>VZSE01002364.1:196-17368 GCA_013398275.1 Promerops cafer | reverse complement strand
CCGGAGGGGTCGGGGCCCGCCGCAGCCCCGGAGCTCGCGGGAGGCGCGGGCGGACGGACCGAGCTGTGCCGGGGCTCGGGAAGAGCGATGGAAGCGGAGGCGGTGCCCGAGGTGCCGCAGGGCTCTGCCCGCTGGGAGCCCAGCGCCGGGAGCGCCCCCCGGGGCACGGGGCACCCCCGGGCCCCCAGCAGCGCCGACCCCGCGGGTATGGAACTGGATGAGACCCCCGAGCCCTGCGCCCGCCCGGGACCGAGGGCCGAGTGGACCGAGGATGTGGAGGACGAACCCTCGGAGATCCAAGGGCTGCTGGCTCAGCTTGAGACCCTCGACCCCAACCTCCGCGACCGCTCGTCTGCCCCAGAGCAGGGCTCGCCATCCCCCTCGGGCGCTGGTGCCCGGCGGGGCCGCGGGCAGTGCCCGGGCAGGTGCCGGCCGTGCCCGCTGCACGTAGCCACGGGCCTGGGCCTGTCCATGCGTCCCTGCTGCCCCCAGCACTCTGCCTGCGACCGGCCCTGCCACGGGCTGCTTTTCGCCGAGGCTGACCGGGAGGACTTGCTGAGCCTCCTGTGCTACGAGGGGGGGCTGCCCGAGGCTGGTGCTAAGACCCCCTTGGCCCGCTCCGATGTCCTGACTGGGACCAACCTGGAGATACTGCAGGCTCAGGAGGAACCAGCCACTGTAGAGAAGCCTGAAGGGCTGGGGAGGCCAGAGAGCTCAGAGGAAGAACCTTCTGGCAGTTGGTGTTATGGAGAGGGGCTTTGCGAGGACGATTCTGCCTGCTCGGGTGCTCGGGAAGGTTCCCTGGAGCCGGCGTGGGCAGCCCTGCCTTCTGCTCTGGCCCCCGGGACAGAGCAACCAGCTCAGGGCGCTGTGACCGTGAGTGCACTGTGCCTTGGGCTGCAATGGGGCAGCAGGAGCCAGGACATGCCCCTTGGCTCTGATCCCTCCTGGGGTCTGGGATGGGGGCAGAGGAGAGCCAGGGACGACTTTCCTCAGGTCTTACAGGGCCTCGTGCTGCGAGATTGCCCGGACAAGACCCTCGGTACCAGCTTTGGCCCTGAATGCATGCTTGCATGGCTGGCTGATTCATGTGTGCCCTGGGGCAGAGGCTGGTGGGTCCGAACAGCCCCTCTGGACCTAACCCTAACCCTGTGCCATCCTCCCCTCCAGCCCCAGGACCCTGCAGTAGCACCCCCACAGGCCTAGGACCCTGCTCGTCCCTGTCCAACCCTGGGACCCTATGCCATTTTCCCCATCCCCAGGGACTCTCTGCCCTTGCTGTCCCACTGCTCCAGGGCCAGGCAGGCTGAATCCCTGAGATCCCAGCCACAGCCTCACTTGCTCTCTCATTGCTTTGCAGAACAGGGAATCCCCATCATCCTGCCCAGCCTTCAAAGAGGGTGAGTTGTTTCTGTGCTTGAGCAGCAAGAGCATCCAGGAGTCCTGACCCACCTGACCCTGAAAGGGGGTGGTCCAGGGTCCCAGTCAGGGAGGGAACAGCTAGCTCTGCACCAGAGCATCCAGAGTGGGTGCACCAGGCTCCACGTGGCTTGTTTGAGCCTTTGCTAAGGAAATGGAGGTGTGTCAGGGGTCAGGGAGGGGGTATGCTTGGGGGAAAGGGATGACATGTTCCCAGGGGAAGGGGCAAGCGGCCCTAGTCCCCCGGTGATGCCAGGTGCCCATGCACCAAGCACTGAGCTGCTTCATCATGTGTAGGAATGCAGGTAACAGGCAGCAGGAGTTGGTACCCCCAGTTTCAGAGGTGGGGGAGCAGCCTCTGCTCAGTCCCTCCCAACGCCTCAGTTCCAGGCCCCTGTGACCCAGAGGATTTGCTGGATGGTGTGATTTTTGGGGCCAAGTACCTGGGCTCCACGCAGCTGGCCTCAGAGAGGAACCCCCCGACCAGCGTCCGCATGGCGCAGGCCCAGGAGGCAGTGGACAGGATCAAGGTGCAGGAGGGATGGGGGGCATGGCTGCCCCAAGCCTTGCCCCCTGTGGGTGTGGGGCAGCGCTCAGGGTCTGCCTGAGGGCACCTGCCTGTGGGGCTGAGTCCCAGCAGGGTCCTGTGACCTCTCCATTGTTCTGCAGGCGCCCGAGGGGGAGTCCCAGCCCATGACGGAGGTGGATCTGTTTGTCTCCACACAGAGGATCAAGGTGCTCACTGCTGACACTCAGGTGAGCAGGAACAGCAGTAACCATGTGGCTCTGTGGCTGTTTCAACATTCCTGTTTGGTTTCAGGATCTCAGCTTTGCTCCCACACCAGCAGGGTCTTGCCCAGTGATGGCCTACAGATGAGGACACGCGTCTGGGAGGGGACGTGTCACTTCATAGCCATCCCATGTCATGGCCTTGCCTCTCTGTGTGGCTGCACAAGGCTTCCCGTGTGACCTGCACCCTATGGAGCTGCTGGGATCCCAGACTGAGCTCTGGGTAACCTAGGCTTGAAATCTGGGGAGCTCTTTGCCTCAAGATTAGTTTCTGCATTATAGCAAGAGGGAAAAGCTGTCCTGTTCCCTGGCAACACCCAGGGACACAAATGAGTCCTTGATGAAGGATCTGTTTGTACCTTTTGGCACAGACATGGTTTCTGCCCAGCACGTGCTGGGCAGCGGCACCACATCCCAGCACCATGGTCAAACCCTTCCTGCTTGCAGTGCCAGCAGGCTTGCGGCTGCCCACGTGGTCTGACAGCCCCGAGGGGGCTGAACTCTCTGCCTGTGTTCCCCTTGCCAGGAGGCCATGATGGATCACTCCCTCCAGACCATCTCCTACATTGCTGACATTGGCTCCCTCGTGGTGCTCATGGCACGCCGGAAGCTGCCGCAGTGCTCGGAGGTGGCAGAGGAGAAGCGGCTCTACAAGATGATCTGCCACGTCTTCCACTCGGCTGATGTGAGGCAACACGTGGGTCCCTGGTGTTGGCGGGTGGCCCTGCAGACCTGAGTCTCATCCCACTGGAATAACTGGGTGTTCTGGGCTGGGGCTGCAGCAAACACCCCTCCCTCCCCACAAGGGAGAGGGCAGAAGCCCAGCCTGAGCATCTCTGTGACATGCAGAGGCCCAGTGAGCAAAGTGGAGGGGAGGGTTGGCTCCATACAGGGGCCCATTCAGGCAGGGAAAGAGCCAGGACACCCTGGAGCTCCCAAGGACGGTTCCTGTGCTGGGCACTGCAGGGCAGTGGGAGCTCTTGGCTCCAGCCCTGAGCCACAGGCAGGAACAGCCCCTGTCGTTCCCCAGGCCCAGGTCATTGCCCAGGCCATCGGGCAGGCATTCGGCGTGGCCTACCAGCGCTTCCTGGAGGCCAACAGCATCGACCCGAGCGAGCTGAGCCCGCGCCAGTACAGCCGTGCCCTGGAGGACCAGGAGCAGTACAACGCAGAGCTGACCCACTTCTCCCGACAGGAGAACTGCAAGGATGTAAGAGCTGCTCCAAGGGGTGGGGACAATGTAGGGAACCCATTGGCACCTCTGTGTCATCCACTCGGTGGCTCCCTGTGCAGCTGAGGTGCTCCCTACAAAACCAGACCCCATCCCAGCCAGCTGTGAGCGCAGCTGTGGGCTGGGACATGCGCTCCATGACTCTGGTGGAGGTTATGAGTGTGACCCACTCGTTTTCCCCCCAGGTCTGCATCCGGAAGCAGAAGGGGGAGATCTTGGGCATCGCCGTTGTGGAGTCGGGCTGGGGCTCCATCCTGCCCACCGTGGTCATCGCCAACCTGATGCACGGGGGCCCTGCGGAGCGGTCAGGCGAGCTGAGCATCGGGGACCGCCTCATGTCGGTCAACGGGACCAGCCTGGTGGGGCTGCCCCTGGGCACCTGCCAGAGCATCATCCGGGTGAGCCAGGGCAGGGTGACCTGCTGCCTCACCCCAGGAGGGAGATGGGGAGTGGCCTGAATGATCTGGGAGTGTCTGTGACACCGGGATTCCCTCGGGGCCCCCAACTTTGTGCAGAGGTCATACCTGTCCTGCAGGCTGTGACAGTTCCTGCTCAGAGTGCTTGGACGAAGGCAGGGACAAAGCTGGGGAGTGTACTTGCTGTGGCCCTGCCTGAAAAGGATGGTGGAGGAAGAGGCAGGCACCTGTCCTGAAGGGAACCTGTTGCATCATCTAGCTCTCAGTAGGATGGGAAGGAGCTGAAAGCAAGGACAGCATAGCCTCAGGGGCAGGGATGTCTTGGGCTGGGTTTGTAAGTTCGTGTCCCTGGATTTTTATTTGCAGTATCCCTTTGTGTGCCTCAATTTCCCCATTGAAAACAAGTTGCTAATCCTCAGCCCTCACATGAGCAACGTGGCTGCATCGCCCCTCAACCAGTCTGAATAGCCTCCAAAATCTGACCAAGCCCCATCCCACCTTCCAGGAGCTGAAGCATCAGACCGAGGTGACACTGAACATTGTGCATTGTCCCCCTGTCACCACGGCTGTCATCCGACGCCCTGACTCCAAGTACCAGCTGGGCTTCTGTGTTGAGAACGGTGTGGTGAGTGCCCGTGGGATGGGAGCTGGGCCAGGGTCTACCTGAGGGGCAGGCAGAAGTGGCTGTGTCCAGGGACCAGCTCCCACACTCCATGTACCTGCCTGGACCAAGGGGTCACAGGGCTCTGCTGTACACAGCATAAAGCTCCTCACAGCCTTTCTGTAGCACTGGTGGTTGTAGCCCTCTTCCTGGTGCTCTGTAGATGTTTGCTTTCAGGGTGGTGGCTTCTTCCTGGCTTTCTGGGCATGACCCCAGTGACAGCTGTTGCTGTCCTCTGTGCCCGAGCCACTCCCTGCCCTCGGCTCTCCTGTGGCTGTGTTGGAAAGGCAGAGAGGGGCTCAGTGAGAGCTGGATGGGTGGGTGGCACGGCCACCTCACACACCAGCTGGTGCTCCCCCTGGGACTGGAGATGTGGGTCTCTCCTGATGCCCCAGGAGCCTACAGGGCTGCGAGGGTTGGGAGCAGTGGTGACACAGGGCTGGGCTGTGGGCACAGCCCTGCTCTCACAGCACTCCCCGCTCCCAGATCTGCAGTCTGATGCGCGGGGGCATCGCAGAGCGGGGTGGCATCCGCGTGGGGCACCGCATCATCGAGATCAACGGGCAGAGCGTGGTGGCCACGCCGCACGAGAAGATCATCCAGATCCTCACCGAGGCGGTCAGCGAGGTGAGCCGGGCCCCCACGGAGCCGCTGGGCTCAGAGCTGTGCACCCTCACCCTCCAGCCCGGGCTGGGGTCTCTAATCTGTGCCTCTCTGCCTAGGTACACATCAAGACCATGCCAGCCTCCACGTACCGTCTGCTGACGGGGCAGGAGCAGCCCCTCTTCCTCTGAGCCACCATGCCTGGGGCAGGCAGGAGCGAGCCCAGGGCTGCAGGGGCAGGACTGGCTCTGCTTTCTGCCCCAGCCCTGCGTAAGAGCCCTCAGCAGGGCCAAAGTCTGCACCTCTCTTGTTTTACTCAGGACACAGTGGGACACTGAGATACCCAGCCTGAGCAGCGTCAAGGCCTGTGGTGCCACGCTTTGGGCACCTTTCCCCCTCCAATCACCTCTCCCCACCTCACAGTGCCTGTCCTGCTGCTGCACAGGGTCCCTCGCCTTGGCCTTGTGCTAGTGGGAGGAGAGGGGGCCCTATGTGAAAGTTCCCCCCATCCAGTCACCGACTGTTGTACTTTTACACTCACCAACAGTGCCTTTCTCAAGGCAGGGGTGGTGCTGGAAGCACAGCTCAACTCCAGAGCTCAGCCAGCTCAACCCCAGAGCAGCACTGACCCTGCACACCTGTGTGTGGGTGCACACTGGCAGAAGCACTCTTGGCACCTCCTCTTCTCCCATGGCTTGGCCAGAGGCCTGTTGGGGTGCAAGCTCTCTGTTAGACACATTGCACCAAGCTGGGAACCTGCCTCAGCTTTTCCCTGGTGCTGCCTTGAATTGCTCTGAATGCACAGCCTGGCCCAGAGCCACAGCCCTTGGAGCAGCAAAAGGGAATGGCATTCCCCAGCCCCACATCCTGGGAGCTTGGGGCTGTGAGCCTTTTTGTGAACAGCTCTCTGGGCCCCTAGGGCTGCAGCAGTGCTGACCTGGCTGTGCCCGTGTGCTTGGTTGCTCTAAAAATAAAAATTTTGGGAAATACAGGAGGCTGCATTTGAGGAGCTGCAGAGGGACTGCAGCAGAGGAGGCTCAGCTCTGGGGAGCACATCCCAGGCCTGTGGTGGTGCCAGGCCCCAGTTCCCCCTGCGATGCCTCATTGTTCACAGGGCCACTGGCCAGGGAGGTGCCTGGATCCCAGCAAGGCCACCTTGCTGCACAGTGTCTGCTGTATGCTGCCACCCAGCACCCCCAGAAACAGCCTGTCCTGATCCAAACATCCCTTTTATTCCAGTAGCAGTGGCTGAAACCAAAAGGGAAGGAGGCACATGGTAGTGCAGGCACTTGGTGATGCAGGGTATAGCAGGATTGGGCCCAGCCCAGCCTGGCCACAGGGGCACTACCTTAGCTGTCACCTGCACCCCCAATTGTGCAGGGCTGTGGGAGGGCTGGCCTGGAGGGACAGGCCAGCAGTGCCACTACACATCTGTGGCTGGGCCCCACTCATAGCCTTCATCCTGGTCCGAGTCATCCCTGGCCCGTGTGAACCTCCTCCTCACTGCCTCGTGCTCGTATTCCCTGGGGGACAGAAGGGTGGTGATGGCTCTGCGTGACAGGGACAGTGCCCTTCCGGGACTGTCCCCAGCCCTGGCAGCTGCCATCCCCACCCCGGGGCACAGGGTACCTGATGCTGTCATAGTGCCTGCCCTGCCGTGGCCGTTCGGGCACCTGGGGAAGAAGAGGTGGGAGGGGTCAGGGGCAGGGCAGGGGCTGTGCCCCAGCCTGGGGCATTTGCCCCTTGACACCCAGAGCTGGGCACAGACACACAGCTGGACCCTGCAGCAGGCAGCAGTGACACCCTGGCTGTGCCGTGAGAACAGGAATTGTGCTCCAGGGCTAGGCACTGTGCCACCCTCTTCTGTGCCACTGGGCTCTTGCACCAGTCTGGGACAACCCACCTGTTCACTCTGGCTCTGGCTTGGAGCCAGCTGTGTTGGCTCAGAGGAGTCCAGGCCATGGCTCGGGGCCAGCTGTGCTGGCTCAGAGGAACGGGCCAGCCCAGGCTGGTCATAGGCATCCTCTGCTTCGCCGTCAGTGTAGGCGCCTGCCTCCCCATCCGTGTCATCGTAGTCGCTGTTGGCGTGGCTGTCACACGTCAGGTAGCCTGAGGCCACTGTGCTCGGTGGGTTCAGCAGGTCCAGACTGTCCTCGGCTGCTACATCTGCCTGAGAGGTGGGGATGACGGAGATGTGGGACCCTAGCCATTGGGGGCCACATGCAGCCTCATCACCTGCCTGACTGCAGCCCCAGGAGGCCAAGCCTTGCCACAGAGAGCCCACGATCTGTACCTGCTCTACTGTTGTCCAGACTGGCTGGCTTTGCTGTGTCCTTATGATGTCCTGGAGCTGCTCATACCAGGCATTGCCACTGCCACTGAGGCTGATGGTGGCTGTGAAGAGGTGGCTGCAATACTTCTTCATCTTGTTGGCCTGGGCATAGAGGCGCCGGGAACTCTTCCTGGAGTCGGGCGCCAGCCACTGCCGCATGGCCTTGATGCCCTGCCGGCTCTCAGGCTCGCAGAACACCACCACTGGGTAGTACTGCACGTAATTGAGGCGCTCCACAGCCGAGGGCGTGATGTCCAGCAAGGCATGCTTGTTCTGGGGCAGGGCACAGCCATCAGCCCCGCTGGGAGCAGGGATGGGGGCCATGGGCTTTCCACAGGCCCCAGGTGGCTCCAAGGATATGGGAAAGGTCTTACCTTTTCTGCGATCTGCCGTACCGAGTCCAGCTTGATGACCTTGGACGATGCCCCATCTCGGGGCACGCTCGCTGCAGGATACAGAGATGGACATGAGAGGGGCTGCACCTCTGACAGCCCCAGGCTGGGCATGGCCATGCCTGGCCCCAGGGCTGTGTCCCTCTGGGAGAGGAGGAGAAAGGGCGAATGAGCCCAGGAAGGTGTTGGGGTGTCATAGGGAGGGAGCCAAAGGTAAACAGCTCTCACAGGGTCTAGCTGCTGGATATCATTTTCTCCCCAGTGTGGCGGCACTTACGGGCAATTTCGAACAGCTCGGGCAGCTCCCTGCTCAGCTTCTGCACAGCGATGTCTGCGATGGGGCCCAGGATCACCACCGGCCGCTTGAAGCTGGCTGTGGAAGGGCAGAGGTGCTCAGGGTGGCTGGGGGCAAGGGCAGAGCTCCCAGCACCCAAGCACTCCGCCCTGCTCCTCATGGTGCCCACAGGCTTGCAACTCGCCCTGCTCCTCCCAGGAGAGGGGGGCCCACAGCATCCACAGCATCCACAGCAGGGCAGCCCCAGGACCAATGTCCCCAAGGTGGGTCAGGCTGTCCTGGTGCCCACCTTCCTTGAGGACCACCCTCTCATATGGTGGGTAACGCCCCTGCTTTGTGAGGGCAGACAGGTCCTCCCGGCTCTTCCGCAGCATCTTCTTGGCTCCCCGCAAGCCCCGCAGCTTCCAAAACTCAGCCCTTGCCCCAGAGGGGTTGGCACCAGACGTGGCTTTCAGCACCGACTCCAGGCTGGCAATCTGCTCGGCCCTGGGAGAGGAGAGGGCTCAGGACCTGCAGCCTCTGGGTTTGAGGAGCAGGTCAGGAGAAGCTGGCACCCCTGCTCGGTGGCACAGCCAAGTGAGGCTGTGGTAGACTTCACTCTCTGGGACTTTGGACAACTTGACCATCAGCTGCCCCACCACCCTGAGAAGGGATCTCACCAGCTCACACTTCCCACCACTGTCCCACCAGCCCTTGTCCTGCCTCTCACTGAGCCCACAGTCCATGTCCCCAGCTCACTTGGGAGCCTTCTCTGGCTCTGCTTGTCTAGGGGCTGTTCCTGGCTCCATCCCTACCTGCTCCGGTTGGGGATGATGCCCTTTTCCTGCTCCTGCAGGTCCCTGCCCATGCGCACAGCCAGCCAGCTCCCCAGCCTGCCCCGGTACATGGTGTCCAGCACGTGGAACACATCCCCACGGACAAAGCTGAGCCCTGATGGCGTATCCTTCTCAAAGTCAAAGTGTGTCCGGATGTAGAACGAGTCACCCACATTGGACGAGATCATTTTCCTGTAAACTGAAGCCCAGGGCAAGAGGGACCATCAGGGGAGGAGATGGCTGAGGAAGAAGATGCTGGAGAGATTTGGGAAGGCACTAGGCTGGCTGGGAGGCTCCAGAGTAGCCCTTGCTGCTAAGGGGGGTACTGGGGACACCTTTTCCTCCCATGGCACTCTCAGGCATGCTGGGAACAGTAGGATCTGACTCGCCAGCACATACTGGCCTCTCCAGGCTAAGCCATGGTGCCAGAAAGCCCCTGTGCTCCAGGAAGCCGAGGCACAAACAGGGCTGGGATGGTCTGGTCCCCTCCCATCAGCTCTCTCGAAGAAGAGGAGGGGGGAAGAAGGACCACCCTGCAGGGACAGGAAGGGCCATGGCAAGTCCAGGAGGTCTGATGCCTAGAAGAGACAGAGGATGGAGAGGCACAATCCCAGGATGAGCCTGGTCACCACTCACTGTCCTGCTTGCTCTGGGTCCACAGCGTGACCTCCTCGCCCGGGGGCAGGGCCATGAGATATTCCACAGCCTCCTCACGGGTCAGGTTCTGGAAACTGGTGTCATTCACCTGCCACAGAAAAGCACTTGGACATGGTCCTGCCAGCAGGACCGAGGGCATGGGCACCAGCAGGGGACTCAGGGACAGCAGTGCCCAGAGCAGAGTGGGAGAGGGAAGTGGTCCCTGTCACCCTAGAGGTGACACCCTGGGGAGATATTGGACCCAAAAGAGCTGGGGCCAGTCCAGGTGCAGCAGCATATGGAGCACTTTCAGCCTCGGGTACCTGCAGGATCTGGTCACCTTCCCGAACGCCCTGGCTGTCAGCTAGGCTCCCCTCCTGCACGCTCGACACGAAGATGCCCACATCGTTCCCACCCGTCAGCCGCAGCCCCACACTCTTGGCCTTCACAAACCGCACGACCCTGGAGTTGCTGCTGTACCTGCCACAGGGAAGTACAGTCAGCCCAGTGGTGACATGCAAGGACAGGACAGGGAGGTGCTGACCCTGTCACCCCAACCCTGTGACACAGCAGCTCCTCGTGTCCCCCAGCCATTCCCCCCTGCCTCTTGCAGACATACGTGTCCTTGTGGGCAGCTCGGGCAGTGGTGCTGGTGTGGGGGCTGTGACTATCCCACTCCACAGCTTCCAGAAGGTCTGCAGGAAGGAAACCTGGTCTAGGAGCAGCAGTGGCTCTGCCAAGGCACAGGGAGCCCTGGCACGGCTCTGCCAGGGCTTTGGGCAGTAGAGATGCACAGGAGCCTGGAGCCCCCTCAGTGCCCAGTTGACTCACCTGGGCCCTGAGCATCAGCTACAGTCACCTTGGCCACAGGCTCCTTGTTCGATCGTCTCCTCTCCCTGGAACAAGGTTGAGCAGGATTTAGGCAGAGCACGTGGGCAGTGGAGACAGCAGAGCAAGCTGGGAATGGTAGTACCACCTCCAGGGATATTGCCTTAGGAATGGAGAACCAGCATCCCTAGACAGGTGGAGAACACAGCAGGATCTGCCAGAGGACAGAGGGGCTCATGGGGACAGTGTGGGCCTTACGGTGATTTTGTCCTGGCAGCAGCTGGAGGTCGTGGGGAGGCCTCTGGAGATGGTGGATGGGACAGCTCAGAGTCGATGTCTGAGATATCTGCAGCCACAGAAAGGGAGATGCACCAGTGGCCATGCAGCCCCTGCGCTGCGTATTTGACCCTGGCCCCGTCACCGTGTCTCCTCACCGTCCATCCGGGAGCTGTCGCTCTGGCTGTCAACGTCAGGGATGTTGACCAGGAACTGCCGGTAGTCACGGAGGATGTGCAGGGTCAGGATCCCATCTGTCTGCTCGATGAGCTGCTGGGTTTCAGCCAAGGACATGTCCTGGCTGGCTACACCATTGATCTGAAGGGGCAGAGTGGGAGGCCTTAGAGCACCTGCTCCTGGGAAAGCCACACCCAGGAACACCCCACTGGGATGGGATGCTCTGACTGCCATCTTCCTGGTCCCTTCCCAACCCCTCCAGCCCAGCCCCAGCTCCTGCAGCTTCACCTATTCTGTGTCCCTGTTCCTGGCTGCTTCCCAGTGTGACCTCATTCTGTACGGAGGAAACATTAGCATGGTTTGTTAATGCCCACTTCCACCTGCCTGGGGCTCTGCCCGGAGGCAGGATTGCACAGACCCCTCAGACACCTGAAGCTCAGTTTTCCTTTGCCCTGGGCCCAGCACTGTCCTTCCATGCCCTGGCCTGGTGCAGGGAGTCAGGCCCCAAGCAGGCCCTGGGGCTGAGATCCCCCTGAGTGGTAGCTGCTTTTCCCAACAGACTGTGGGATGTAATCCCTTCTGTTTACCCCAGAGTCACTTTGGCACCAGTTCCCAGCAGCCACGGGTCTGCCTGGACCAGGTATGCAAACAAAGGGTCTCCCTCCCTTCTATTTCCTCCTCCCCAAATACTTTAAGCATTGTTTTATCTGACAAACAACTGTGACTGTCATCCAGTGGGGACACGACCCCACTGTGCCAGCAGGACATGCCACCAGCCCTGGCAGCAGGGAGCTGGCCCCTGAGAGCCCCTGCAGGGTCCCTGGGACAGCCAGGGGGACTGAGGAAGGGAGTGGGAACAAGACAGAACTGCCTCCAGCACGGCCATGGCTGGGCCCTGGCAGTGACACCAGCCAGGGATGAGCCCTCCAAAGAGGGGCAGATGAGACCCCTAGTGAGTGCCCTGCACCCTGGGGCCCCCATACCTTCAGGATGAGGTCTCCCTCCTGCAAGGAGTTGCCCTTGGCCGCCAGCCCACTCTCCACTATGTGCTTGATGAAGAGCTGACTCCCCAGCTTCAGGCCATACTCTGCACCAGAGAGAGAACCGTGATGGTAGCAGAGTCAGGCAGACGCAAGACCCCCTCAAGGTCCTCCCTCTGCACCATCCCCATAAGCCCCAGCTCCCCCTGAGGTATTGGTAAGCCACAAAGCTGAGCTCTGTAGCCCCCAGCTGAGGGCAGGAGGTTTAGTGCACCCAGCATGGCATGCACTCTCCCCTTGCTGCACCCAACTATCATCTCCTCCCTGGGGGAAGGCATGGCCAAAAATCAGGCAACAAGACCCAGGGCCAGCAGGAGCAGGAGGGCCTCACCTTCATTCTGCTTCTGCTTCACCAGGACCGACGTGACTGGCTTCATAGGCACATCCTGGCATGGCAGCCGCTTGAAGCCTGACACCAGGGCCAGCCCGTTGGTGCCCCCATCCTGGCCAAAGGCATTGGCAGAGCAATGTCGGCCGTGGCCTCTCCGATCTGAGCTACTCTGCATCCAGTGGCTGCTGTCCTGGCTTCGCCTCCGGCTCCGTGACACTGGCTTGTGGTGGCGACGGTCATCGTGGTGGTGACCAGAGCTCCTCTCGCTGGATGAGTCCCCATCATAGCCCTGGCTGTGATCCAGGTCATCCCGGGAGCGGTGCAGCCTGTAGTCGTCATCTGAGTCGTAGTGCCGGGGCACAGCAGGGGAGCCAGGGCTGCTCTTGCTCACAGGGAGGTGAATCTTCTTTGGTCTTTTCAGTGTCTGCAGGTGCAAAGTGAGCAGAAGAGGATGTCTCTGCCAGGAGATGTCCCTGCAGCAATTCCCAAGCCCCAAACCCTGGGCATTTGTGGACAGGGGATCTGGGAAGGGGACAGGCACAGCGTGAGCTGCCATCCCACCACAGAGAACACTCACAATGTTGGCGATCTTGCCACAGGTTTTAAGTGTCTGGATGGCGACAGAGGATGGGACGTTCTCCATGGAAAGGCCGTTCACCATCACGATGTGATCCTTCCTCCTGGGAGGGAAAATGCAGCCACAACCCTGTCCCAGGCACAGCTCCCAGCCCCGGGAGCTGGTGGGGTGGTGAGTGTACCCCAAGGGATCCCATTCCAGCCAGGCAGGGCAACAGTGGTGCTGGCCCTGTCCCAGCAGGAGCGAGTCTCCATCCTTCCCACCCTTGCTGGCAGCGAGCATCCCCTTTGGCCCCATGTCCCCGTGCACTCACTGGAGCTGACCCATTGCCGGTCCCCCAGACACCACATCTGAAACAAACACCGCCGTGTCCCCGGTTGTCCTGTTGGGATGGTCACGGCCTCCGGAGACAGCAAATCCAAAGCCCCGGTGAGGGTCCTAGTGGGCGTGGGCAGAAGGGGGGTCAGGCAGAGTTGACCCCACAGACCCTGTCCCCTCCCAAGGTTGGTCCACCCCAGGGGACACTCACCTTGGTCAGTGTCACCGTGTGCTGCTCCCAGATCACCATCTCCTCCATGGTGGGCACCCACCAGCACAAGTGGGGGAGAGTGACAGTGGCAGCCAGATGGCTGGGGAGCTCTGACAGGCTCCGGTTCCTCTTTGCAGCTGCCGGCCCCTTCCTCAATCCAACATCAGGCTGCAACAAAGAGCAGCAGCAAAACTGAGCCATAAGCACCAGGCACTGTGAGGCTGCAGGGGACAGAGCCCCACGGTGCCAGGACACCGAGACTGGCAGCTATGTCACACCCCAGCCAACCCTGCATGGCTCCAAACCGAGAGCTGCCTCTGTGCACCATGAAATCACCCCCTGGGAGTCCATCCCCTCAGACATGCGTCCATGGAAGGGGAGGTTTTACGCAGGGCAAGGACAGGACTCATCTCTGTGGCTGGGACCTGCTGTCCATGCCATCTTCGTGGTCTGACTCCGCTCTGACTCCTGTCCTCCTGGAGCCAGCAGGCCTTGGGGTGCTGCTCTGGATGATGTTTCAGTGCCTGTCCACCCACTCTGGGCTTCAGCAGCTCTGCCAGCTGGTCTGGTAGCATCACTTCCCCAGTTTTACCATTTGGTTTCCCTGGGTTTTCCCCAAATCCAATGTTTTCCACCTAAGGCAGATGAGCCTGACTAACAGAATAATGTCCCTTTGAGGCTGAAACTCCTGATGGGTCCAGGGATCTCCACAGGCTCCTGGCTCCCTGGAGGTAATTGTCAGCATGAACCCAGAGAGACATGGGTTCCCTTGATGGTGGGAGACAGCAGAACCAGAGCCTCCCACCAGTTCCCATGGGGTGGGACAGGGACAGGCCACTTCGATCAGGGCCTCACAGAATCACAGAATCATCAAGGCAGGAAGAGGCCTTCAAGATCATCAAATCCAACTGTCACTCCAACAACCACCATAATCACCCCTCAATCATGTCCCCAAGTGCCACATCCAGATGCCTCTTGAATGCTTCCAGGGATGATGACTCCAGCACCTCTCTGGGCAACTTATTCCATTGCCTGACCACTCCTTCAGTGAAAAAAATTATCAAGTATCTAATATGAATCTCCGTTGGTGCAGTTTGAGGCCATTTCCTCTGGTCCTGACACTAGTCAGAAGAGGCTGATCCCCACCTCACTACAATCTTCTTTGGGACCTGTAGAGAGCAATGAGGTCCCCTGAGCACCCTTCTCTAAACTGAACACCCTCAGTTCCCATGGCACCACACGGCCGTGGTGTCCAAGGGCTCTGGAGTGGCTGTGCTGGGGGCTGTGCTCATTCCTAACAGCCCCCACAGCGCAGCTCAGCCACCCTCAAGCCCAGCCAGGGATGCCCACATGGGTGCCACAGGGAGCTCAAAACCTCCACAAGCCCTTTGGGAATTGGCCACAGCGCAGCTTTGGTGGGACACAGAGACACCTCGTGGGCAATGCCGGGGTGATGCCACATCGGGGATCTGGCGGTGGCAGCCAGCCCTGGGCAAGTGAGGCAGCTCAGCCCTGGCACAAGGACATCCCATGGGCAGCCCCGGCTGGAGCAGTGCTGAGGCAGCCAGCTGAGCCCCCAAAATGAGACCAGCCTGAGCCCCTGAAATGAGACCCAGCTCACTGCAGCCCTGGGGGAGACCTGGGGTAATCATTCACCCGACAGGCAGGCTGCAGCCACGGGTGTGGAGGGCAGAGTCCCCTCTGCGTCACCAGCTGCCGAAACCAGCCTGAGTGCCTCCCTGCCACCCAGGGACACGTGGGACTAGGGGGTAGCTGGGGCTGGGCAGGACCCCAGTGTGGCAGCACCCACTGTCCTGGCACTGGGAAAGTTGATAATAAACAGGAACTCCCAGAGTGGCATTGGAGTAGTTTCAGCTGTGTCACCAGTGTTGTTTGTGCTCCCTGGACACCTGCAGGTGACAAGGTGTAAGCTATAGGTCCAAGAGACACCAACCTGGAGCACCCAGATCATCCCCCGCCCTAGGGTGGTGATATCTGCTGTGCCAGAGCCACCCCTGATGCCACCCAACACAGCCCCTCACTGTCCCCAGCTGGCTGCCACTACTGTCCCACCACTGTGGTGCCACAAACCGGCCACAAACTTGTGTTCCACTGCTGCCCGTTGCTCTCCCCAGGCAGTGGCTGGGGCAGCATGGGGATGGCAGCAGCTCCAGCGGCACCGGCAGTGTGCCCACGATGCCACCAAGCCCCGTCCCGGTCCCCAGTCTTCCCCCAAGACCTGGCATAGGGCCTGCACCAGCCAAAGGCCAAGGCTGGCAGCAGGAGGAGCCGGCTCAGCCGGTTTCTGACAGAAACCAGCCCGCGCCTGGAATGGCCCCGCAGGGAGAGGCAGTATCTGGGCAGAGCTGACCATGGCCCAGCCCGACACACCCAGCACCGGACACCGGCAGCACTGGCAGCCCCACACCGCCCCACGCTGCCCCACACATGTACCGTGGCAGCACTTCACAGGGGTTTTGAAGCCAAAAAAAGCCAAGCTGTGCTGGGGCAGCTCATCCCACAGCCAAGTCCCCAGTTCGGGGCTGTGCCTGGCCCCGGGTGACGCCACCAACACCCGCCATGGGGACAGCGACGAGTCGGGGGAATCTTTTATCAGAAAGTGACACACACTGTCCACCCCAGTCGTGCACACAGCCAACCCCAGCACCCATAATGCTTCCCAACCCTCCTACCCTGATAGGGGTCCTCATCCTGAGAACCTCAAAGCCTTCCTCGGATCAGCAATGTCCCTGCTCTCAGCCAGTGCTGCAAAACCACTCGTCCCTTGTCTGGTCCTGGCCATGCAGCACTGAGGTCCCGGATCCCTCCAGAGGCTGCTCTATCCCAACCCCACTCAAAGAGCGATGGGCTGATCCCGACCCCATGCTCTGGGAAAAGGTCTCTGGAAGGGCTGCTCTGGACCGGGTGTAAACCAGCAGTAGAGAGGCACGTCCTCCAGCCCTGGGGCGAGGAGCTCTGATCCTCCGGGGTATATCCCTGCTATGGGGCAGAGCTCCAGGAGGGTCGCAGGGTCCTAGAGTCACTCAGAAAGGGACAAAGCATGGCCAGTTCCCCCGGTGAAAGCACGGCTGAAAGCCAGAAAGCACGGCCGACAGGTCCCGGGGACAGAATTAGGCACTCACCGAGCCTGGGATCCGACCAGGAAGGAGCTGAGCTCCCGGGCTGGTGGCAGTGGTGTCACTCCAGGGCGCCTTGCGTAACCCTTTGTGGCCCAGACTCTGCCTGCAGCGGGGAAGGAGCAGGAAGGAGGTTCCGGGAGCAGCTTCCCGCGCACAGCAGGTCTCCCGGAGGGCTGTCCCTGGTGTCCTCCACCGTGATGGTGGCTCAGCCACCTGCACTCATCGCCCTCCCAGCGCTGCACCGGGACAGGCTCACAGGATGCTGGTGGTGGCGGTGCCTGCAGATAGGGGTTCCTCCCCTCCAATCCTTGCCCTGTCCAGGGAAGCGGTGGGACTCTGCCCCTGACTCACAGACCCTCCCAGCTTTACCCATTGTCCCAGGAGGGGACAGACACGGGGCCAGCCTTGGGATCCTGTCCTGGGAGGTGTGGGGGAAGCTGGTGACGCCTGCTGCCCTCTCCTCCCCTTCCCTTGCCCCTCTCCGCACCTGAGGACCAGGCCCCTGTCATCCCTCGTCCCGCGGGGCCGCTTTCCGGCGGTGACAGCTATCAGGTCCACGCAGCGGCTCTCTGCCTCCCGCCGGGGCCGGTACCGCTCCCAGCCCGACGCCGAAGCGGCGTGGGGGGACCAGTTTCTGCGGAAGCCCCCGGCCCGCAGCCGCCACCCCGGAGCCGGAGCCATGCCG
>VZSE01002360.1:0-12166 GCA_013398275.1 Promerops cafer | reverse complement strand
GAATGGGCTGTGCCAGACACCGGTAATGGGCTGTGCCATACACTGGGAATGGGCTGTGCTATACACCGGGATTGGGCTGTGCCATACACCGGGATTGGGCTGTTCCATACACCGGGATTGGGCTGTTCCATACACCGGGATTGGGCTGTGCAGGACACCAGGATTGGGCTGTTCCTGGGCTGGGAACACAGCCCAAACACTGTCCCAGGCTGTGCTGGAGCAGTGTGAAGCTCTGGAGCACATGAGGTGCTGTGGTGGTGTGGGCTGACCCAGCAGAAGTTTTCAGGGAAGGGAGGAAAATAGTCTGAATCCTTCTGAAAGCTGTTTTTTCCCTAAAATAAAGTAAGGTTAAGGGCAAGATTCAATAGGACAAGAGGAAACAGCCTTAAGTTGTACCAGGGGAGATTTACGTTGGACATCAGGGGGAAGTTCTTAATGGAAAAGGTTGTAAATCATTGGAACAGGCTGTGCAGGGCAGTGGTGGGGTCACAATCCCTGGAAAAGTTAAAAAACCACGTGGATGTGCCACTGGGGAACATGGTTTAGTGGTGACCACGGGCTGATAGTTGGATTGATGGTCTTAGAGGTCCTTCCCAGCCTCATGATTCTGTGAAAAAGTTTTTCAAGTAGAGCCCTGAGCAGCAACAACCCTTTGACCAAACAACACAGGAGATGGTTCATGGAGAAGCTCTTGGGCCATTCTGGACAGGGCAAGATGTAAAATGTGCTCCAACCACAGCTGGGAGGGAACAGTCTGACCTGGAGCAGAAATCTCTGGGGAAGAATCAAAGTGGGCTTTTAGATTTAGGGGTGCAGGGGATGAGAGGAGCAGTGTGGGGGCTGGCAGAGCACAGCCCTGAACAATCCAGCCCCGTGCTGGTGTTTTCCAACCAGCACAAACCAAGGGCACGGGCTGGACCTGCTAAGCAGCACCACCAGCACAAGCACTGGGCAGATCTGGCCGTGGTGTCCAGGCCCCCCATTACCAGAACCTGTGGTCTGGTGGCAGCTCCACCATCTCCTGCCCTCCCTGGGTCTTGCTTGTTTAAGCTGGAGTCCAACAGTGCATATTGATTTATTTATTACTATCTTTTTAAGGGTTATGATCAGGTGGATCCATGTAACTGTTCTCAGTTGTTCCTGGCTGATACAGCTGCAGAAAAGCCAGGATTTTGTTTATCCTGGTAGGAAAACAGCTGTATCTGTGAAATGAATTATTGCTGCTATTTTCCTGCTGCAGACCAAGAATTCCAAGCCATTGTTTTTTTCCCTGTGAATTCTTCTCTGCCTCCTCCCACTGCCCAGAGGCATTCCCCCCTCACACAGGGAGGGGAGGGTTTGGTTCACACCACTCAGCTGATGAGCAAACCGAAGGGACATGCCATGAGGGAAGCTCCTGCCAGAAGGTCAGGCTGCAGCTGGAGCAGTGCAGGGCCAGAGGACAGAGCAGTGCTGGGGACACTGCAGCTCTAAACCAGCACCAGCGGGGCAGGACAGGAGGGCCAAGGCAGCCTCGGGAGCCCTGTGCTGTCCTCTGGTCCAGGCACCTCCAGTTCTTGCTGTGTTGGCTGTTTCCCACCTCCTGCCCCCTGAGCCTTCCCTTGCAGCTCCTCACCTGTCCCCAGGTGTCTCACCTCCTCCCCTCTGCAGCCCCTCCAAGGCGGCTCTGTTCTCACTCAGATGGTGAATTTACTTTGAAAAGCAAGACAAAGCAGCAGCCTGGAAGTGGCTGAGATCTGTAAAATTCAGATTCCTGACTCTCATAGTCCAGCCTGCCCTGGTCTTCAGCCAGGACCTGCTGTGCTGACAAGGGGGATGTAATTCCCAGTGAACCAAGGAGAGCTCTGGGGCACAGCCCAAAGGTTAACTCAAGTGTCAGAAGTCACCAGGTCTATTTTTGGCCATCCCCTGAGCCAACAGATTACCTCGGGTGAGCTGTTTTTTATGTGCTGCCCGTGTCCTTGTCCATCAAACCGAGGTTGCATCAGTCCCAAGGTAAATCCTGTGGTGTTTGCTGAACTCCTGCTGGTTCTGGGGCCAAAGGGGACCACGCTGGTGGTGAAGAGCAGAGATGAGAACAGGTGATCCTCGGGCACCCCTGCCACAGGCAGGAGAGGGGCTGATACCTCTGAGGAGTTATTGATCGGTGATAACGCAGCACAGCCCTTCATAAACAAGCAGGGAGTTGCTGAGCTTGGAATAGCAAATGCACCAGAGTGGCTGGGCCTCTGCCCAAACAGCTCCTTTGCTGGCTCTGTGTTTGCCAGGATTAACTCCTGTGGAGCCACGGGGCTCTCGATTTCTGGGGCACCAGGAGCAGGGTGGCCCCAGCAGCTCCAGGAAAGGGAAGGAACCAGGACCAGGACAGGAACCAGGACCAGGACAGGCTGGGGGTGACCCAGTGGAGAGCAGCTCTGCAGAGAAACACCTGGGAGGGAATTACAGCTGCAGGAGGGACAATGGGACCCTGGGGGCATTGGGAAGAGTGTGGCCAGCAGGGCAGGAGTGATCCTGCCCCTTGGTGCCAGTGAGGCACATCTGGAGCAGTGTTCAGTGTCCAGTTCTGGCTCCACGGTTCAAGAAAGACAAGGAGCTACTGGAGAGGATCCAGCAGAGGCCACAAAGATGAGGAGGAGTCTGGAGCATCTCTGTGATGAGGAGAGACTGTGGGAGCTGGGCCTGGTTAGTCCAGAGAAGAGAGGGCTAAGAGAGGATCCCATCAATCCTATAGAAATATACAAATATGTCCAAAGGGTGTCTCGAGGATGATGCTGCTGCTCAGTGGTGCCCAGTGGCAGGACGAGGAGTAATGGGCACAAACTGAAACACAAGACAAACACCTCAACGTGAGGAAGAACTTCTTTATGTTGAGGGTGTTCGAGCACTGAACAGCTGCCCAGGGAGGGTGTGGAGTCTCCCTCTCTGGAGACATCCCAAACCCACCTGGATGTGTTCCTGTGTCACCTGCTCCAGGTGACCCTGCCTCGGCTGGATTGTCATTTCTTGTGACACAAGAGCAGGAGAGAGGAGGTGGCTGCAGGTCCATCAGCCTCGAGCTCTGCTGATAACACAGGCTCGACCTCGAGGGGAGGACCAAGACCTCCAGAGAATCCATCTTGTTCCTGTTGGTAAATCTGTGGTGAGAGCACACACAGAGCCTTCAGTTCATCATCTTGGGTGGGTTACAGCAGTGTCTGGGCTGCCTGTGCTGGGATGTTACAGGTTTTTACCTCTGTGATAAAAGTCACTTTTTCTGAAGTGTAGACACACTCCTGGAGGGGTTTAAAGGATGTGGAGATGTGGCACTTAGGGACATGGTTTAGTGGGGGGCTGGCAGTGTTAGATTATTTGCCTTGGTGGTTTTAAGGGTCTTTTCCAACTTAAATAATTCCATGATGCCTTCATGTTTCTGCCTCACCTTGACATTTCCAGGTATTTCACACGACTAAGGCAGGGGGAGATGCCAGCAGGGACAGAGCTGTCCCTCACAAGAGAAGAGCTTCAGGATAAGAGCAAAGGCCCAGGAGAAATGCAGACTGGGGCCGTGGGATTCCAGATTTGTGCAGGTCAAACCACATCACCGAGGGCAGGAGCTCTGGTGCACGGTAGTGAGACATGGGCTGGCTGCTGCTCCTGCTTTACCTCAGCCACAGATTTCCTGTGCCCTACAGAAGAACACCACCCCAGTGAAATTTCCATTTGCAGGTTCTCTCCCTTCCTACATCGAGCAAAGCAGCATCTCTTTGTGCAGCTGTGGTTTCTTCTTCAGCTGAACCGTGCCCCGTACGGAGCAAGCCCTGTCTGCCCATCTGAATTACCCAACACAATTTACACAACTGTCACTTTTATCACCAGCCCTGGCACTGGATTTGGGAGCTATTCTGGGCTAGGACTCCTCTGATAACACTCCCAAATTCCCAGCTCCAGAGGTGCTGGTGGCAAGTGGCTCAGCCCAAGTTGTTGCACCTGAGGACATTGACCTGGGGCGTGGGGGGCAATGAAATATTTCAGCAATTTCCACTGGAAGCTGGACACGAGGAGAAGATGGATGTGATGAGCAAACAGGCTGGAAGCCACGTGGTCACAGGCAGGAAGGGAGACAGAAGAGTCTCTTTGTACCTGAGTCATTTCCAGACTTAAACTGCTCCTGGTGTCCTTCCCATCAAGGACTTGCAACATCTTTTCTGGTGATGTGAAAGGGTCTACAGCAAATGGGAAATACTGGAAAAACCCAAAACACCCACAGCCCCAAAGCACCCAAACACAACACAAAGACACACACACACTAAAATCCCCACCAAATTATGCTCTAGATTAATATCCAGCTCTCAACTGTCANTTGCTGGCTCTGTGTTTGCCAGGATTAACTCCTGTGGAGCCACGGGGCTCTCGATTTCTGGGGCACCAGGAGCAGGGTGGCCCCAGCAGCTCCAGGAAAGGGAAGGAACCAGGACCAGGACAGGAACCAGGACCAGGACAGGCTGGGGGTGACCCAGTGGAGAGCAGCTCTGCAGAGAAACACCTGGGAGGGAATTACAGCTGCAGGAGGGACAATGGGACCCTGGGGGCATTGGGAAGAGTGTGGCCAGCAGGGCAGGAGTGATCCTGCCCCTTGGTGCCAGTGAGGCACATCTGGAGCAGTGTTCAGTGTCCAGTTCTGGCTCCACGGTTCAAGAAAGACAAGGAGCTACTGGAGAGGATCCAGCAGAGGCCACAAAGATGAGGAGGAGTCTGGAGCATCTCTGTGATGAGGAGAGACTGTGGGAGCTGGGCCTGGTTAGTCCAGAGAAGAGAGGGCTAAGAGAGGATCCCATCAATCCTATAGAAATATACAAATATGTCCAAAGGGTGTCTCGAGGATGATGCTGCTGCTCAGTGGTGCCCAGTGGCAGGACGAGGAGTAATGGGCACAAACTGAAACACAAGACAAACACCTCAACGTGAGGAAGAACTTCTTTATGTTGAGGGTGTTCGAGCACTGAACAGCTGCCCAGGGAGGGTGTGGAGTCTCCCTCTCTGGAGACATCCCAAACCCACCTGGATGTGTTCCTGTGTCACCTGCTCCAGGTGACCCTGCCTCGGCTGGATTGTCATTTCTTGTGACACAAGAGCAGGAGAGAGGAGGTGGCTGCAGGTCCATCAGCCTCGAGCTCTGCTGATAACACAGGCTCGACCTCGAGGGGAGGACCAAGACCTCCAGAGAATCCATCTTGTTCCTGTTGGTAAATCTGTGGTGAGAGCACACACAGAGCCTTCAGTTCATCATCTTGGGTGGGTTACAGCAGTGTCTGGGCTGCCTGTGCTGGGATGTTACAGGTTTTTACCTCTGTGATAAAAGTCACTTTTTCTGAAGTGTAGACACACTCCTGGAGGGGTTTAAAGGATGTGGAGATGTGGCACTTAGGGACATGGTTTAGTGGGGGGCTGGCAGTGTTAGATTATTTGCCTTGGTGGTTTTAAGGGTCTTTTCCAACTTAAATAATTCCATGATGCCTTCATGTTTCTGCCTCACCTTGACATTTCCAGGTATTTCACACGACTAAGGCAGGGGGAGATGCCAGCAGGGACAGAGCTGTCCCTCACAAGAGAAGAGCTTCAGGATAAGAGCAAAGGCCCAGGAGAAATGCAGACTGGGGCCGTGGGATTCCAGATTTGTGCAGGTCAAACCACATCACCGAGGGCAGGAGCTCTGGTGCACGGTAGTGAGACATGGGCTGGCTGCTGCTCCTGCTTTACCTCAGCCACAGATTTCCTGTTCCCTACAGAACACCACCCCAGTGAAATTTCCATTTGCAGGTTCTCTCCCTTCCTACATCGAGCAAAGCAGCATCTCTTTGTGCAGCTGTGGTTTCTTCTTCAGCTGAACCGTGCCCCGTACGGAGCAAGCCCTGTCTGCCCATCTGAATTACCCAACACAATTTACACAACTGTCACTTTTATCACCAGCCCTGGCACTGGATTTGGGAGCTATTCTGGGCTAGGACTCCTCTGATAACACTCCCAAATTCCCAGCTCCAGAGGTGCTGGTGGCAAGTGGCTCAGCCCAAGTTGTTGCACCTCAGGACATTGACCTGGAAGATAACGGGGCGTGGGGGGCAATGAAATATTTCAGCAATTTCCACTGGAAGCTGGACACGAGGAGAAGATGGATGTGATGAGCAAACAGGCTGGAAGCCACGTGGTCACAGGCAGGAAGGGAGACAGAAGAGTCTCTTTGTACCTGAGTCATTTCCAGACTTAAACTGCTCCTGGTGTCCTTCCCATCAAGGACTTGCAACATCTTTTCTGGTGATGTGAAAGGGTCTACAGCAAATGGGAAATACTGGAAAAACCCAAAACACCCACAGCCCCAAAGCACCCAAACACAACACAAAGACACACACACACTAAAATCCCCACCAAATTATGCTCTAGATTAATATCCAGCTCTCAACTGTCATAAATCAACAAAGCCAAGGACTCATCACCAGGACACAGCAGCTGATAACTGACCTTTATCTGCCTCTGTCTGTGATTAAATGACTCTTCAGCAATTCTCATAAATAAAACAGGGCAAAAAATATTTACCCTGGCCTGTCNGACACACACACACTAAAATCCCCACCAAATTATGCTCTAGATTAATATCCAGCTCTCAACTGTCATAAATCAACAAAGCCAAGGACTCATCACCAGGACACAGCAGCTGATAACTGACCTTTATCTGCCTCTGTCTGTGATTAAATGACTCTTCAGCAATTCTCATAAATAAAACAGGGCAAAAAATATTTACCCTGGCCTGTCATGAGCATAAACTCCTTTAAAATTTTTTTTTAAACTCATTAAAAACTGCACACTCATGGATTTTGAAACAACACAGAGCGGGCAAAGTCTGTTTATGCAATATGCAAAGTGTAGAGTGTGGAATACATATTTATAAAGCCTGAAAAGCAGTGGAGAATTAGGATTTCTTGGCTGTAAAATTATTTAGTTTGACGTTAGATATCACCTCACTTCAGAGGCCACGCCTGCATCCTCTGAACATTAAACTGCAACTATGCCTGCAGGTAATCCCAGTTTTGGAAAAGAATTTTCTGGAAAGCCATTTGCTCTAAAATGAGATGGATACAGAAGCTGCAGGGAGAAGAGTTGTTCCCAGCAGCTCGGAAGAAAATCCAGTTGCACCTCCAGAACTTCAGTAAAAATGGGATTCTGCCTTTCCTCTCGCTGCTGGAGGCCCAGAGCAATGGGCTGCTCCCCTGGCCGGGCCAAGGGACGCTGTGGCAGTGGTGTCACAGTGTTTGCCAGGCAGAACCAGGCTGTGCCCTGGCTGCCCTCCCCTTCCTGTAACAGGAAAGGGGTGAATGTGTAACCAGAGACAGTGGCACGGAAACCAGCTCTGTGCCTCGGTGACACAGGAGCCAGCCAGGGGACAGCACAAGCTGGCAGCTTTCTGCTGATGGCTGACTGAGCTGGAGTGAGGTGCAAAACCTCTGCACCTGCAATTCAGCCTGAAATGTTAATAATCCACAGGGCCCCTTAATCATTTTCTGTGGTTTTTAAATATAAACTCGCCGGAGTGAAACAGTGACAGAGCTTCAAGGCTCTCACAGCCACAAGGATGTTGAGCTTCCCCCTGTCAACAAACCAAACCTTTTTGCTCAATATTCAGATCCCAAGCAGTGTGGGGCCAAGAAGACCTGGCTTGTGCCAGTGACCAGCAGGACCAGTGACTGTCCCCCTGTGCTGGGCACTGCTGGGGTCACACCTCAAATCCTGGGTTGTTTTGGGCCCCTCGTGGTTAGAAGGACATTGAGGGGCTGGAGTGTGTCCAGGGAAGGGAATGGAGCTGGGGAGGGGTGTGGAGCACCAGTGTGATGAGGAGCAGCAGAGAAGGTTCTCTCCAGGTGCCCCAGAGGCTCTTCTTGGCTGCCATGCAGGTGCTGAAGGTGCCATCCCCCTGTGTTTTGTTGATTTGGTGCCCCCCTCCCACCACATCACCCAGGCCTTCACTTTGCTCCTGCCCACCACCCCCTCAAGGCTCCTGGTGGCTCTGCCTCAGCACCTGTGGAATGAGAGGAGCCTCATCCCAACTCCCTCACCAGAAAGCCTGTGCTGTGTGCAGAAATTCCATGTAAAACCTGCACAGGGGCTACCCAGCCACCGAGGGTTTAATTACACAGCTGCTGCCTCCGTGCAGGAGCTGTGTTGGCAGAAGCTGCGTGGATTCAGCCCTGCCAATATGACTGCACTTGATTACATCCAGCTTGTGGACACATCTTCCTTCTGTGGGCTCAGGAGGCTGCAGCTCCCTGCAGGGAGTGGCACACAAAAACCCACAGGCACTGGGTTTTTTTTCCATGACTTTATCCAGTGTTTTTCTGTGGAATTTCCAGGCAGCTACAGCCAAGCCAAACGGATAAAACTGCAGATAAATGCTTGGCCCTTTAAATCTTGTGAAAGGAAATTTCCAGGGTGGGGGCAAAGAGAGCATTTGGGGTTTTAGCTGTGCTGAAAACTTTGTTAGGGGCAAGATGTGAGGTTGAGAAGAGTGACTTTTCCAAATCCCACATTGTGCAGGGAAGCCTCTGACAGGGATTGTTGGGCTACAACCCAAGGGAGACAGGGAAACAGCACAGGAAGGGCTGAGCATCCTCTCTTCTTTCTCCCACCTTCAGCACTCACCTGTTTGCTTCCAGGCTGGGCAAGGCAGAGGAAAAAAATGCTCTGGGCCACTGCCAGGACAGGACAGAGCATCCCAGAACAGCCTGGAATCCACTGTCCTGCTGGAGAGACGCGTGGGCAGAGCAGGACAGGGCAATTCCAGCGTGGCCTGGGCACGGCCACACTCAGATTTCTCCTCCCAAGCCCAGCCAAAAGCACTGGAGAATGTTGCTGTGTGAGCAGCAGCAGGGTCAGGAGCTTGTGGAGCAGGAGCTCACCCCGGGCTGTGCCCAAGGAGCGTGGCAGCTCCGGGATGGAAAAGCTGCAGTTTGCACCAGTCCCGCTGGAATTCCCTTGTCCAGGGCTGGAATGGAGATTAAATGGAGATTTCATTCCTAAGTGCACCCCTTGAGTGACTCCCTGCCTGCAAAACCAGGAGCTATTTCACGTGCACCACAAACTGAAATGATGGTGAACGGAAGGATCGTGAAGTTTAATTTTATGGCTGATGTATTAAAGGGAAAACCCTCGATCACAGAGGAGATGGTGCTCATGGGATGGTGCTGAGGCTCCTGTGGGACAGGGGGCACGGGCAGGCACCAGTTCAGGCTCCAAATGCCTTGCACTGAGCTCACTCAGCAGTAAAACACAGCGTGGAGAGAATCCCAGAATCATTAGGGTTGGAAAACACCTCCAAGGATGGGGGGAAGCTGACACAGAAATCTCCCAGGTAGGAAAGTGCTGTTTGCTCCCTGTTTCGGAATGGAGATTCTCCCATTTAAAACAAGCAAACTTTTTCTTTAAGCAAAAATCCCAAAGGCAATTTTTTTGTTTCTTTTATTTTTAACCCTCTGGGATTTTTTTTTCATACAGGAAACAATTTAAAGGAACAGTTTAATTCCAGGTTTCATCTCCAGCACCCAGAACAACAGTATTTTTCATGGCTAAACACAATATTTCAAAGGATCCTGCTACCCTTACAAGGAATTTGCTTTCCTCAGAACACTATTTTTCTGTCAAAACCTCCCTTTAGTGAAATCAAGTCCATCAATGAGATCCTTTGGGCAGGATTGGGTTTGAGCTGAATTCCAGTTTGCTTTGAGGAACGTGCCCTCCTGTGGGTAGCAGAGACAGCTGCAGCAAGCTGCTCCTCTGGGAGAAAAGAGAAAAATCAAACTTCTCTTTCTTTACCAACAACTTTCTGGAATGAATCTCCTTCCCCCAGAGCGTGGCACTGTGTGAGAGGAGCGAGAGCTGCCTCACAAACAGGCTGGAAGAAACAAAGAGAAATTAATCCCAAGCTTGGCACAAGAGGTGGCAAACAGGTCCCTAATTAAAAATGACATTTTGTGGTGATTCCCTGGGACCTGCCTGACTCCCGTGGGCTGCAGCGTTCCCCAAGGGTGCTGTGCTGAGCATTATCAAAAATTCCAAGCATTATCAAGTTCAAAATCACCTGGCTGTGGCACCTGGTGGATGGTGGCCTGGGCAGTGCTGGGTGGGTGGTTGGGTTTGATGATCTCAGAGGCTTTTCCAGCCTCAATGGCTCTGTGACTCTCTGAATTTCAGGATGTGGTTGGCACCCCTGCTTTGGGTTTCACACAGTCACTGGCACCTTGGGAAGAACGGGGGGCACATCCCAACGTGTTTGACATTTCTTTTTGCTGGAATTGTGCCCTGAAAAATAAAGTGGTAACAGAGCTGCAACAACACATTGGGGGTGATAGTAAAGGGGAGAGGACTGAGGAATTTCACTCAGCTCCAGGTAAATTTGAGTGAAAATTCAAAATCAGCATGGTGCAATTCAGTGTGGCCCAACCCAATGCACGGTGCTCAAGCAGGAAAAAGTGACCACAGGATTAAAAAATAGCTGTTTATTGTTTTTTAGGAAAGGTCTGGGCTTTTCCTGCTGGAAAAGCAAAAAAAAGCAAAAGCAGAGGACTGCTTCATTTGTAAAACAAGAGATTGAGGGAAGGAATGAGAACAACCTCCAAACACATCAGGAGTTTTTAAGGCAAATCCATTAATCTGGTCTCAGTTTCCAGGAGTGAAAGTGGTTTATGTGTACTAGCTGATTTTTTAAAAACTATTCCACCTCTATTTTCTCTTTTACTGTATGTTTCACTCACCTAAAAGTTGTTCTTTTTAAATATCCGTGGCTTAAGCATCTACAACCCATTAAGAATAAAAATTATTTTCTCAGGAGCTTCTCAAAAGCTCACTCAGCGTGTCCATGGTGCTCAGACACACAACTCCATGAATTTTTCCAGTGTTACTCTCGTGGTAATGTCCCAAAAACAGGAACAGCAACCCCAAATCTGCAGATGGACCACACGCTAGCCAGTGTCTCCAATTTCTACTGCCTCGCTCAGTCACTTCCTTTTCCAGTAACTCCTTTCCCGAAGCGTTAGGTAAGAGAAGCAATAATCCTGTGGTGTTTGGAGCAGGCTGTGTTATTGGAGTCTCCATGGGTACAAATTCCACACACTTCCCTGGCTGAGGCTGGGACATACTTTTCAGAAAACGTTGCAGAAAAAATACATCATAAAAGCTTTTTTTTTTTTTTTTTGCGTGTCAGGAAGGTGATCCTGGAAATCGTGAAAGTCCTGATGGGGATTTTTTCAGAGCAAGTGGTGGGGATTCTGCTGGGTTTAACTGTAGGGGAAAAACCCAAAAAAAACCCCAAAAAAACCCACAGAGATATTTCATAAAGCTTTATAAAAAACGCTGCTTTCCTTGGCAGCACCTGCGTTTAGAAAATATGAGAGTGACCTAGAGCCTGTGCTGGGTTTCATTGACAAAATAAAGCAGGACGGGATGTGGGGAGTGAAGGGACCTTGGGCACTGCCAGGGATCCAGGGGCAGCCCCAGCTGCTCTGGGCACCCTGTGCCAGGGCCTGCCCACCCTGCCAGGGAACAATTCCTGCCCAATCTCCCATCCAGCCCTGCCCTCTGGCAGTGGGAGCCATTCCCTGTGTCCTGTCCCCCCATCCCTTGTCCCCAGTCCCTCTGCAGCTCTCCTGGAGCCCCTTCAGGCCCTGCAAGGAGCTCTGAGCTCTCCCTGGAGCCTTCTCCTCCCCAGGTGAGCCCCCCCAGCCCTCCCAGAGCAGAGGGGCTCCAGCCCTGGCCGCTCCCCGCGGTTCCTGGGGACTTTCTCCAGCAGCCCCAGTCTCCCGTGGCAGTGCCAGCGCCGGGCTCGCCCCGCGTGTCCGCCGGGGCCGATTTTATGTCGCAGGGCGCTGCTGCTGCCGCTGCCCCCCGAGCTCCGGGCGGGAGCAGCGTGTGCCGGGCTCCGACAGCGCCCAGCGCGCCCCAAACGCCGCTCTCCGGCCCGCGCCCCTCCGTCCCCCCGCGCCGCGTTGTCGGTGACGTCACGCCCCGTCGCCATGACGACGGCTTGATGTCATGTGGCGAGGGTTAAAAAAAAACAAAAAAAACCCAACCCTAGCGGCAACGGGAGCAAACGCCAGCCCGGCACTTTGTAATGTTTAACAGCGGGAAAATCAACTTTCTTTTTTTTTTT
>VZSE01002359.1:67867-139756 GCA_013398275.1 Promerops cafer | reverse complement strand
TCCCCTTCAGCGTGCTCAGCACATTCCACTATGACATTGGGTATTTTAATTCCAAGTTACACAAAACCATCAGTGAAATTAAATTTGGTAATATGAAGAAATGATGTTAATAAAGCACTGATGTTTCTTTTTTTCTGCTACTCTTGAAACAATTTAGTCAGTATGCAAAGAAAACCAAACTATCAAATTCCTGCTTGATATTTTCAGTGGCAAGAAAGTGCACAAGTGAGGGAATAACTCTGGAGACATTTCTTAGCACCAAGGAACTCTACAAATCTAAATGGCCATGTGGACCCTAAGAATTCGGCACAAGACCAGCATCACAAACACAACATTTTTACTCCTTGCTGTTCCTCCTACCCAACAGAACTGGAACACAAAGACTGTATTTCCATAAAGTGATTATCAAGGAATAGATATTTTCTGAGACCAAACAGGCTCCAGCCCTCCTCCTAATAGAGACTGATCCTTGAGCTCCCAATTGTTACTGGAGAGCTTCTATCCTGGGTTCTTTGCTGCACTTGTTTACAAACAAATCACAAACTTGATGTTTTAACACACATTTAAACACGCATTTTAAACAGTTAAGCTTTTTTCATTTTAATGGAAAATGGGCTGTTTCAATCTAATTGCTTTAGTCTGTTTGTACAATTATTTGCAATTCTAATTGTAGCATTGCTTGCAGCTTGGAGAAGCTGTGTGCTGATGAACTGGTTTGATCCCTGTGTGAAACATGAGTTAATCCTCTGTAGGGTAATGGAGTGAGAATTTTTCCTAAAAATCTTACGAACCGACTTATAAAATTTCATCTTTACATAGGGTAACTCCCTGAGCAGTTTTCTATAGAAATACCAACTCCTTTACAACATGAAAGTCTTCCATATTTTGTGAGGTTCCTGCCAGCACCTGTAAAGTCAGTGCAGATGGAGTACATGGAATGGTGTTCCTGTTCTGTGTGCGGGCTCTTAGTGGAACTGGGCCTTCATGAAAGGAGTCCTTTGAGGAATTTAACCACGTTTAATTTGGCTTGATAAACTTCTAAAGTTTTTCACAGCAGGACCCTTACAGAGATACCTTGGTGACACCTCTACTCATTTTGACTGAGCAAACAAATTCTGCAATTTTTTTCAAACCACAACTCTAACCACTTTGACTTCACATTGTACTGTGAGTTGAAAGAGTGCATAGAAACACTATGCAAGCCATATCACCTCCTGCGTTGTTTAACAAATTGCATGGTCAGCAGCTCCAAGATCCCACTTTGTGCATAATTAACATCAGTAGAGGTTAATTACAGCTACCCATACAGCAATCAAGCAGAGGGTAAAACTAACCTGAACAGTTTCATTATTAAAAAAAACTATGTTATATAGTCAATGTGATAATCACCATGCAATAGAGTTTATACCTTTTTAAAAACACATTCTGAAATTTGACCTATTTTGCAAGATTTAAATGCAGGGAATTTTATAAAAGATGTTGTAAAATCAGGTAGATAGGCTGCAAATACTCATAACCACTAATAGGAGCCCAAGCAGCTGCACAAATAATGCCAAGGAAGAACAGGTCAATGATGAACCTTATCATCTGAAAAGAAAATTTATCTAAATTTGGTTGTGATGATGCAGGGGTTTTCACTTCACAATTACTGATCTCCAAAGTGCAGTTGCAGTGCTTTGTCTATTAACCCCCTTCATTCCACATTCTTCAGCCCAAGCTAGAACACTTGCAAGATCTTAATGTTTTTTCCCTGCCACAAAACTTGGTTCTAAATTCTCCAATGAATGAAAAAAGATAGATAGTGCTGTGTTCCTTTTTTAAGCGCTCTTGAAATCCTCTGCACATGAAGCAGGTAATACTCTGGTAAGCCATTAGAGTATCTTCAAAATGAATTTAATGCATTATCTCCTCACAGAGAACGAAATAAAAAACAAGTATGAGAAAAATGAGAGAAAGGAATCTGTCTTGCAAGTCCTTGAAAGCTGCTAAGACTAGATTGGCTTCTTAGTGCATGTAATTTTTCCATGGTTTTAATTGTCATTTGAAATTTCCAGTCAGTCTGTAAAATTGCCTGGTTCATCTAGATACAGGTATGCAAGGTGCTGTGCCCAGGGAGTTACCACCAAATGAAGTAATTCTGTATTGCTGTTGAAAGACTTCATAAACTAAAAAGGTGAAATTATTACAGTGCTGCAAGATGCTTCCTATGGCCCTTCCAGTTTGACATTGCACCTAACTTCAAATTAACTTCAAACACTGCATTTTGAGAATGTTACTGGATACAGAAAAAAAGGGCTTGAAATTCTGAGAAAAAGGAGATAACCCTTCAGATGTGCTCAGTCAGATAACCAGCTCAAACATTTGCATGTACCTCGTGAATTTTGGCTTCTGAAGTTGAACCAGAGTGCAGAAAACTTCAGAAATAGCCTTGTGAAATACTGAAACAGATTTCTCTGCAGCATACTGAAGTGGAAACACAAAATAGGAATATTCAATCCATGTTTACATAGGTTTTATTAAATAGTACACAAATTACAAATTTATCAGCAGGATATGATGGCTCCATGGCTGCTGGAGACTGTGTGCAGTGCCCTTGTACTGGCCACACGTCGTAAAACTTTACAGAAATTACCACATGGGGGAAGGCTGTTAAAGAAGTGACTCATAGAACTCCTAAGGAAACTCATTTGATTGATTTGTCTCTGTCGAATCGACTACTTCTTTGATATATATTTATTTATAGCAGGAAAATTTTTCTAAGAACGTAGTATTTACTTTGCTGGCAATGAGATTTACTACAAAATAATCAGCATGCTTCAGCTTATTTTCATATTTTAAAAGTGACGGTTAATGGCACACTTAAGAAATACTCCCTCCCTCATCTGGACTGATTTCTAAACTTTGTGACCATATTTATAAAAAAAGAATTTAGCTTTTTTCTTCCCTTTATAAAGGCCAGTAGCTGCCTTGAATATGAGTAAGCAGGTTAGATGTAGGTACTGCCAGGAAAACCAGGGAATGCTTCTGGCTCCAGCTTCATAGCTACTCATGGAAAAAGGTCTGCATTTATCCTCCCATACAGTCACTATATAATAGAATTCAAAGGCATTATTCCTTCTTTTTTTCCCCGCACTTATTGAATTTCCCAGGAAGAATGGGTTAGGCTAACATGCAGATCACAGGGAAGTCAGCTTATGGTTCTTCTTATAGAAGAACCTAAACTTGTGTGATCAAGAGATCTTCCTACTGGTTGAATAAAAAATAACCTTGCACAGAAAAATACTGCTTTGTATGCCAACAAAATAAAAAAAAGACTAAAACGAACCTAAACTATTGTAATGAAATATATTCATTCAAGTATCAGAAATATAAAAATAATAAAACTAATTTATAATTTATTATTTTGATAAAATATTTTCTCAATATTTTTATTCTGGGGGTTAGGCAAGAGAATGTTTAACAATTATCATTGAATGGAAGCACAGAGTAATTTTTTCCTCCATAAGAGCAAAAAATGCTCTTAGAACATTATGGAATCTCACTTTTTCAATGATGGGAAACATAATGGGGTTTTGTTCTCCAGCCAACATGTTTTACTCTTCCTACTTTCTTCTAATCCATTGGAGTTTACTTGCATGAAAGAGCAGATTTATTCCACAGAATTTGGAATTTAAGATGTAATTAACTGACAAAATGACCACATTGTATAGGGCACAGAAGCAACTTACAAAACTTAAAATTGCTAAGAAAATTCCTAGCACAAACAAAGCATACTCCTAAGTTCTTCTTTGTGCCATCAAGATAAAGGAGGATGTGATTTACAATGTACCATGTGCTATTTTTGTTTCTATATTTTACTTATTAGTAGTATCTGTTACATTCAGATAACAGATCTGCTTCACTGTCTTACTGCTTGTTATGTTATTTCTTCAGAAAATACTAAAACACCTTATTTCAAAGGATAACTTGCCACTGTGAGTAAAGCTTCTCGCTGCCACTTTCCAATTAAATTATCACTTGCTAATAAAAAAGTAAACCAGTAAAAAGTAAAACAACAAAACAGTAAAAATCTGTATTCCAGAGAAAGCAAAAGACAAGAGAAGTAACAGAGCTCCATAACATTTGCTGCAACCTTTAATATTGCTTCTGGCTAAGTGGAAGCAATCTGGATAACAAGGTAAACTGAGGCAACGTGAAATCTTATAGTAGATTAGGGAACATGGGGTTAAAAGGCTACAAATAATTTCTAATAAAAATCAAGAATGAACTGCAGCGCTCATTCTTTTTGCAGGGAAATGGAGAGCTATGTGTATTTTTAAAATAAAGAAAAATAGTGTGTCAAATTGTCTTCAAACACACTCTGACTTCACATTGTTTTACCTGAGGTTTTCAGGCATGGAAAAGAACATGACATAAGAACATCCATAGGCTTGGATAGTTGCAGCCCTTTCATGATGGGTCTTAAAGGCACAGTTGGCTTGGATACCTGCTTGGCTTAGGGCCCTAATGAGTTAATTAAGCAATTCATGGTGGCTGCACTTCAGAAAAGGACAAAAGCAGGCATTAAACCTGAGCTCATTTTTAAATGCTCTAAAGAAATTAAGGTCAAATGCAGTAGTTAAAATCTTCAGTGAAGACCCACAGGGGATGCAGGGTCAGTGAGTTCCCTGGATGTGCTCACATTTCCTAGAGGGTCACCCCAGAGCTGTGTGGCCCAGGGCTTGGAGAGGCAGCTCCTGCCAAGGCACTGCAGCTCCGGCTGGGGATGAGCTGGCCAGGACAGCCCAAACCCATTGGCTCAGGTAAGAGATGCTGCCCAGGGAAGCAAGCATTTAGATGGGGAAGGGGCAGAGCATGGAGCATGACACTCCCCAGAGCACTGGAGGCATGTTCACCAGAGCAGATTTATAACAAGCCAGATGGACACATGATACAGAGGACATGGCACGGAATTCATGCTCAGCTCTCATCAATTCATAGCTTACCTAATTTTGGGGTAAGCAAATAGCTATCACTTAATCTTAGCATCTCTAACAACTTATTTCTCTCTTCCATCTCCCCATTCATGCACCTTTTACTGTTTTCTAGTATGTATTTTTTATATATTGTGTTTTTAAGAAGTAGTTCTCTCTTACCAAACACACACACAGAAGGCAAACCCTATGGGCAGAGTGGTAATAAAATTAAAATTAATCTAAATAGAACTTAATTCTCTGAAATCAGTTTTGTTCCACTGCCTTTAGCAGTCTGAAATAAAAGAAACCATGGTTTATAATTAAAGAGGAGATCTAATGGAAATTGAAAAACAACCTCAATTTCCATCAAAAGGGAGGAAAACCAGTTTCAGATATGAAAATTTGTCTTTTATTTGTATCATTAAAGAGCAAACAATAGGATGTTTTGTGGAATGATCAAAGTTATTAGGGACACAAATAAAGCATAAAACTCATGCATGACCGGCCATGAAGAATATGATAACCTGCTTTTCAGTGCTTATCAGGATGTAGCTGTCTAAATGAGCAATACTTTATAACACTGTGATGGACCATGACATTTAGAAGAGAAGTGAACCTACACAACTAAAAACTTTAGGAATTTTATAAGAAAGAGTGGTGAACAAAGGGCATTTCTAGGATTACAGAATGCACCAGGATGCAAAGCTGGAGGTCAGGAAACGCCACAGATTATGTATGTGAACTGACAGGAAAGTCACAGAAATGGATACGAGCTCTTTTAACACTGGAGCTGCTTGGGATTCCTCAACAATTCATTCTACCTGTGTTCCAGGGACTCTGCCAAAAAGCTTTTCATTCTTCTGTCTCCTAAGAGCCCCAGCAGCTGTACCTTTGGTGCATGCTCTGAGTAGATCTATTAGACACAGCTAACAAGTCTCTAGGCAATGGGATGGGGTGGGGGGGAGCAGGGTGGTGGGAGAGAAACAGAGAAAGCTATATTGAAAAGAAATGGTAAAAAAAATAGCATCAGTGTTTTCACCAGGGCTGCAGAAACACGTGGATTTTCTCATGGCACAGTGACAAGATCCCATCCAGAGGGAGCAGAGCACCTCAGTGCCCAGAGAACAAATCCTGTGAGAAGGACTGAAATGGTTCATTTCCATTTAAACTATGCTAAACTTTCTTTTCCCATCATAATGATAATATTTGCTGCTTCACCTGTCTCAGACAAACTGGTAAGACTCCCTCCCTGCTGGAAGACTCATATGAGACATCCCATTACTGGAGATGGGACATTTTAACATTACCCAAATTTTGTGAACTATAATAATGACCATGATCTTGGACCCTTCAATGGATTCTACCTAGCTCATCAAATATCTTTATTTTTTTTGTATGTGAATTTCTTATGGTCTTGTACAGCTGTTCTGTATTTTTCTGGTTCTCCTTCCTGTTCAGAAGTTCCTGTAAAAAACACCCCAAAACAAACAAAACAAAGCAACAAACTAGTACTTTACTCTTCTTGAAAACAATATTTACCTTTGTTAGGCTTTTTATCTAAAGCATCATTCCTTTATGAAGTCATGACAGATGAAGAGCTATTAATTTCCAGATGGGATACAGGACACCTTTTGCAGATGAGCCTGACTCTGTAGCAGAAGAAGCCCTAAGTTTTAGATAAACTAACATATTCCAGTGACATGGTTTAAAAGCCAACTCTTATGGTTTTTTAACTTCTTTTTGTTGACAGCCACAGTGGTCTAAGCCCGTTACTGACTTGGCTATGATATTTGATAGTTTCCATTCACAGGGTTCACAAGAGACAAAAATTCTTTGTATTTAGCAACACCAAATGAAAATCTTAATTTCAAGTTTCAGACTGCTTCTCCCCCATCCCTCCCAAATTTCCTATATGCCCTCCAGAGTAGGAGTCAAGTGACTTATGAACATCTAATTCCTGCAAATTATGCTTTTAGGAGTCAGCAAAATAAATCTTATGGCAAAAATTATGAAACAGCAAGACTAAATAGCTCATTTCTGTGCCTCTTCACAGCCCCACAGGAGGTCACTGAGATCACACCCCACAGCTTCAGAATCATCTCCCTTCATTTGCATTTTATCTCATTTTCTTTCCTCTGTCTTGTTACTTACCATAATTGCCTTGCAATGATTTTTTGACAACCACTGTGAATACAGGGAATATGGGCAGTACAGTGGCTTTTACAGGCCTAACATCTCAGAGGCTGCCACCAAGAAATACTGTGCAAAATAAGAGAGGAAACCCTGTGGTTTGCAGCAGAGAACCTCAAGTTAGCAGGTGGTTTATCTATCAGCAATTTTTTTGGTTTTACCCTGGGTTTCTGGATGTGCTCATTTGTCACCCCTCATTATTTATAGCCGTGCAGTTTGATGCACAGCACAGAACTACAGTTCAGATTTGCCTGCTGGAAAAAGTTAAAGCCTGTGGTCCGTGACATCTTCCTGAGGAAACAGCAGAATTAACTCAGTGAAAAGTGATGCAGTGCTTTTAATAACATTTAATTGGTAATTGGATGTTCTAGGAGTAAACAACTGTTAAATAACATTGATGAAAAGTCTGTCAAAAGAAGAATACATTGTCTGATAAGCAACTGTGTGGGCAAATATTTCAATTGCTCCAGTCTAGTCAGACATGCTGTGTCTGAGTAATTCCTGAACCTGGTCTTTTAAATTGAGCTGGGCTGCTTTCCAGACAAGAGCAAATCTATCCTCTGGGTTGCACAGCTAAAGACCTCAGCGCAGAGCCCTGATCGTTGTTCCTTATGTCATTTCCCATTCTTTCAAATCCTGACGTTTTATGTTACAGCACTTTTTGTTGCTGTTGCTTTAATCCCTCAGACATGGCTATATTTAGAAAGCAGTGGAATAACTAAACTACTGTACAGGGCTTTGCTTCTTCATTACAGATTAGGATTTCAGTTCTCCAAAGCTTCATGTGTGGGATACATCTTTGCTGGATTTCAGAGTTACTCTTCAAACGTTTGTAGGACTTAGTCACGGATAAACTTTAACTGAAATTTTCTTAGTCTGCTGGCAAAATTAAATACTCACTATGATCTGTGCCTTTAATGGAGAAGAAAAAGAGTGAAAACTTTCCATAGATTTTTATGATGATCATATATGAATGTTTATATTTTATTTGAAGAGTTTACACTCATGTCTACAGTTCTAGCATCTTTGCCATACTAAGACCAAAACTTTCTATTTCCCCCTCAGGGTTACTAACCACTAAACACATAAACAGAACTCTCCAACCTCACTTGTTGCTGGTTTTATGGAGGGAAGGTCAAATAGAATTTTTGCTCGCCTAATGGTATGTGAAAGCTAAATTAGCTGCACCTTTACATTTGTCATTGCTGCAGAAACTCTGCTTTGAAAATCTGATGTTGTAAGACATAAACCAGTGAGAATGTGATAACACCCATGTGGGGTTTTTTTCACCTAAGATGATATTTAAGTAAACACAGATATATATTACATTTTAAAATACTTCTTAATATTGCTGGTGGCATTTTTTAATATAAAAGAAGCATTAACATACTCTATAGGTAGTAATTTCAGTACACGTTTTTCTTGATAAAATTACTAGAACTAGCAAGTAAAGAACAAAAATCTGGACTAAATATGTTCTTATACTTAAGGATGTGTACCCTTCAAAAGTTTTGCAGTATCAATATGGATTGGGTGTCACTATTAGAAGTGACGCAGATGCTCAATGATCTCTATGTCTTGGACTTCCAGGAAGAGTTAATGTACTACCCAAAGATACATGCAATTTTAATATTTCCTTTATCACAGAGATGTAACTCTTTACATTGTATTAACATGCCAGTAAGACAGCATCCAGCTGGGATGCAAAATAATCTTTTCTTCTCTTTATTTGTAAGATTGGAATTAATCCCTGCATTAGATACTGACAGAATTTATTTTGGGGATTAAATTTGCTCAAAGCCTTTGTTCTTAGGAAATGCAGCTTGTGATACAGAGATGACACTAAGCATTATCGTAGGCTAATAAAAAGAGATAATAAGGACCAAATCAGTAGAAAGAAATTTCAAAGGTAAAATTCCCTCTGCCTGCAAATTTTCTTTTTCTCTCCCCTTTGCCCTTGTACCCTTCCTGCTCTACTTTTGGATTCAAACTCATTTCTTCACTGTGTTATTTTAAGGAGTCAATGAAAACCTGATAACCCCCCTTTGCTAAGGAGGCAGAAGAACTAATTGCTTTTTGTTCACTATCTTGGCTGATGGGTGAGAAACTAAAACCCAATTCATCCAGTAATTGCTACGTTCATGAAAAAAAGCATCAAAGCCTTGATGCGTTTTACTGTTGTGTCTTGGGAAGGTTCATGTCTAATTCTTATGCTGATATGGCTCATAATATAGTCCTCTAACTCTTCTATTTGCTCCTGCAATTACAAGGGTTCTTATTCCATTGTGCATATTCCTCTGAACTAAGATTAGCTTAACTGAACTTCCTTTGAAAACCTGGCTACCCATCAAATGCATCAGGCCTAATGCATTCTGCAGCCACGCAAAATCAATGAACAGCACAATTTTCTGCTTCCTGCAATGATCAATAGGATTCACATAATGGGTGGAAAATTTTTAATCATGACAGCCCAGCATCTAGCTGGCATAAATCTTCCCTGCGTTATAACCTCTCCATTTCCCACTAGTGCAAATTTGCAGGTATTGAATAATATTTATGTAGCAGATACATTATGGAAAGCAATACAATTAGAACTTCACACTTCAGTGATGATAGGTTGAGATCCCAGAGGCCCATTTCCTAGACAATGTACTGGCTTCCATGTTCCAAATGCAAAATCCTTTTTTCTCCTGAAACTATGATTTTTGCTGAAACTATACTTCCCTGGATCAAATCTGACATGGCTCAGGAAAAAGTTAATTCACGTTGACCATTGCTAAGAATAAGTACTTTTGAATGAGACAATCTGCCACCAAAAAAGCAGTTCCTGTCTCTGACATAGCTTGCTTTTCCTCCTCTGTCCTGGCTCAACTCCTTGAACTGCAGAAATCTCTTCCTCTGAAAAGCTACCAGGGAAGAGGAAAATCAACTGGTACTGTCCTCATTGACAGTGTGACCTGAGGCACACGTGATTTTTACAGGCTACAGTCAGCTACCACAGGTACAGAAATAGAGAGAAAGGAGGTACCTCTCCTCCACATTTTTTAAATAACAGTCTACAAATAAACGCAGATCTGCAATGTTAAGGGTTCCAGCAAAATTGTAAGTCACATGCATATTTCTAATTCATCATTTTCTCAGGAAAGTACAAAGCAAACTTTCTCTGTCAAAACCCAAAGAAGACTTAGGTGCTGAGAAAAAGTTTCTTAATTTTAAATGTCAGGCCCACCCTTGTGTTAGGGTATGCCAGTACCTTTTACTGCTCTTTGAGTGTATAGATCTCAGGCTTTGCTCTTAACTGAAAAACAGAGGAGCATCTGTGGCACAAAGGCTTAAAAGGGTGAAACAGCAGCTGAACTCTTCTGCAAGTCACCCTGAGACATAGCCCACCCTTCTGCCTGGTTCTGCATCTCATGGGTCCTGCTGCCAAACGAGAGCAAGCAAATTACCTGTTACAGGCTATAGTTAGATAAATCTTTACAGTCATGTTCTAGGAATGGATTTAAATTTCATCATCTGCCATTATGTTACAATCACAGCCCTATATATGGTTTAGTGCCAATTTTTTTTTTGTCCTTGCCAGAGTGTTATAAGAATATCTTTATGACTCCTTATGCTCAGTGAATCAGAATAATGATTCCTTTTGATCTGAGCACAGAGCAGTTTTCACTGGGTATGAACAGAAGTGCCAGCCAAACGTGAACTGCTCACAACTTACACTGGTAAATAATATTCAAAGAAGTCAAAACATTGTGTCACTGCTCAAGTCTGACATTTTCTTCTGTCATAAAAATCAGAAATTGGCAGGGGACAGCACAGTTTTAGGCCCTATTGTAATAATCACAAAAACACAAATGAGAAAAGCAAAGGGTATGTGATAAGCACTACATTATCACAGTATCACAACTGGAAATGGGTACATATTTGCAGAGGTTTAGAAGGAAAGATTCTCTCCTTCTTCCTAAATTTTGCAAGATTTTTCTGAAGGACAAAGTATTAACTTGCAGTTTACAGTGAAGACACATGAATATAATTACTCAATATAGATATAGGATTATAGAGTGAGTCCACCAAATATCTACAGATAGCAAAAGCCTTTTTTAATATTAATATGGGGGAAAAAGAAACTCAGTGAATGTTTGGCAATGTGTTCTGCTGTTACTTCTAAATTCTCAGGTGTAATTTGGAATGAGAAATGAAAAGACTCAGACCTTCTTTAATCAGAACATTGAATTTAAACTGTACAACCTCAAAGTGTCTCCTGTAAGCAAATCAGTTTTTGGCCAACAGTCTGTATTTGAAACTGGCAATTTTCTCTTTAGCATTGCTCTCTGTTGGGATAGAGCATGGGAAACAGAACCTGACTGAGCCGTGTCTCTGAACTGGGTGCAGATGAAGGCTCCATGGCCACAGGAATCCACAGTGAATTAAATATGCAGCTTAAAGCCAACATAACAAACGAGCATTGGTTCCTGCACACTGTATTGTCAGTAGATACCATTTATACTGTGCTGTATATATATGGTATTTAGTCACTCTTCCATTATCTGTTTTTCTCCAAAAGCGCTTTTCTGCAAGTCAGGCTAACTTTTAACATGAAAAATGAAATATCCACAGTACTAGCCAAAAGAAATACACCTGATTGCCAATGCAAAGATTCTCCCGACCACTCCCTGCAGACACTTAGACTAGTGTAGCAGTCATTTTCAGATGCCATTAAATGACTGACTCTTCTTGGTCTTGAACTTGGCAATTTAATGACCCTAGACAGGCCCAAGATGATAAAATCTACACATCTGTTGAGAGTGACAAAAATTTTTTATAATATTAACTAATAAGTTACACAAGAAATGGGCAAGTTTAGCAGCATTTAAAGGTGTTAAGTTCTGCCTGTTGTCAATTTTGCTATGTAGATATAGCTCCAAGTACTAACAGCACTTAGAAATGTCCTTTGTAACAATGTCCAATTTCAACTTCACATCCTGTTACTATTTACCTGACTAAATTATTCATGTATGCATGAGATGCGCAAATAGACATATATAGTTACTTGGGCTACAAACACACTAAAAACAATATACGTCTGTCTTCTTGCTGTTTAGTTTGCTGTATAAGCTTTGCAAGGCACTAATTTCCTCTTAACATCAAGAAAAAAAATGTTTGCAGTGTTATTTTAAAAAGGGCAAGATTAATATGTTAAAATACATTGCTAGCATCATTTCTTCTCTCCACGCTCCAAGTAATCAAAATGTTTCACCCTCTTTTATGTTGCACATTAATTGAGGTTCCATCGGAGCTGGAGGGCCACAGTCTAGACAATATAAAACACCACTCAGAAATGACAGTGCCTGCTGGAAAGGCTTTATGTTCTGGTAGTCCTTTTTGTCATTATAACTAATTATGTAGGACCAAATAAGCCTGCAATATTAGCTCAGCACTCAGGGGTTCCTAGAAATGGATGCTCCCTGTGATGCTGTGGATATTAGAAAATGCAGTTTCACAGTTTTGTTGTCAGCAGGGTCAGGTGGTCTATTAAATACTGTCAAGGAGGAGAAAGGACAGGAAAAGAAGAGCAAGTTTCAGTGATGCAGCTTGGCTCTCTCGCTGGAACTTTCTACTGCTCTTTCATTTTGATTATAGTTTATTCCTAGGTAATGATATATGAACAGAAAGAAATTTTAGTCGACAACCAGCTAGCTCCGTGAGATGTTTACAGCCACTCTCAATATACTGGGGACAGGGGAAAGTCCTTTCAGGGAGGAGAAAATTTCCTGTGAGTACTACTCTATATTAACTCCAAAAAAATAGTAAAAAAAGAAATATCTTTGGGGAAAAAACAAGAAAATGAAACCTTTTCTATTATATTTTTCAGATTTCTATGTCTTCGAATCCAAATTAAATTGTTTTCCAGGAATTCTAATATTTTTTTATAACAATCAGGTCGTTTTCCCAGAAACCTTATTTTCTTTATTGAAAATATTCTTTGAGGGAAAACTCATTCTTGTCAATACTGCAAAAACATATGAGACTATGCTGAGTACTGAGAAATATATAATGGCTTTCTCTTTCTTAGATGTTTTGCCTTTGATAGAAGTTAAGCTGCACCTTCAGTAGTTTGCAGGAAATAATGGGTTTCTGTGCTATTGGTATTGCTAGGAGTGCTATGTTTTTATTGGGGATACTTTCTATTAAATGTTAAAAACTATGTTTCTTCTCATTAAGCATGAGATTCACTAATAACCTGGAAGAAAATATATTCTCCTGATGGCATATCTAAGGTAACAGCAATTGTACTGAGTGTTAAATCCCCACATTTCCTTGATTATAGCGTTGCCAGTTTCCCAGTTTTGTTTTCCTGTAGTTGAAGCTGGGCTTTCACTGGCTTCATGAACTCTTGCAAAGTGAGAAGCTATGAAACAGGTCCCCAGCTACATCCAGGTTCCATTTAGTGCAAAACACAAAGATATTTTCATCTGCAAACCACTTCAGTGTGCTGTCCAAGTTAGTAGCAGTAGAGACTCTGGTACTCCATTTTTGCATGGCCACTTGTGGGGAGGAAGAGATGGTTGCTGTCAGGAGTGAGAAATGGTCTAAATGTGCAAAAAGCCCTGCAGACGTGGGTAGGCTCTGTACGACCAGTGGCTCGCACTGGTTCAGGGTATTCTGAATCAAACCAACCTGCTCCAAGCTGAAGACCACGTGCACCACACTTCTAACAAGAATATGGCAATATGCCTTCATTCCTCTGTTAACTACAGATTTGTGGCAGACTTACCATTTATTCAATTCCAGTTTAGTTTTGTCCCTCTGGGACTTACAGCCACACACTGTTCTCCCTTGTACATCTTCAAGGCCAGCTTCTGTTCTCCTTGCTGAGCACACCCTTTCCCTGGCACCTGCCCTGGCTCCACAAGCCACTCACCACTGTTTCCAGGAATTCATGGTGATGCTGAAGGAACCCTGTTCCTGTGGCTCTCCTGACCACTGGAATAAACAAGCCAAGGTTCAGCCTGGCAAGCACAGCCAGGAGGTGCTTGTTCAGCTCTGGCATTTTACATTTTCATACACTGGGAAAGCATCTATAAATAGCCTTTGAGAAACATAAACGTTTTAGTATAATGGGATTCATGTTTAATATGGGCAATGACTTCCCTTCCCTTAGGATCGCAATTAAAATGTTTAGACAAAATTAAACAGCTTCTTGGGAAGATACAATGATGCGGAGCACAATATTTAAACAAGCTCCCAGTGCCTGACAGAAAATGGCTCTCTGCAATCACACTCCAGAAGAGGAGACAACATAGCTGTTCATTATTGCTCCATATGCTGATGAAATATGGGTGCTTGAGCACCAGTATCGCAGAAGCTTATAGAAAAGAGGGATTTATAGAGAAAATGACATTATATGTTTCTGAAAAACAAATTGGTAGTTGTCTGAGGCAAGTTTGGGACATGTTTCCATTATTAACTAGTATCATGTGATGAGTCAACTCCAGCTTTGGCAAGACAGGTTTTCATGTACAGAGCAGTTTGATAGAAATTGCTGCTCACCTATTATTTGAAAAAAAAAAAAACCAAAACAACAAAACCAACCCAAGTTTTAATCACAGCATTTTCTATCCTTGTAAGATCCTTGGCTCCGGCTGTAAAGCTCTTATGCAGAGCTCAAGCAGGGAGAAAAGATAATTGTACATTGCTTTTATGAAGCACCAGTTAATCCAGGAGCTAATCAGGGATTGTTTAGTCCTTGGCACAAACTGGGATAATCTCTGTGCAGCTCTCACCTGTGCCCTTTGCCAATCCTTTACAATAGTTTGTTACAGCATATCCAAATTCAGGTAATATTTCAGGAAGACAACTTGGAGTTTTTTTACTCTTTGCTACCCCTGCATTTAGGAAGGTTAGGAAAGGGTGTTAACAACATGGGTTTCTACAGAACCCTTTTATTCCAGGAGATCAGTGGCAGGAGATGACAGTGACTAAGAACAAGTACAAAGCCTCCAATTCCTTCAGATATTCAAGACAAAATTGATCTATGTTGGACCATATTAAAAGGACTAGTTCACAGTTGCCACATCTTATCTGGAAGTATATGCAACACAGCCACAAAAGATACCTACTATTCAACTTTTACTATTGAATTAGTTTAAGGCTGCTATTCTGGTCACTCTAAACTACAATTTTACTTTAGTGCTAGAAGGATTGAATTGTTCACATTTCATTAAAATTCTTAGGCCTAGGTGGGTGACAATATATATGATTGCTGAGAACATAATCAAGCAAAGGATTTAGATCTCAGGGAAATTCTGAATTTAGTCTATACTACTGCCAAGACCTAATGAGAAGAGGAAACAGACACAGCCAGAGACATTTCTCTGGTTTACCAGAGCTTTTTAATCTAAGCACCACATTGAAAAACTATAGTCTTTGTATTGCAAATAAAGGATTTCAGGACCTGAAATTGATTGATTGAAGTTGATTTCTTCTCTTAGTGTTGCCATGCTGTCAAAATCTATACTGCCCTGGAGATATATACTGAACACCCAACTGAAGTCTGTAATTCTATAATGCTTTTCTGTTTCCACTTCCTTTCCTAATTTTGATTTCACTCGTTTCATGCTGTGTGTGCAACCTGTCATTATGTATGTGTGGTTTCAGTCATTACACACCCTTCTTTAATTAATGTGTATGGCCCTGGTGAGATACATTCCCAGTGCCAGCTTCTGACTGACTGCCATGTGCATTGACCTTGTTGACCTCAGCTACATTTCCTTTCCAGCTCTTAAATGCCAGAACGCTCAAAAAAGGCTGCAGCCTTGGAAGTACAGTACGTGTGTTCCCACAATTTCAGCTATCTTGGTTCCACCAGGACCAGAGAGTAGCAGGAAGGAGGAAACTTGCCCGTGTCAGCGGTTGGGTGCTTGCAGAGCTGTGGTGAAGCCGTGCTGGGGCAGTCTGAGCCCCGAGATTGAAGCTGGCTCCCGGCGCTGGTGCTTGCAGCGCCGCAGGGACCCGCAGCCCGCCCTCGGCCCGCCCCGCGGAGCAATCGGCATCAGTCCGATCAGCGCAAACCGAGCTGCGCCACGCTGGGCTCCGTTCCCTCTGCCACGGGTATTCTGCTTGTTACAGCTCATCATGAGGCCTCACAAATGACTTCTGCTGGCACCCTGCCCTCGTGGCCAGAGGGGAGCTCCTGCCCTGCCATCCGGGAAGGGCTCAGCGCTCCCCCAGTGCTCGATCCGGCACATCAAACCTCCTCGAGGTCTGCACTAAATCCTCAGAAGGGCAGCATTTTGAACTGGGGTATTACGGAGACACTTTTATCTTTACTTTGTTTTACTTTGTTTAGCTAAATTTCTGGTTTGAATTGGCTTTTAAAATACTTGCACAGCTTGTTACTAAAAAACCCCCCAAAACCTCCAGCAAGGTCTAACTACCTAAGTCATATGGCTTCTAAGTGACTCAAGAAATCTGTCCTTCCTAGTACATAAAAATGAAAATTTCATAGTATCCACATAAGTAAAAGGCAAGAAAAAAATATTAAAACTAACATGACAAGAAATTGCTAACTAAAAGTACTGAAGAGTCATTAAAAATTAAAACCTCAATTTTGAAATAAGGAAATATCTGTAGAATACATTAACTTTCTGTAATATTTTAGGCTTTGTCCAAGTACACAATGAATCTTTCTTCCTCAATATTTTCCTGAAAACCTTAAAAAACTTCATAGTCCAGACAAGCACTTTTAAAATTCTGATAACATACACAGATCATATCACAAATACTTTTGTAAACTCAATCATAAAATGCCTTGTATTTTCCATGAAGAAATGCAAATCAAAATACAGCAATGAATTTTGAGGACAAGCTATTAAAACTACATATATGCTCTCACTTCCAAGCAAAGTATTTAAACCATTAGACAATTTTGATTATTCTTCAGTCCTCATTGAAAGAAAAGAAAGAATTCTGCACGCATAATAGCCACAGCCTAAACTGTGGATTACAAAATAATGTGCCATAAGCAAAGGAGCCCAGCAGCTTGCTCATAGTACAATGCAGGTGGTCACTGGGTACCCAACTTCTGCAGCTCTACTGAATATCCCTGATGGTTCTGCAGCCATCCAAGTTTTATGGGCAAAGAATTAAGGGATTTTGAAACCAAGATGTGGGTAGGAGGAACAGAGGTAAATGTAAGAGCAGAATCATTCTGAGCTGTGGCTGTAACCTGTCTGACCTGAACACTGATATGGATTTTATTTGAATTACACAAGCTTAAGAGCACAAATGCTACCAGTCCCTTCCAGAGTAATCTCTGGCACATCAATCCCAGGGCTGTTTTGTGAGGTACCAAGTAAATACAGCTGTTGGCTGTAAAGAGAGGATTTTCTTGTGCTGCCAGCAATTCTCTCTGGAAACCCTTCATGTAAACCTAGTGATAGGAATCTGCTATTTACTAAACTCCAAAACATGCTATGAAAACAATAGCCTGTTGACAATAAAATCCACAAAATGCAGAACTGTGAGGAATCCTCCAGAAAGAATAACTTTATTTTCCGTTTTTTATGATACCTTAAAAATAATTCAGATATTCTTCAACAAGTCTTTATGAAGTGACAGTAATGATTTTGCAAAACTATTGCAAGACAGATTGGATATTTCTCTGTTTAAAGAAAAGATGTTACTTTGGAAATAATTTGAGTTATAAATGTCTATACTGTATATATAATTTCATTTATTTTAAAATGTAATGTTATATGTTCAATAAGACATATCAGATAAATATGCTAAATTGTCTAACAAGGAATTTGTGTGCATGTAAAATTAAATTTATTACTGCAATGTAATTTTTAATTTTACAAGCAGTGTCTACAAAAAAGAGTGACATCTCTTGACAAGTTCCATGTTACTGTAGGGACAGCATCTATCTTTGGTCATCTATGTTGATCTAACGATCTAAAAAGGCACATTGGTCTCTTACAGTATACTTTCTTAAACAAAAATTATAGATCTCTACTTTTAAACAGCTTGGATCCTTTATGAACACAGAACAATGTGTTACTAAAATCTGAACAAAAACAAGTCACATACTGTAAAGACATAATTTTTCCAGACTGCAGGAAACCCCTTTTCCCATATCACTTCGAGATGAAAGGAAGATTTGGTCAAGGTCAGGCTAAGGCTAGGACTGACCACAGCATTCTCAGTCAGATTTGGGGTGGGGGTCTGCTGTCATTGTATGTCCCACTGGTGCATGGATTGCATTTGACTCATCACACCATCCACCTTGCTTTCAACAGGAACGCATGGCAGAGGGGAAGAAAGGAAAAGCAGGGCACAATGAAAGTAAGATGGTTTTCCAAAAGGAGTAAACTGTCAAACGTATTAGTATTTCCTAACATTGCTTCTGCAAATTAGCAGCTGTGTGAGGTTGCTATAGGGACAGCATGCAATCAGGAACCCAAGAGAAGGTGACACTGTGGCCCCCAAGAGCCCAGAGGTGTCGCAGTCCTGTGGGACAACGGAATGGAGGCACAAAATTCCTTGTCCAAGATGTGTGCAGTGCTGTGTCAGTATTGGCAAGGAGCTGTGCAAGAGCATTTCTCACGAGCTGGGGGTTACACACCTCCCTGTGTCAGGACCAGGGTGCTCAGTGTTTGGGAGACACCTCACAGGGGTGGGTAACACTACTTAATTCCTGTCAAACCTACACCTATGATGTTAACAATAAGGAGGGCTTCAGAAAGGACTATTGCTAAAATAGCTTTTAAGAAATGCTACAAAGTTCTTACAGAAAATACTGGACTAATTTTTGAATGAGTCATGACAGTCTGCTGAGGAACTAAAACACATTTCATTTTGACAACAGCACCTAGATACCATCCTGATTCTTAAACAGTCAGGGCATATATTTGGATGAAGAGCAATCATAGTTGCTATAGGATATATTAGTGTTTTCTGAGAAAGTAGAAATACCGTATTTTTTTCCTTCAATCTTACATTCTTTAAGAGTGACTCTCTTTCCAATAGCTTGATTGCAACAGAAAAGGATCTTTCTTTGGCTTGTTGGGTTCCCCCAGCCTCCCACAAAGAAGGTAAGTCTACCTCTTCTTGAGTCATTAAATCATAGTTTGAACTTTTTCTAATGGCCAAGCCACAGCTAAAAACTCATTAGGTTATTTACCTCTTACTTGCAAAAAAATTAGGCCACAATTGTCTCTGCCCCTAAAAGCTGTTGTGCTAATCTACAGCCCATAACTGTATTATCTATTGCCCTGAACATAGGTAAGGAACCTGAAAACTGTCTTCAGATGGTCAGCAGAAATATCTCCTATTGGAGAGGAATAAAGAATTAATGCAGGTGGTGAAACTCTGTGCCCTTGCTTCAGCAAACAGCAGCAGTGATGGAACCAATCTATTCCTGGAGCCATGAATCATTTCAAAATTCAAATTGCTTTTGCTAGGTAAGAGCAAAGAAACAACTCTGGTTCTAGGGAGAGGTCTGAGCTGAGCGTCAGGAGTCTCTTCTGCTTCCTCCACACTTGTCCAGTCAAACTCTGACGCAAGGTACAGTCTGAACCTGTCCCAGCCTCCAGATGCAGAGGCAATAACACCAGATAAAATGTAACATGGGTAATACAGTCCTCTCATAAAATTTTAGCAAGCGCAGAATAACACCACCAGAGCAGACTGAAGACAAAAAATTAAACCATATATAGAAGGACTGACAACAGACTACAGGGAAAAAAAGCAAAATTCTGAAACTGTACTACATAAAAAACAGTTTGACATATGTACATATTTTGCTTCCAAAAATCTGAGGTGTTAAAAACCAGACAGAAGAACCCTTCTAATGTGCTGAAATTTAATTTCTGAATGTTATGAAACTTAATTATTATTTCTTAAAGGCAGAAATTATTTCATTTTATTGTTAAAGCATTACTAGAGCTGTTTACTCAATACATAAACATATGCACTAGCATAGCAATTCTATGCAGAAAAACTTGGATCTCTTGGTGATTGCACTTAATATTACATCTACTCAACTTCAAAGGCAGCCTGCCCAGAGATTTCTTAGCTGTTTTCAGTCAGAGAGTATTTTGGGCCAAATTGAGTAATGCAGATTTAGAAGACTGGAATTTTAGTACACAGAAAAATGCTCAAAACTACAAAACATAGTAAGTGGAATTCTCAGGCAAGTGGTGACCGTGTGCTTTCTCCACATTCTCCAGAGAGAAATTTCTTCGTTTAAATCAGACTGAAATTATTATTTGGGCATAAATCTGAACACTGCATTTCGCCTTCACACCTGAGTTTGATAACCTGACTGGCCCTTTGTTTCAGCTGATGAACTTCAAGCAGTGCTTCACTTCTTTTTATCTAGCACAAATAAAAATTGGGAAGATGAATATACTTCACACAGGAGCAGGGGGATGCAGATGGGAAAGCCATCACCAAAATATGCAGGAAGAATATGCTTGCTTATTTTATTGTTTCCTGAGGGTTGCTACTCTCCTCCCTTCCACTCCATCAGTACATAAATTATACTTGTGCTTCCTCACATCCATTGAATACCAAATCTCCCACCGCCTTCCTTCTTATGAAGATCATGAGTTAGAGGAGCAATAATAGCCACATTCTTAGGCTACAATAGCAACATTTAGAGGTATTTGTCTTTTCCGTTTTCTGACAGATCCATTACCAGTTCATTAGCCTTTAGTGGGTAGAGACATTCAGTAAACAAATGAAAGTAACTCCATTGAAGAGCTAGTGAGCTAAATACAGCTCTCCTGCTAATTACATGGAGTGTTGTGAGCACACTCAGAAACAGCCATCCTTTTGCTGTGATTTTAGAACACCTCATCTTAAAATTCCTGAAAGCCAAGACACAAAATTAGCTTTCTTTGTCAGTGTCAATGCCTACAAAGATGTGAAATGGAAAACTAGTCCAGCAGGCTTTGTGCTACTCCATCTTGCTGCAGTCCAGAAAATACAGAGAATATGTATTCTAAATTCAAAAGATCATTATCTTCCTCTTCCACTCTATTCCCTTGTTAAGGTGACAGACAGCTCCAGGTACTACAAAAGCACAGTAGTTGAAAGGCCAATATCTTCTTAATTTTAAGCTTAAAAACATTTTAAAAATACATACAGTAGGAGTGGCACATGAAAGCCCAGTCTTGATATGTGTGACAAGTTATTCTGGAATTAAATAGCCCAGCAAAAAAGCCACCATACCAAGCAACAGGATACAGCATTACTTGTCCTTCTCCACATCTGTGTGTCTACCCTACATTCAGGTTCCTGTACAGAAACCAGGGAGCCAATCATTTTCTAATACTTGGACAGTAACCTCTTAAAGATTAATTACATTAATTTATCAACACAATGGGATTTTACCTTGGCGAGAACGGGGGTAAAAATGACCTTTACCTTTTCCACCTAGTGCACCAGTCAGGAGAAACACAATTTCCATAGTAGAAATCCAGTGCCAAGCCTCTATTGCTAATAGCCATAAACTCTTTTTTTTTTTTTTTTTTGGCTTTTCTTACCAGTACTAAGTTTCTGTGCCACATTGGGGCAATAAGCAGTCTGCTTCTCAAAGTTTTAACAAGGAAGCAGGTTCACAGCCTGTTTCCTCCTAAGAAGTCATTGGGAGTAAGGTAGTTACTATCCAGAGCTAATCTAAGCCTGACTCAAAATTAATTAAATGGCAAGAAATTGCAATAACTTTTTTAACATAACTGTTTTTACTTGGGGTGAAGTTGGAGGCAAAAATGATGATTCAACATGAGGAACCTAAGCTTCTCACTTATTTCAGAAGACTGAATAATGTTGCTAGTGCAGATGCTGGCAGCACTTTGACAAAGTATGATGTAAATGTCAGAGATACACATTTTGGGAAGATACGTTATTGCAGGGTCCTGTTGTAAAGATGCTTTTAAGAAGCTGTTGTCTCTTCTCCTAATTGATCACAGGAAGTGCATCTCTTGGAGAAGCAGTGAGAGCTGGGATCAATGACAGGCTAGTTTAATGCAGCTCTTAACAACAACCTGCAGAGATTAGGAGGCTGTCAGAAAGATAACACTGGAGATTTATAGATTGTTTTCTGAAGCCATTCTTGGCTCTCATGGGTGCTCTGTTATGTTTCTCTATGCTTGGATATGTAATATGTACTCCCCATATAGATCCAAGCTGTAGTTCTCATTTATGGAGAAAATAGCCTTGCACCTTTATGTGCTGCTCGACTCCCAACGCCCTGGGAGAGCAGGAAGACAGGTGTCTGGAAGCCAAGCCAGTTAAGCAGTTAGAAGGGCTCAGGGAAACCTGAGTTATGGCTGCAGTTTCTTCTGCCACTCGAGTAGGGCATAATGGGCCTAATTCAGCTCCTGTAACACCACTAAATCGATGGAGCAGCATTATCAACAAACGAGCCCCCTGTGTGCTGAGTCGGGGCTCAGGTGCTGCAGTGTTTGGGTTTGAAGGTCCAGCCCCTGAAAGGCACTTAAGTCCTCAGGGCAGGACTCCACTCCATCAGGGAAGGAGAGTGTCTCTCTTCTCACATCCATAGCTTGGGAAGAAGTCAGACCAAAGTGCACCAAGCAGAAGGGGAAATAAAAGGTGCTCTGCTAACACAAGAGGGGAGCTGCACTATTGATTTTCATTGAATTAGGCCCCCCAGAACTAGCTGAGGACCTGGTCCCCTTCCCTCTGACTGAATAAGCCAATGCCAGCATTGCACTGAGCTTTCCCAGCACCTTTGACTTCCATAGCAGCCTTCCAGAGACATTTATATATTTATGGGATTTGCCTATTGTAGCTTTAAAGACATTGCATGTTTTACCTAATATGAGTGAGATGGGACTATTCATTGTAATTATTCCTGAAGATCATTTCACTTGTCAGTAGCCAGAAGAGTGCAAAGTAAAAATGAATTACCTGAACAGTCACTATCTGAACAAAGGGCACTATGGTCCAGGCAGAGGAGAAACTCTGGATGTGCAGGGAAAGGTTATTCCCTCAACAGCATATAAATCATGAAGATAAAACCAGTTAACCACTCCTTTATGGAATATTAGGAAGACTTTCCTATGACTTTTGGTTTGTTTTATTATTGTAAATCAGGAGTAGAGAGACCTTACAGACAGAACTGTAATGTATTGGGCAGTCTCAGCCCACAGATTAATCTACACTTTTCTAACTCCTCAGAGGACCTGCCATCATTTTCATAAATAGATGACAAGGACAAAGATGGACAAAGCTAATTAATTTTGTTTCTCATGAGCTCAGTGCAGTGTACAAGGTGATGACTTAAAACGAAAGCTCAGGAGCTAAAGACACATAGCAGCTAAAGAGAACTGATGTGATTTCTTAAAAACCTGAGGAATTGCTACCAATTTCTACATGCAATTTGGATGCTGTTTCAGTTAGAGTACAGGAAAAGGGAAAAGATATTTAAACACTATTTTTCTTTTCCTCTCATTCAAATCAGAAGTGTTAAGCTGGGTTGGGGCACCAAACCAAAGTGCATTTTTAGTGAAACTAGCACTGAAAAGCAACTGGAGGAAAGAGGTGAGTCAGTAATACTCATAACTTACAGTAAATAAGGAGTCTCATTATGTGGACTAAATGCACAAGACAGTTGTTCCCTCACACTGACAGTTGGATTAGTTTTAAGGCATGCACCCTACAGGTGGCATTTTCATCTGAAATCAACAACACTACAAAGTGCTGAAGGATCTAAATCCACAAAGCTAGCTATAGCTTAAAGTACAACTTGTGTGTACCATAATGCACTTGAGAGAAAATTTAATGGTTGCTGGGAAGATGAAGGTCATCCCTCCAGCATCCCCCACTTCCTCCTCCTTCCCCCAGCTCCATGGGCTGAGCTGTTGCCACACAATATGGAATATCCCTTTGGCCAGCTGTCCCAGCTGTGTGTGTATCCCCACACACCTCCTTGTGCAGCCCCAGCCTCCCCAGTGGCCAGAGGGGTGAAAAGCAGGGAAGGCTTTGACTGCAAACCTTGCACAGCAATAACCAGAACCTCCCTGTGTTACCAACTCTGTTTCCAGCACAAATCCAAACCACAGCCCCATTGCAGCTACGGCAGAGAAAAGGAGCTCAGACCAAAGCCAGCATGGTGCACAACCACACAAAGATGTCCAAACACACAAATGTCTAACCAATGTTGAATACAAGTCCTTCACAGCTTGGGCACTAACTGAAAACAGCTAGGAGATCAGATGCTACAATAATAAATATAAAACTAATAGTTCAAATGCATTAGATAACATCAAACATTGGGCAGACACCCACTACTTTCAGTCTGGTAAGAGGATGGAATAGAATATGGAACACAGCAATTAAAAAAAAACCCAAAAGCCCTGACCAAACAAAACCAGCAAAACAAGAAAACCAAAGCCAAACAAAAAAACACAACCAAAACCAACAAAGCCTGTTTCCTGGGCATAAACAGTTGCATTCAAAAAAATGGGAGTACTCAGTTTGGCTGAATATAAACCATTAGGTCTTTGATAAAATCCATGTGGCAGATACATCTGAAACAGGTGGTTTTTTCCCTCAGCCTTAGTTATACATTGAAAGCAAATATTAGGAAAGACTTCTCTATAGCATCTGGAGAAATGCAGTGAAGAAAGTCTATATCTGCACTATATTCATATGAATTTTGTGTGAAGGAATTCTCCAAGGCTAGATAAAAAAGGAGTTGTGATTGTGAGAGCATCTGCCCAGGAAGAGACCCTTCAGAAATGAATTAAAGCAGCAAGAAATACTGCATTGGAAACTTAAGTGGAGAACTTCAATATTAAATACAGTTTTAGTTGAAGACTATAAGATTATTATAAATGTTACAGACGATGGAGAATGCATGAGATCAAATCATCCACAAGAAAGTTCAAAGACTACTTTTTATAGTGAATTTGAATTAATTAACAATATTGAGGGGTTGTTAAGGCTCATTGTATGCAATAAAATAATATATGGACCTGCATAAACTGATGGAGTTCATGTTAACTCCACATGACTTATGGAAGTATAAAGACAAAGAAAGATGTGCTTCTAATGCATCCATTTATTGAAATTGCTTCCCCAGTGTAACTATCAACCAGAAGCTTGATCACACCCTTCAAGTAGGTTTGACCTGCAGTTACAACTCTCACTCACTCAGTTTTTAGAGCCCAGTGTAAAACTACTTCTGCCCTGGAGGCACCAGCGAGGCACCTCCTAAGGCTGGACCCCTGCCACCAAAGCTGGCTGGGGAATCAGGCCCATATTCCATCAAAACATGAAAACAGAAAGCCATTGGTGTTCTGCTTGAAGTTTGTGTGACTCAGCTGGGCTGTTTAGAATAAGAGGTGCTTATAACAGGCAGCTAAGATGCCATTGCAGAACAAGAAATAGATTTGGCCATTTGATGGCAGTGTTAAATTGTGCATTGCAACGTCTGTTAGGTTCAGGTTTTGCTCTTAGGACCATACCCATCTCCTGCACCTCTCCTCCTAGGGCTTTGGATTCACAGCTCAAACCTCCTTTTTTAATATATATAGATGTCATGAAAGAAAAAACCCTAAAGGCAAAAAATCTGTGAAGATTAGGCACAGTATGGATTAATTTATCTGGAAGAATGTGTTGGAAGTATTGCTACTTAATATTTGAAGATACCTTAATGTTTTGGATGACTTGAAGTCCCTACTACAACATTCTGGATCATTCTATCAAATAAAAAAACAACACTAAAGTAATTTGTAGTCAGAGAAGTCCTTATGAGAAATCCCAGAAATATTAAAGGAAGTTTTTTTTCTCTCCCACATCTCCAACATTACACATATCAACCTGTAGGGATAAGTCTAATAAGACAGGGAAGACTTGCATTTCATGCTTGTACAGCTCCAAGATACCAACATCCAGGACTTAGGACCTAGATCTGAACACATCATGTCATGTAAAATATCATTGATTCCCTTCTAGACAGTCTCTAACTACATTTACAGCTCTAACTTCTGTCAGCACATCATTCAGTTAAGGGAATTATTAAGTTGCATGTTCTAATTTTTGGTTGGTTGGTTTCTGCATGTTTATAACAGGCAGCATTTTTTCTGATTTATTAATTGCACAGAATGACTAGATTAAGTGATGCAGGAAGAGGTTTACATACAGCCTGCAACATGTAAGAGAGAAGTTATCACCTTTGATCTCGCTCTGCATGAGGGCTCCCAGCATTTTCCCAGCATGCAGGTGAATGCAGAAGCACATGCAGCAGCAGGGACAAGTTTCATCCCATGCTTTTCTTTGGTCATAATTGATCCAAGCAACCCAAATTATTCTACAAACATCTTGAAAGTTAGAGGGTCCTCACTTTGTGAAACTTTCTCCAACATTCTCACTTGTCTGTAACTAAGTGGCATTAAATCCATTGGTTCTTATCTACAGAAAACCAGAAATAGCAAAAAAAGGCCTCTCTGACTTCTCAGTCTGGACAACAAATGCAATGAACAAGAGTCTAACAATGCAAAGGTATCTGTGAAATACACAATTTTGGATTGACTAATTTCTGTCTGTGGTGGGTTGACCTTGGCTGGCTGCTAGACCCCCCTCCAGCCTATCTCTCACTCCTCCCTCCCCAGGACCAACGGGGTTAACAAAAGCTCACAAGAATAAATAATGACAGGGAGATTGCCTATTAGTTACCATCAGGGCTAAACACACTCAATTTAAAGAAAAAAAGTATCACTTATTAGCAATTAAAATAGAGTTGGACAGCAAAAAAATGAAACAGATGATATAAAACATTTCTCCACATTCCTGTCCTTCCAAGCTCAATCCCACTCCCTCATTTCCATCTCCTGTCCCTCCCCAAGTGGTGCAGAGGCATTGGGATGAGGGTAAGAACACAGCAGTACCTCTCTGCAGCTCCTTGCTCCTCAGGATTTTCTCCTGCTTCAGGTTGGGCTTCTCTCGGTGGGACACAGCTCCCTGCTGTGTTACAGAGCCCTCCACAGTCTGTGAGGAAAGAGAACAAAGTGAGGAAGCCTGTACTACAGCTTCTTCTCAAGCCTTAGTCATCACATTACTCTGAAAAATTATTATTGTTTTACCTTTTTCAGCATCCCCCCTTACACACTCAAGGCTTTTGGCCCCTTTTTCAGTGGGCCCCAGCACCCTGTCACAACCAGATTTCTGCCCCAGACACCCACCTCAGATACAGCTCAGCAGCACAGGCACCAACCAGAACTGGGGCTCCAAAAAACTACCGTGCCCCCAGGAACCTCTGAAATAACCCAGGCCAGGGTTAGCAGTGATTGCACTCACCTGGTGATAATTAGAGCCCTCATTAAAGGACAGCCGCAAGGCACAGGTGGTGTGACTTTCCACTTTAGACTCTATTTGAGGGAGGAAAAGACCCGAAAGGTCCTGATTCAGCTATCCCTGGCTGCACAGAGCTAATTTGTTAGTGAGGAGAAGATGCTTTCTAACTCAGTGTTCCTAATACCTTATATTTATTGTCTTAAGCAACAACTCATTGTCCACTAACATGAAACATGGGTAGGAGGAATATAATAATCAGTTTTCTCATTTTGAGTTTTTGCTGAAATAAACCCCTGAATCCATCATGTTTCTGAATATCACCTGAATATTTGGTGCTTCCTACTGTCCACCTTAAGTGACCTACAAAATCCAGCTGGAGTGATCTTTCTAGTTGATAAGCAGCCTTCCCTTCTAGAGCTTCCTCTTTTTCCTGGAGCACCAGATATAACCAGATAGGACACTGACCTCAAGCAATTGTGATGAACATGGGAAGACACTGCAATCATATTAGCAGCCCCTAAATTATTCAGAGCACTTTCTGGTAAAACGGTGCTGCAGGACAATGAAAGCATAGAGCAGTTCCCAGCAGATTAGATTTTTTCCCTGTTGCTGTCTGTAATTATTTCTATCGGATAAGTTATTTGCTATGCAAGCTTACCTTCAAAAGCATGTTTGTTTAAAAGAGAAAGAGGAAGAAATCCTTTGTAGGGCCTGCACATGATTAAATGGCTTTAACAAAGCATAATGAATAATAATGACAAAGACCTGTCAATTGGAATTTTAAGCATTTTGGCTTGTGAATTGGAAGAGCTGATGATATCAAGATGACTACATGTAGCAAATAAGTGGGTATTTACCAGTGCTGCCTATCAGTGAATATTACACATGAGCTGTTCCTAGTTTGCATATTTCTGCAAATAACATTTCTTCTGTAATTTGAATGTAATCACAGTACAGGGAAAAGCAGCCCGGAACTATTGTCTTTATCAATATATTCTGATATCTGAGAGCAGATCTCTGAGAGCTTGTACAACCCAAGAGAATGATTGGGTTTTTTTCAGTTTCTCTTTTTTAAAAGGGACCTTGGTCAAAAGTAGCCAGACAAAAAAAAAAGTACAGGTGAGTCCCAGCACTACTACAGGAAGGGTGACTCAAGGAGGGGTGTCTGGGTTTCTTTGAGTGATGGATGCTGATTTTTGTCATGTTCTGTTCTCAAAGCTCTACGCAGGAAGGCAAATATTTGCATAAAAGTGCACAGAATGAAACACTTTTTAATTTCCCCATTGTATTTTTATCAGTTATCTGGTAATAAGGATTTGATATAAGGTGTGCATTAAGGTAATCACTTCTTTAAACTACTCCATGGTAAACACTGCTTTCTGGAAAACATCTTTTTGCATGAAAACTTTGTTTCCTTTCAGAAATGAATTTGAGGGGAACTGATTTTTTTCATCTCTATTTTATTTTTCTATATGCAGTTGCCTAAGGTAATACACATCTCCTAAATATGTAGTTTAATTTTTCTCATTTCACTGACAGAGATAGGGGAAATGAATTTGAGAAGTTTTCCAAGTTGTGCTTATACTTTTCATCACTATCAGCTTCAAAATTAAACAAAATACGAAGTTATACAAATATTTAGATATTCTACTGTAGCAGACAGGAGCTGAGGAAAGGACAATAAATGTCATAAAACCTTAGTTTTCCATCCAGTTTTCCTTGACAAATATCCTTTTCTTTTGTACATTGTCTGTTCAGGAAGGCCCATGGAGAGGAATGGCCAGGCATCTATCACTTTATCACTCTGACGACACTCGTTAACAATGTCACCTTTCCTTTAAACCAGAGTTTGCTCTAAGAAATCTATTTTTTAACAATATACTGTGTGGACAAGGCAATTTTTAACATCTGTTACTCCTGTGTATTGTGTTTGAAATTGATAGTGCTGAATGTGTTACATTTCTACTATCAGATACTCATTGTGGGAGATAGAAATGCTGTGAAGGCCACTAACATCTCATTGAAGAAAAAGAACAGAAATCTGATGGCTTTCCATTGAGGGACAGCTGCTCAAAGGGAGGTTAAGTAAGCACAATATGTTGGATACTGCTTTTTCCCCACTGGAGAAATGTGTACCAAAGCACTTCAGAGCTCTCCATCAGATCACTATTCTGGTGTCAGTGCTGTAAACAATTTCAATAGGATGCTGGCTGGGAGAAGTGGGGAAAGAACAGAAAAGAAGAGGAGGAAAACAAAATGCAGGATCTTTAAAAGAAAGTGACAATTTTTTTTTTACAATAATGAACAAGAATACATATTCCTTTTGAATGCAAATATTTAGCTCTGTATAGACAGGTTTCCATTAATAACAAATAGCAGTGAAGCAACTGAATATGTGCCAAGATTCTTGCCTGTATTTTAATAAATTGGAGCAGATTCCCTGAATTTAAGCAATAATCCTGCTCTGAGTTAGTTTATTTTCTGCTGTGGAAAATCAGCCCTACTTCAGCATGTACATCAGTTGTTGCAGGAGCCAAATCAATCAGACAGTCAAGGTGGATCTGCCTGGATCTCCATCTGAAAGTGAACTGCCCAGAGCAGCCTTCAGTCACTGACTCAACAGCCTGGTGTTATTAACAAATGAACCAGGGCTCCTCTCTTTGTAATCAGGGGACACTTGGCTGCCTGGGGACACAGTGTCCTCCTGTGACTCCCTCATCTCCTGCCTCAGCCTGAAGCCTTTGGAGGATGCCCCTCTGCTGAACTGCTCTACACAGAAACAGCCATCTCCTGCTCTTCCAGTCATTCCCTTTTCACAGGGAAAACCTGCAGACTGAGAACTAACCGAGCGGGAACATCCTTCATGCAGCCTGATTCATGTTTCTACAGGTTTCTTCAGAGATAAGTACTATTTTATTAAATTCTCACTCTACTAATATCAGAAGATTTTCTAAGTTAAGCACTGGTCTATGCAGCTGAGTATATTTACTGCCTGCCTCTAAATTTTCTTTTTTTCCAAAATTTTTTTTAGCTTCTTAGGCTTTTTTAATGGGAAAACTTTTTAAGACAGAAAAAGGGAGAGAAAAAAGACTAAACCCCCTGAAATGTCATCTTAAATACCAGTTTAACTGCATATTCTACCTTTGGGTTTCAGGTCCCTCAGTACATAATGAGGTACCACTATGTTATATATCACACAAACCTATGAGACAGGAAAAACAAAAATAGTACTCTAGTGTTGATTTTCATTTTCTCTTATCAACAGCTTTGTTCTAAGGTAAAATTAAATGCCTTCTGAAATCTGGCTACTTAATTCCATCTTCCATTTGTGTTTCTAAGATATAAATAAAGTGAAAATAGATCTGAAATACACACTCTGAGTGGTGGTGAGCATCCTGTAGTACAAAGTGAAATCTTGTTTCTTGTGAGTTGATAGGGTGTCACAGACTTCCCCTGGATCATGGAGTGCAATGGATCTTTTCTTAAGACAGCCCTGACAGCTTCATGTAACTGAACTAATTCCAAGTGATGTTGATTTAATTCATTGAGATGAGACTCTGATAACTGCCTTCAGTCTTGTGTAGAAAGCAACGTGCATTCCAGTTGCTCTACACAAATGTTAACAAAAACATGTTGGAACACAAACTCAACAAATCATTTAAGCATTTACTTTAGCCTGCCCCACTGCAGCAAAACACTTAAGCACATGCCTAAAGGTAGAGACATGCTCAAGTGCCTTTCTGATTAATGATGAACTGGAGCCCAAGTGTCTAATTTCAAGGCTAACATAGTGTCTTATTGCTAGATTGGAAGAATTAGTCATTCCAGTACTATCCAGGGAGATTAACATCACATTTCACTTCCCTTTCTCCATGAATGCTGCTGGTACACAGTGGATGAGCTGAGCCCATGGCCTGGAGGAGCTCTGAAATATTGGCACACAATCAGACTTGCCAGCGAGTGATGTCCTGAGTTCCTCAACAGGCAATCAGGATGACCCCCCGCCCAAAATGAAGTTTTACAAACTGTTACTTCATCATTTGAATGAATGAATCCTGAAAATCAGCTTTTAGGAATTGGTGGGGAGGAAATTGTTGAAGTGCTTTAACATGCTGTTCAAATGTCACCTATGTGCAGGAACGGCATGTGTTCATTTTAAAAAGAGAAATGCAGAAAAACACATGACAATCAGACCTGAGCTGGGGAAAAAACCCAACCAAACAACGCACCCAGAAAAAAAAACCAAAAACAAAACCAAAAAAACCCAACCCAAATGACAAGGGAATAAAACAAAGGATAGGAGCATTGTCTTTACTGTGAATCCTCATTTCAGTCTCCAGACAGTGAAAACAACAAGGTCAATGTCTCAGTTTAAAGAACTCAGCCCCCCCATTGCCAAGGTACCAGAGGCAATGTCAGACTTAATTGACAGATTACTGTCTAATCAATGATTTCTCTGATTAGTGACCCACTGACAATACAACCAAATCAATGTGTTTATTCCAGGCGTTAGACCTGATGCTCGAAAAGAGTGAAAACCAGGAAAAAATTACAACATTAAGTAACTTGAATCCCCTGCATACCAATTACACCTGTCATTCAGCTTGCTTATTTACAGGGTTTGGAAGGTTTAGTTGACAACAGAAGGGCTAATAAACAGAATCCAAGTCATGTTTAATTATATCTGTTTTATTATCTTAATTAATCAGTCCACTGCTCTGCACTCTAATATCATAATGTTGTCTTTTTTTATAACAGGCTACAAAAGATTTCTTTATTTCTCTTTACTTATTTTTTGGCCCATATCTATTGTGGTATTTGTTTTGTTGAATTCACACTCATAGACATGAAGCCAGTGTATTAAATCTTTGAAAACTGCTGTTTAGCTGGAGAACAAAAACACCCTGAAAGCTGAATGGAATAACAAAAAGACAAGAGAGTCTGTACTCTAATTAATTTTAGATGAAAAGGAAAAATTAGAAAAGACAGTAAGGGATTTAAAGCCCACAGGTATCTGGACAGGAAGTTGGAAAAGACGGTGTAACTGTGCTACTGATGATAAAAGTCCATATACCAGTGCTTGATTACAACCAGAGATTATATTAAAAAAAATGTAAATTATGACTTAATCTATGCCAAGAGTAGATAGATATGCAATATCCTCCTGATAGCTGAGATGAATGTGGAAGGGGGAAACTGGATAATGCTGATTTCAATTTTAATTCATGTTTCAAATGCAAACTGTTTTAATTATGTCTAATTGAAATGATTTATTGCCTTAAGTAGCAAGGAAAAAGACCTGAACAGAAATTCAACTTCTTAATCTTTGTGCCACACGTTGCTCCTGTTCTCCATTTGTTTATTGTGTTGAATGAGAAATGGGAGACATGTCTGTGTCATACATTTGCATATTTAGCTTTTTGAGCTGAGTTGAATCATGATGTAAAGAGAGGATATAGTTTCCATAGGGGAGACCCAATGGTGAGAAAAGGTGAACCATTTAAAGATGCACTGACAGCCTTTAAAATAAACACAGCTTAAGTTCCCAAGCTAGCAGTAGGTGTGTAAGCTGAAAATACCTCAAAACCAGCCGAAAAGATATTCTGTAAATAAGGTTTCCTTTTTTAACTGACAAAACTTCATTTTGGAGCGGATTATTTCTGTGGCTGTAGGAAGTGCTGTTGCCACCACCCAAGGATTCTTCTGAAGATGGGACCTATGGATCCACCATTGCAGAGCAGTGAACTGGCCACAAACCTGCCCCAATTACCAGTGTCTTCTCATTTCTCTGGGCAAGCAAAACCCTGCATTCTTGTGACAGCCTCAGTGGGCAGTAGAGTGGGATATTCTGGGTAAGGCAGCCTCGGGGTCAGTGGCTGAGAAGATGGCTACAGCACAAAGACAAGCAAACAAAATCCCTGTTTCCCCTTCCCCTGGAGGAGTCTTTGTGCAGTCGTGCAGCTGCGGGGCTTTTGGGGGATGCAGAAGTTCTTTCAGAGTGCTCAGTATTCCAAAGTCACGGAAGGAACCTCTGGAGGTTAACTGGACCCACCATCAGCTCAGAGCTGGGCCTTGTTAGATTACTGTTGTGAGTGGCAAACAATCACTTCACTGAACAGCTCTATCAGCCTCTGGCTGTCCATTGCAGCAGCTTCAAGGCTTTGTGTCTAAGCCAAGGGGTGATGCAGCTCCAAAAGAACATTCCCAGTTCTCCAAAGGCAAGCATAGCTGCCCCACTGTCCTCCCCTAACATCTTCTGGCTGGCTTGAGGGAAGGTGACAGCCAGGCCTCAGAGGGATTTTTTTCTGGTCTTCAAAGGGAAAAGTTGGCTAAATATATTGAGAATTGAACTTTATTCTATTTGCCTCTGTGCTGTATATCTTCCTATAAAGCAAAAAAAAAAAAAAAGGATTATTTCTGTAAGAATATCCATTTACTTTAGTATTGATAAATTTGCTGATTGAAGTGTGCTTCAGGAGAGGTACTAAAAATATATTGAAACTCCATTGAAATATATAGCTTTTCTGTGCATTTTTAATTTTCCATAAGAGGGATAATTCCTTGTTCAACTGGTTCCAAAAAAAGCTAAAGAGGAATTATTTTCTAGTACAATTTTTAAGACTTTTTTTAAAGGAATGGAGGTGAAAAAGCAGTAGTGGTAGTTTTTGTACATGGTACACAACTGACCTGAGGGAAAGCAGCCTGCCAGGAACCTCTCACGAGGACTAACTATCCATATAAATTCCCATGTTTGAGTTGATGCTTGCAGACAAGAAAAGGCTGATGTCAAAGTTCTGAAGGCCAAATTAGGACAAAGTTTTTCTAGGTTTCTTTGAAGAGCAAAGCGTTTTGGACTATCTTTTGGTTCCTGTAACTCAAGTCTCCTTGACAGCCCATTATTTGTTCAGTCATTACCTTCTCTTGATTCTTTCTGACAATGTTATCAAACACCCCACTGGGACCACAGCCAAAAAAGCATTCACCTTTATACAAAGGGCCAAATCCTGATAAAGAATGCACAGCTGGAGTAAATGCACTGTTTGGTCAGAAAATAGAGCTAAATGGAGATTTCGGCTGCACCTTGTCACTGCTGGTGCAAATCCAAGCCATGGGAACTACAGGATATAAGGAGAAATAAAATATACAGCTCAGCAGTGCAGGTTTCTCCCCACACTAACACTCCTGTACAAATAGCCACGGTAGAGCTCAGATTCATTATACAAAGGTGTGCTTTTATTTTCCTTTTATTGGCTCTCTATTGTCTATTCCTCCATCCATAAGGAAAGTGGTGTTTCATTTTTATCTTGTTCACAGCTGCAGTGGGAACAATTAATCCTTGTTCAACAGTGGATGCAGTGTAGTCAGTCATAGCACCTTTTTTTTTAAAGCTTACAACTCGTTACTTTTTGATATGCTTATTGCTTTTAATTTTATTGTAATTGTTGCTCAACTTTTCACAGTTTCTATTTTAATGATCTGTGGTCTTTTTTTTTTTTTTGTCTGCATGTCCAGAGTGCTGAATTCCCAGCCACCCTTCATTCTGTGCTATATTCAGATCTGATGTATCAAAACGGATATCACCAGTGTGCATCATCCTATCAATTTCTGAAGAACTCAGAGTGACTCCTGGAGACAAATGTGGTGACCTTTGCTATCCATCCCACAGCTAGAACTAATGATTAAAAGTGCCTTGCCATTCCACTGGTGTCAACAATGGGCAGACAAACACATTAAGTACTACCCCAAACATAGCATAACTTGTGCCATGAGTCCATCTCACCTTAACCAGAAAGTCTCCCTCTTTGCTGCAGCACACTTGTACTTAATCTTGCAGTCCAGTCATTCCTTAGCTGGTCTATAACTGGTTTATTTATCTATATGCATATATAATTGCATATATATGTTTGTATATACATGCAAACACACATCTCGCAGACCAAGGAACAACTGAATATGGTGAGTCCCTTAAGAGGCAACTGCTGAGTGAAGGAGGTGAGAGAAGAAAGAAAATTAATTTATTTAATTTTACTGGAGCATTTGGATCCTCGTTTTATAAGGTCCCATAGTAGCAAGGAAACATTTCCTATTATTCACACTAAAGTGATAGTTTTGGTCAGTGCAACTTCCAAGCTTTCCACCACTGATACAGAACTCTAAACCCGTCGCTTCCCTTTTCACAGGGTAAAATTCCTCTGCTGTGCATTTTAAGAAATATGATTCACCTTGTAAAAGGCAACAATCTGTCAGCTCTGGGTTCAGGTACCTGCTTATCTCAACTGCTAGTGATTTTCTCCAAGTACAGGAGTGCAGGCAGATAAGGAGTGTCAGCGTACTGCAAATACACCATCATCTTCTGCTGAGACAGACAAACTAGGAACACGTGCTCTTTTAACCTGGAGCCAGCATTACATTGGCCATTAGGAAGATGGGCTTTTAAATTGAAGGACGGCTGTTGGTTACTGATTACTTTGTGAACAAGACTGTTTAATGGACTCTAATTTCCTGTAACTAATTCATTCTTTGAGCTCTGGAAGTAATTTTGGAACAATGTAACAGGTGATGCTAATAATTATCTCTCTCTATAAAATCTAAATCTCTAAATCAAGATATGTATTTTTCTCTTTTTTTCTTTTCTGACACTTAATCCCTAAAGTACTTTACAAAATAAGGTAGCACAGTTACAGAAATAAAATAGCAGGAGATGGAGATAAATTGAAATGAAAAATAAATAATTGATGAAATGTGTATTTTTCTTCCTGTGCATTGGAACTGGCTGCCCAGGGAAGTGGTGGAGTCACCATCCCTGAAGGTATTTAAAAGATGTGTAGATGTGGCCCTTAGGGACAGGTTTAGTGGTGGACTTGGCAGTGCTGGGTAAACAGTTGGACTCAATGATCTTAGAGGTCTCTTCCAACCCAAATAAATTCTCTGATTCTGTGTTCCAAGGTGCTGTCAAATATTGGACCTCTGTCAATGAAGTTGCCTTGTCCGTGGTTGGATTGAAGACAGAGGAGGTGCAGTCCAGCTCAGAGCACAAGTCTTCGCTGGTATTTTGACAGCTTTTGCTTCTTTGCACATCAGCTGGGGTTCCCCATGCAGTAAGGAACAACAGAAGTGACATGTGGGTGCTGTAGCTAAAGCAAAATGCAGCCCCAGAGCTTTGTACAGCCAGCACTCAGAGCAGCCAGGAAGGCCACCCCTGTACCTGCACCGCTTTAAAACTGCCTGTGTCGCACAGTGCACGTTAATACACAAAGCTTTTCCTGCACCTACAGTTTGGTATTTGTATCTGGTGCAGAAACCTTTCCTTGCTTCCAATAAATCCCTGCTCCTTTGCAGCTGTTCCTCAGCTGAACCCTGCTGGGAATCTGTGCAGAGGTGAAATGATATGTTCATGCAAGTGCAAGGTTCTGGCTGCTGCTGGTAAATCTCACCTTGAATAAACGAAGCCATTTCTCAAGGCCCTTTCTTTGCCTTTTCACAAGTGAAGAGTTTCAGCCAAGAGTTCAGTAGTAAAGTAAGAACAAGAAACCACCTAAAGCAGGATGCAAAAAACCCCATTGGCTGTTTATGATTCCTTTTTGCAAGTCCCCCTTTCTGGCATTCTGTTGTGTTTATGTGCTGGGCAGCAAAATGCTCTGCTCTTCTCTGTGTAAAATCAGCAATTTCATGTTTTCTAGGCCAATTCATACATCTTTAGTGATTATATCTGTGACTCTTTAACAATGACACTATTTGCAGAAGTCAAAGTGAAACATGTGGAAATAGTAGTAATCTTTTTAAGTAAAGCAATTTGCAAGAAAAAGGTACATGCTGTTCCATTTATTTTTCATGCAGGTGATTGGTATTTATTTGAATTAGAGTGATGTGGCAAAATCTAGAAAAAATATGAAATATGTTAACTATTATAGTCCTTATCAATATTTAATATTTTAATGTGTAGCTACAGTCACAAATAAAAATATTATTCTCTCATTCCACTCTCACAGCTTGTATTATTTTTATGAAAACTAGATTCTCATTATATTTGCTGGTGTTAATCAGTAATGTGATTTCCTTCTTTGTGCCAGGCAGTCTGTGAAAAATTAGGAATTTCCTGAACAACTCTCAGTGATAATGTTTTAGAATCAAAACCCCTTACCTTCATTTCATAGAGAATGATTATGCAAACTTATTCCCAGAAAGAGTCTAGCAAGAATCTGTCTTTTTTTGATCTTGGATGTGCATTGTCCCAACTAATCTTTTGGATTTGTGCAGTTCAAAGCAGAAGCAAAGGAAAATTATTTTTTAAGGATTTGGAAAGGTTTTAATGAAAGGTAAGACAGTTGTTTTGTTTTGTTTTGATTTTTCTTTTTAAGAATTATTTTCCCTTTCCTACACTACTTTCAAAATCAGAAAAACTTGAAGCCAGCTAAAAGAACTTACCCTGTGAAGGAGAGGAACCTCCACAAAGGACATTTGTGAACAGTGGCAACAGAAGGAGGATGTCTGTGAGTGGCACACAATCTTTACTGGATATGGAAGCAAATATTTCTGTTGGAAGAAACCAAAAATAAAAGAAATCAGATGTAGCTTGGATAACAGCGAAGGACTCAGCATCGTGAGGGCCATGGGTTATAAACAGCTCAGACATCATTGTCACCTTCACAAATAGGACATGATACGTTCACATGACAACATTTTCTGCAAAGCAGTACTTTTAACAACTGCTCCACAGTAATTTAAGATTATCATATTACTGCATGGAATGCAAACAGGTAAAATAATCACTCTGAAGATTAAACAAGTAGAAGAATATGCAAGTTTAAGTTGGTTTTTCCTCTTCACTGGATATTGCTACTCCTGTTACATTTGTTTCTGGCAGATGTAAAGTAGCTCACTTGAAAAACCACTGTATTTCCAAGAGAGCTCTGAATGCACCAAGTACTCTTGAAAATCTAGGCTTAATTGTGAATTTTATGCATTCAGAAGTTTAGTGGTGACCAGCTCTGAGACAGTACCTTCTGTCAGTAGTGAAGAGAATAATACAGATTGTATTTATAAGTGGGAAGCAGTGTGCATATGCAACTTTCCCAAAGTAAAGGTTCAGTATTTTCCAGCTGCTTTGTTTCAGATGTTAGATATTTCCTAGGGACAGCATAAAAACTTGGTAATAGATGATCACTTTAGTGACTACTGGGAAATGAAAGCATTTTATGGCAACAGCTCTAGCTGCTGCAATACACTTTAATCTCTGACCTGAAATACAGCTGCTACTTCAGAGCAAACAAAAGAGGCTTAGAGAGGACCAAGGATCAAATTTCTTGCTGTTCTGCATCTTGTATCATCATTTACCATTGTGAAAAGAGGAATAAATCATCTGCTTTTCAGCCCCGATTGTACTGTGTACCCACTTTACAAAAGGATGAAGGATGACACAGGTAGGAAGACAATGGGGAATATGCCCACAGGGATTTATGTCTGCACTGTTAGGCAGTTTGGGTTTTGAGCTCTCATGTTTTTCCCTGTGGACAGAATGATGTTTAGGGAAGACACTTTATGCACATGTAAGAGAAAGCAATACATTATTGAACAAATCTGTGTTGCCATGTGCTGATTGCTGTTTGCAAAAATATGCCATATACTGAGAAACTAAATAATTCAGGATGGCTATCCTGTTCCCATATACACGTATCATAAACAAAATAAGAGAACTCTGTTTGCTGCCCTTGTCAGTAAAAATCAGCAAATCTGCAGTGATATATGGAGGCAATGTGGCAGAAAACTAAGAGTTATGAACACTGAAGTAACAAAGTTTTGGAATGTATATGATGTGATAGTCAGTAGATAACAGATAAGTAATACTACTGACACTACTGGACTCTTATCCTGGGTTTTTCAAAAGTGCTATATGTGAATGTATACCTTAAGTGTTTATGGTAGAAGAAAAATCTCTATTTGGTATAACATTTTGGGTTTTTATAACAAGTGACAGAATATTCAAACTCCCAATATTTCCTATATGTTAGCGGCAAATTTAAGTTATTAAATGTCATCCCTGCACTGGTACAAACAACACAAAATATGACACAGAACTAACAAAAATAAAATATGACAGATGTGTAAGTGTCAAACCAGATTTGTGCTGTCTATTGGTAACCTGGTTTGAGGTGTAGATTGCAAGACACCAGCATTTAAATCTGTTCTACATCTCAGGGTGTTGTTGTGGTTCACAATATTTATGTTTCAATACATTCACTGCCTTTGTACTCCAAGGGAACTTCTAGTTCCTATGAGAGGAGCCAGATTTCCAAAATCCTGCTCAGAGTCTCATAATCTGCTACTGACCATGCCGTGTGTTCAGGCACTGCAAAGAGCTCCTCCACAGGATCAGCTTTAAAGGTCAGTGGCACTGCAGGGACAGCTCAGAGGCATTGCTTTTCTCATGTCCACCTGAATGTTTAATACAGTCATTCCTAGACTTAAACTTTCCAAGCTCATGGCAGACCTGGCTGACCCTCATGCTCTAGGAGAAGTGAAAACTTTTAGCCAGAGAAGATGTTTTCATTGTCGGATAAAGAGGTGATGTTTCCAGTACTTCTAAAGGAAGAACAGTAGCAGAACTGGCAAAATCCATAACACCAAGAGAGATGTATGTTGATGCTATTGCATCATGTTTTTTTGGAAGCTGGATTTTGGTATGCAGAATTTAAAGGCTTTTAAATTAACATAAATATTGCTAAATATGTTAAAGAATTAAATTGTATGCTTGCAATAAAAGATAAGCCTGCAAAATTTAATAAATGAAAGAATGTGAATCAGTCCCTGATTTTTAAATTTTTTTCTTTGTAAGATTTTCTCTTCAATCAGATTTTAAAAATACTTAATTCTTTCTCCCTACAAATTAAGGCAATGTAGACCTTTGAGAGGGCTGGTACAGCTTTTCTCCCCATAGCCAGTATTCCCATTCTGTACTGCAGTGGGGATTTCTAACCAGAATGGGAAGCAAACTTCAAGAGAAGATGCAAATGTAGTTAATGTTGTCATTCTCAAGACACTGAGGAAGAATTCAAACTGTAGTTTGCTTAAATGAAATTATTTGGTCAGAATGTTTGAACTACATCACCTCTTCATCAGGCTCAGTGGCTAGAATATTCATGGGGAATATCTCCTTAATAATTTTCTTCAAGATAACAAGTATTCCACTTGGCAGTGAAAAACCAAAATAAAATAATCCCTGAAACAGGTGATTTTGAGGTCACCATTGTCAAACTGAAAAACGTCTGACATATTTGTTGGGTAACAGGAATGAGGGAAAGAGGGTACAGATCTCTTGCAAGGCAGAAAAGATAATGAGTAGCGAAGGGTTGTGATGATTGTCACTCAAATAGTTTTCAGTAATGAGATTCAGCCTGTGTGTTCCTAGCAACAGATGCTCTCAAAGCTCCTGTCAGCAATGACCTTTAAGCACAGTATTTGTTGCAAAGAACCACAATATTAACTGCCTCTTCATACATTCAGATATCCCACATAATGCTTATGTTCTGCAGAACAATGAGATTTCAGGTTTTATTTCTTCAAATCTTTCCCTCTCGTTTCCCCCTCCAAGGACTGTAAGAAAACAAACAGGCTGGAGCATGAGAAAAGGTTTGCTGTTATGGGGGAATACAAGCACTAATATTTGTTTGTCCCATTATCTGGAAAAAGAGGCTGTGCAAAACATGGGCAGCTCTGTAGCAGATTGAAAGATTTTTTGCCATTAGCATCATTCAGCCATTTAAGCAGGAGTGAAAAGGGTTCCTCTTTAACCCTTCCAGCTGAAAATTCTTTCCTGCCGCAACAATGGGTAAAAAATACAATAAATATATTAGAAAACTTATTTTTCTCTGCCAGACGACCAGCTAGAAATTGAATATAATTAACACAGCAATAAAGAATCTCATCCTTTCCCTACCCACCCACTCTCTTCCTTCTCAAAGGGAGTAAAGTGTTAGAAAATAAAAGTCACATCAAACTCAAAGTCTGGCCCTGAGTTTTTGGTCCCCACAAACACGAATGCAAGATGGAATGGGGCCCAAATGTTCTTAATTCTCTGACTTAATATCATTTTATATATATCTGACTTAATATTTTTGAACATAGCTATAGTATAGTATAGTATAAACTATAAAATTTTATTTCCTTTTTTCATCTAAGAAAACTTCCCCATAAAATACAACCAAATTTGAGAATTCTTTCCACCCTCTTTCCAATACTTCTTCTCCTACATGTACCATGAAGAGTACCAGGAACTCCTGTGGATTTGTCTGGAATTACCTGCATATATCATATCACAGACACAATTTCTGCACTGGACAAAACCCTCTAGCTGGGCATACTACCATTTTTAACTGCATTTGTTTATCCTGAGGAGTCACTGCCACGTGTGTAGTTGTACTCTATTTCCAGAGCTAATATTCCATAAATGACACAACTCTAACTGGACAAATGTGTTGTGAATCAAAATTAAAATAGTAGCACTGTCAGGGAAACAATGAAAGGACAGATAACTGAATGAAAACTTCCCAACAACCCATTTTAATGTCTCCACCTGCTTTTGTCACCAAAAGGAAAAATGGAACAAGTTTTGGTTTATTAGTTTGGGTTCTCGTGTAAGAGCTGTAGAAGTAACAGCAATATTTATTAATGTTTGCGAAGAGTGTAATTTAATATTGATTTTTCTTTCTCAATCTTGTTTAGCTACTGGCATGTGAAGACTCTGAAAATATGAGAAATATTTATAATAATCATTACTTCAACATCCACAACTGCAGCATTCTTTTGGTGTATATAGCCTACTGAAATAATTCTTTCTTCTCTTTGGTTGATAATTAGAATATATGTTCTTGTTGTGAAACCTCACATATTCTCATTTTATCAGCAGCAACTCAGATTAATATTACAAAACCTCGGATACTCTGTGCAAAGATCCATGCTTGACAAATTAATCAAGAAAAGAGTTTCCTATTATTAGTGTTCTGTATTTTGAACAGGTGTTAGCTAAACTTTTTTTGCTTTTTTTTCCTTTTCCCCTCTGATTTTTGCTCTGAAGCCCTGAGCCTATGGAAGAGCCCTTCTTTGTACCAGGAAGGGCCTCCTGGATTCATGTTCTTGAGTTTCCCCTTTATATATCATTAATCAGTTTATTGCTTTCCCTGATCTTTTGGGTGTTAATAAATTGAAGGGAGTTTTGTAGCTATGGGAACAGTGGAAGAAATAGAAAATATACTTAACAAGGAATCCAGGTACTCAAGCAGTTTTGTTAATCAAAGAGCCTGCCACAGAATTATGGTCATGACAGGATAACTAACCAGATTGTGATTTAACATAGACAGCATTGGACTTTCCCTCAATGTTAGTTTTAAAAATTGTAAAATTTAAAAATTAAAGAAACCATAATTTGGGGCAGTTCTATGTCCTGTGTGATGGGGAATCACCACAACTGTTTTACATTTCCTGCCTTCTGTACATTATGAATCACCATAATGCTTGAATATTTTATTTTCCTTATGCTCTGGGAATTGACAGGATGTGCACATTTGCCCTTGGGTTTGTTATTTCATCCTCTTGCCTACCCTTTGCATGTGTATTTTCATTTCATTGGCTCCTGTCAGCTCCTTGCACAGGAAACCAGTCTGCTTGAAGGAATGCAAAATGGTGGCCTGGCCAATTGCAAAGTGAACTGTGTCGTGATACCGGTTTAATAATGCATGACTGAATCCCCACAAGCCATAACTCACTGCTAGGACTATTTATTTCTTTATCATGTGTCAGTTCCCTTTCCTGTCAGGATATCAAATGGCTGCAAAGTGCAGCGTGCTGTTTTCCTTATCTTTGAGCTAAATGTTCCATTATATCACATTTTAGGCTTTTAGGATTGCATAATGAAGCACACATAAAACCTAAAGTGATCCTGAGTGGTGTATCCAGGGTGGAATATGCTACAGAGCGATACAGCACCGGGACCGAGCGCTGCACTGCGCCTGGTGGGAAGACACACAACTTAAATCATTCAGTCATTAGAATAGCAGATACCCTGCTCTTGGTTTACTATAGGATTTCAGGGAGATTTATATACATCCGTAGACAGCTAGAGTTCAAGGAACTTAATTGGGCCGAGATAGAGTCTTTGCAACTTTGGGATTCACCGTGAGAAAATGTTTTCTGGCTTAAGCCACTGTGTGTGCTTGTTCTAAAAGCTTTGAGCTTAACCTTTGAATTTTTACAGCATGAGAAGGTTAATCTCTTTCTTTTGCAGTATTCCTCCTTAAATGGGAGATGCCACACTGAAGATGTGGCATATTTTAATCTTACTGTTCTTTTGGATTTCAGCATCAGATCTGAAACTCTAAATTTTTTAATCAGAATGGCTCATGTGGCATTAGTATAGCCATAAAAAACCCCTACTTTTCTTCTTTAGTGGAGCGAGTGGAGTAAGAAATGGATTTGCTAAGATGCCTCCCAGAAGGATGTATCTGAGCTGCCGGCTTCATATGCTATTTTTTGATATTTTGCTTTTCCGCTAACAATGGCATATCTGTTATATCATTATTCTTAAAATAAACAGTCTAATAATAAGTGTTCCTCCACAGTATGCCACCAAACAGATGCCTGAAAGAACAGCAGCAATTCAAATAAAAACAAAACAGAAAGCCTAAAAGGTCACATCAGTTTTGGATATTTTAGGTGTCAAAATTCAACTGAGCATAAATATTAAAACTTAAATGTGTCGGTTGTTAAAAAAACTTCCAGAACCTGCAAAAATATCTGAGTCCCTTAAACATTTCTGACTGTGCTATGAACTTGAAAAAGTACACTGAAAGTTATTATTACATTTAAATTGAATTTCATCTAAGTTATATCTAAGATTCATTAAGACAAAAAAAAAAAATTCCAACAGTGATTAAAAATAAAATCTCATTTTAAAAGTGAATTTTAATGTATGTAGTTCTTTACAAATCCCAAAGCTACAACTGTGCACCATACAGGTACCTGCAGGCACTGCAGCAAACGTGGGGCTCCAGCTCCAGTTTGGGCCTTCACTGTAATTTCCTATGGAACATTTACCTCTCCTGCCCTCTCCCCTTTGTACCCACAAATCTGCTTTTGCCTTATGATCTGCCCTAAACCAACGCCTCCTTTCTCTTGTGGCTGTGCTGACCTCTCAGAAGGATTAATTAGCTAAGGAGCAGCTGCAGAGCAGAGCAGGGCAGTGATCTCATTGCCTCAGGTAGGATCACCCCCTTGGATGTTGGCTTTATGATCTAGTTAATAAAATATTTAAACACCTCATTTTTTATGCACACAGGGAGCACGATTGTAACCACAGGCATAAAGTGTTACTTGGACAGCTCAAAGCAGAGATAGATGAGTGGGTCCACATGCAGGCTGTCTTTCCCAGATGTGCTCCAGGGGCAGAGACAGGTACTGATGCCTCAGACTGAGCATCTGTGCTGAAGGTGTGAACAACCCAAGGATCTGCCACCCCAAACAAGACCAGTGCTGCTGGGGACATTGCACTGAGTTCTTGATTGTTTCCCCCATTAGTCCTAAAATATTGAAATCCATCTATATCACAGTAGAATTAGTCCTCATTCACCTTTTTCGATTTTTATTTCTTGTTTGGAAGTATAACCTCTTATTCTCAAGTTAGCAGAGGCTTGCAGTGTCCTGATACAGTGAACCTCAGAAAACACAAAGCACAGGGGCAGTTGGGATATCACACTTGCTAGGTTTGCACTTGGAAAAACCACAGTCACAGTTTTCTGGAGAGGGGGCAAATATAAATGACAGCCGACTCCCTCAAGGCACCGAGCTCATTTTCAACTTCTTTGCTGTTTGGAAGATTACAGAGCCACAGGATCACCAAGTAAACCCAGAGGCGGGAGCAGCTGGATCTCCCCGTGCGCCGACCCTGCCGCAGCCCCTGCTCTGAGGGCGGGCAGCTCAGAGCGCCCAAGGTGTCGCTTTAATGTGCGCAGATGTCATCGCACACCTTTTACAGAGAACCATCCCAGCTAAGCCATTAGCCTCGCCTAAATTAGCCTGGCTGTTTATAAGATATTAAATGCACTACAAAGCCTAACATGTTTGTTATGCTCTCTAATCAGAGCACCTGTTTAAAAGCCCTGTGCAGCTGTACTTCCAGCAGATTACAGGCCATTAGGCAAGTTAGCAGCACCTTATTTTTATAACCTAATCTCTCTTCCTCTTTCACATTTGAATTTTAGAACCGTAAAAATGAGATGCTTCCCCCTCCACACACTTTCCCCAAGTCCTTCAGTGATTGAGATGAGGAGAGTAATATTAATATTTATACAATGCTCAGATCTAACTTTCTGTTGCTATGGTAAAATATTGTCATAAAATATTTCATTAACTTTTAATCCTGTTTAACACCGTTTTCCCCTCTAGAGACCATACTGAAACTGGATATTTGTGGGACACAATTTTGATGAGAGATAGAATCATAGAATCACACAATCATAGAATTGTTTAGGTTGGAAAAGACCTTTAAGGACATCAAGTCCAACCATTGACCCAGCACTGCCAACCCCACCTTTAAACCACGTACCCAGGTGCCACACTTATGCATTTATCCCCAGGGATGGTGACTCCGTAACTGCCCTGGGCAGTCTGTTTCAAGGCTTCACCATCCTTTCACTGAAGAAATTTTTCCTAATATCCAAATTAAACGTCCCCTGGCACAACTTGAGGCCATTTCCTCTTACCTATCACTTTTTACTTGGGAAAATAGACAGACCCCCTGGCTACATCCTCCTTTCAGGAAGTTGGAGAGAGCAATAAGGTCTCCCTTGAGCCTCCATATCTCCAGGCTAAACACCCACAGCTCCCTCGGCCCCTCCTCATCAGACTTGTGCTCCAGACCCTTCACCAGCTTTGCTTCCCTTCTTCGGACACCTTCTTCAGCACCTCAAAGCCTTTCTTGAAGTGACAGGCCCAAAATTGAACACAGATATTCTAAAATTGTGGTTTTGCTTGAATTATTAGAAAACTGAACAGAACTCCTTGGACTGGATGGAGTTTCCAAAATCTATGTTCACAGTACTGTTCTAGCAGGCAGCAAGCAGTGCATCAGCTATTGAAGGATCACAGGAGAGATCTGCACTCTCCTGTGGAGGCAGCAGGAGGGCAAGGATGGTGTCCTGATGTCTCTGAGGTGCCCCACTGTGCTGATTCTCAAGGACCAGGCCCTCATTCCAGCTGTTTATTCTTCTCAAGAGCTTTAAAAAGAGCTTAGTTCATATAAAGAGTTACTATAACCTTCCCTTAGTCCCATTTAGTACTTTGTTTATACATAAACAAAAGTTTATATCAAATAAAATCATTTAAGACAGTTAAAAATTATAATAAAACTATTAATTTCTAGTTCAGTATGGCCCATGAGAGAACAGAAAAGACACAACCTAACTGACATGGAGTAAGACTGTGATGCACATGTTGCCATGTCACTGAAACGGCTTCTCCAGCCCCAGAGATTGCTTTTACAAAGATTGATATCAATTACAGCAATAGTGGATGGTTTAAGATCCTTTTGGTACCAGAGCTGCAATCCATATGTACAACTGACGCAAGTGATTTTAATGTCCTGCCATGGAGTGCCTCTTTGTGAAGGAAAATACAATCAGTCACAGAACACCACGGTCCAAGCTGCAAATAATGTCCCTCTAAGCACTGTGCAGGCCCAGTCAGGGCTGTTCTGTGATCCCCCTCAGGCACAGAGGGGCAGGTTAAGTACCTCCCTTTTCTCCAGTGTGCACCTGGGCTCTCTCCTGCAAAAACTCCCTAGGTAAATGCCCATGCTGCAGACAGAAACCATCTCTGTAATGCACCAAAACTGAACACCTTTAAGTCAGTGATTCTTTTTTAAAGTATGTGTCTACACTTTAATTCTCCTTGAAAGTCTGAAGAACCAACCAAATCAGACATCAGTGTGATCATTTATGCTGTTTTGATTAGGAGTTATGTATAATTATTTCCCAACAACTGAGCTCAAAGACAATCTCCGAATCACCAGAAAACTCTTTGGGAAATCTGGTGATCTGCATATAGGTTTATGACTAATTACATCATCACTAATATTTTTAGTTTGTCTCATTGTATTTCATTCTGGTTTTGAAAGACAAAAACCCCCAAAATTCGAGTCAACATTTTGTTTTCTTTGAAGGCCTGCAATTGTTACAGTAGTATCTTGAGGCCTTTCTCAGGTCTAATTATTCCTGCACCTTTATTGCAGTGTTCATCTTTGAAGTCAGACATCCAGACAAGAAAAAATGGTATCAGAAATCACACTTCAGGTTACAGACCATGAGCATTTGAAGGCACAAAGACCAATCCCTCTTTGGTATGTGCCAGGATGACAACTGAATAGACTTCCCTGGTTTAATTCAGTGATTATCTGCATGAACACAGACGTCTATTGATCTGTTGATACATGCCTATCCACTACAATAAGTTTCAGTTCTTGCTGCTGGAATTGGGTACATTATCCTTTTCATGCTAGTGATGGAGTTTTAAAATTTGGGTTTCATGCAAAACAGTAGTTCTGAGAGTCATCAATTCTTTAACCTTGTGGCAATCTCCCCTGAAAACTAAAGAGAGAATATACTTTTAATTCCTTCTTTACTGTGTTTTCAGGAAGATACATGTAAACAAACCCCTTAATTAGCTCTGCTGCTTATTTTCTATATTTGCAGCAATCTTTCTGAGCGTTATGCAAATTTCTGCTGAGACAGTCTACAAATAATCCAATTACAATACATTATCTATTTATTATGTCAGAATTTCGATTTATTATGTTCTGCTTGGCAACTGCTTTTTACTGTGTAAATAGAAGCAAAACCAGACAAACCCAAACTCAATCACCAGAGGTTTTTTAGACAACAGAAAGATCATTAAGTGATAGTCAAAGATAGTTACAATATAAATGCACAATGCAACTACAATATTCATTAAGAGAATTATTTTTCTATGTAAGAGTGAAAAAAACACTACTGATTTATTCCTCTTTCATGGAAACCAAGAGAAGGCCTGGGGTTCATGAAGAAAATTAGTTTTCCCTGTCCCTGTTCCATTTGATGATTTTGGTGACTGTGTGCTACCCTTCCTGGGTCCGAGTGTGGAAGGAGGGGTGGAAGGAGCAAACCAGACCTTGCATGGTGCAGGATGGCTTTGGATGTTATATGACTTCATTTTTGCTCTTATTTTATATGACTTACTAGCACATATCACTGAATGCAGTGTACCAGGACTGACCTTAAATTCCCCCCTCAGAAAGAACATGGTATTCTTCTCCTCACTCATCACTGTCATACACTGAATTTCACTGCAATTTACCTATTCAGACAAGAAATCTCTGACAAATGGCCCATTTAGCATTTCCTGGAACACATCTAGTGGATGTATTTTACCTGGATATGGCCTGCCCTGAGTCCCAGTACATTCACTGCTCTGGGGGGAGGCTGCCTGGCTCTGCTCTTCCTAGGAAAGGGAGAGGTCCCCCAGGAGCTGCCAAGGAGAGGCTGGCCCAGCCCTGCCACGGGAGCATTGTCGCCTTCTTTCTTTCTCACTGCTGCAGCTCGTTGTACCACAATGGTTTAGGAGCTGAAGTGTGAGTTCCCCTTCCATGGAACTGTTCCACCAAAGCCCCAGAGAGGGGGGTCCAGTTTTTTAAAGGTTTTGTGAGCTTGTTGTCCTTAGCAATGATTGTTTACATAAAGCTTGCTGTTATCCTTCTAATCTCGTGTTTCATATCTTATGCACCATGAAACTAGCAATTATAAGAGCTCAGTTTATCATTCTTTTCCTGATGGTTGTGTTGCTCATTAAAAGGTTATCTCCGTGCTCCTCTGCCAGCCCTCTGAACCCATGTCAGGATGAAGCATGTGTAAACCATATAATTTTATGGAAAATGGCAATAAACTGCGGTGCCAGCTTTCAGTCAGATCCCCAGCATGGGCAGTGCACACAGCATTGCCTGGATCCTGTTCCACAGCAGCCATCACCTGGCTGAGCTCATATTCCTTTTGGTTTTGGTGCCTTCTTTAGAGGTTAGGTCGTCATCGCAATGTTTACTGGTGAGCCTTTCCTAACTGGAAAGGTCAGCCTGGCATTACATTATGTGGCCATCACTAAAATTCCTGTGTGGAGTCAAGTCACAAGAAATCTAAGTTGGAAAGTGAAACCTTGACAAGCTTAATGGTCATCTGAAGCTACTGTGATTTATTAGCTTGTCCCCTGAAATAAACGTTTTAAGTTGATTGTGCTCCTCAATAACAGACCAAGTGACATAATCTGTCTCAAATGTACTGGAGTGGCAGCCAGAGCAGGACCTCGCTGAGCCCCTGCATACGTGCTGTCTCCTGAGTGCTGCTGGAGGAGGGCTTTGGGCCAGTGTTTGCTGGGCTCAGAAATGCCAGGCAACACCTGGTCTGCATGGGCCGGGCTGCAGCCAGGGCATGGCTTCCTGCTGAGGTAGTCAGGCTCAGTGCATACAAAGCAGCTTTGACACAAAGAAAAAGGAGGGGTATTTTTGCCAGTAAAGAGAAAAAAAACCAAAACCAAACACAAAATTTTTGGATATCGCCAAATCTATTGAATTCCAGAGTTATCTGTAAATGGATCTTAATTTGGTGTTACTTTTCTTTGAATAATTTTATTTTAGCCTACAGAAGGAGTGCAAGGGATTATTCCATATTGTGATCATGATTTGCAGTTTGGGATCACATAATTAAGTGATATTTCTGTTCTTTGATTGGATGAGTACCTAATTAAAAGTTTTCAGGGAATACTTGTGAACACTTCATGTGTTTTGCATATTCATCAGAGTATTTGCCACTCTATATTTACATGCATATTCATTAAGCTATCTTTACCTACAAATTGTTCAGAAATAATTGATTCTTGACTATTCACTTAAAGATAAAATTCATTAAATGGGATATAGATTCACTTGTTCACCAGATATTTGCATACAGCTTTCAAAATAGATTCAGTGATGTACTGCAAAAGCCACTGACACGTGCATATTTCACATTTAAATCCCAGTTGATGGGCTGATTTCAATGTGCCCTTTGCAGGATTGCTAAGCTTTCTATTAAACTCACTTTCAGAGTTGTTTCCTAAAATTCAGCCTTCAGTGAAGGCTGATTCTANCTAAGCTTTCTATTAAACTCACTTCCAGAGTTGTTTCCTTCAGTGAAGCCTGATTCTGGTTTTATTTCATTAATTTTTGTGTAACATAGTAAATAATTATTATTCCTTGCATTAGCCTTCTTTTTGTGGGTTGTTGTTGTGCTTTTACTTGGTAATTGCTTTCTTAAGTCTTTTTTGGTGAATCCCATGCTGTGGTTCTTTCACTGTTTTTTTTATGTAAATACTTTTTTTTGGAACTCTATTTTGTAACTTTGGAAAACAGGATTTCACCATGGCATTTCCATATCCTTGTTTTGCCTCTTTTGCACCTTAAAAGGTGCATCAAGTACTTTTTTTTTTTTTTTTCTGGCTACATCATTAATTCATGTCTGCATATATTATTCCTTTCTATCTTTCAATATCACGTCTTGGATTTTCATCTTTCAGTTTCTTTCCTCTTATGGTTTGTTTGCATTCTTTGATGTTCTTCCTTTAATTATTTTCTGAAAATTTTAATCTTGGGTACTCTGTTGTGTTGTCTCTACCCTCACAGTGTTTGGAATTTTTAATTTAGTACCACCTGTGAATTGCATTGGTGCACTGAGAGGTTTATGTTTGTTATATAATGCTGTTATGAGAGGTTTGTACTTTAGGTGAGCACTGGATTTAAGTTTTTGCTTGAAACTGTATTTCAGAGGAGTCACCGTAGCTGCGCTCTGGCAGTTTAATATAACACCCTATCCTGACTGCAAAAATCTAGTGCTGAACCAAGGAGTTTCAGCTTGGGAGTTTACTCTTTTGCATGGATGTAAAGAATGGGATGAGTCCCTTATCCCAGATGCATTAAGGAACACAGATGAATGACTATACAGATTTCATACCCACTATATGGATTTCCCAGATTTCATATGGGAAGCCTCTGAGACTGGCAGTTGCTGGACTGGTTGTTGCTCCCTTTAGCTGATCTCATTAAGTCTCTCAGAGGTTCCTAGTTTCATCACAGGAACTGGAATGCTGAGGGAAAAGAAAGAGTCTTGATAAAGGTTTGGGACCACTCCTGAAATCAGGCTGATCTACAGACCTAGTTATTCCATGTCTGTGGCCATAGTGGTCACATCATATTTGCAGGATAATGATTTTATGGCTGTTACTCAGAAATTGGTAACACTTGCAGGAGAATTTATTGCCATGTGCATGATGTCCACCCCTCTGGCAGAGAGATACTGCAACAGCAGTGCAAAGAAAATGGCCTCTAAACACCAATGGCCATTGGGTCGAAGGTAGCTGGATTCCTCTCTGATTGATAATGATGACAGGAACCTTATAATTTATGGGGTTTGGGTCCTGAATGAAAAGTAGAAATGTGGAATTTGGAAATCTGTTTTTTTTGCTTGATGAAGTCTGTTTTGCATTTATTTGTGGGGGAAAAGTTTTAAAGATTGGCCATTAAAGATTTTGTCGTACAATACAGTCATGAGTAGTTAAGAGTCATGAGTAGCTGAATCAAAAGCTCAATGTCAGATAGCAGTTTTCAGGATTTTTTAGTATATTTTTATCAGTCAGTCTATTTCACTTAAAAAATCCTTTAAAAAGCTGTTCTGACAGTGAAAACAGAATGGTGAAGATTAAGACTATTTAAGGCTTTAACTGAAAAAAGCAAAACCAGTGAAAACATGGCTCAACATACTGCTCTCCATGTGAACAGAGAAATAAAGCAACACAAATTGTTCCTCATTAAAAATTCTCACCACTGTGTTTAAGCTAATTCCATTTAATTCCATATAGTTGAGAAAGTATTTTTGAGACTGCCAGACTTGAAGATGTGAGCGAAGTTATACTGACAGTGATTTGAAATTTCTACTCTGGCATTTCAAATTTGATTAAAGGTTTGAGCTTTTAAAGCTGAAGTGCATGCTTTATGTAACACAGTAGGGGCCCTATTGTCAATTGGTCTGAGGAACTGCGAATCGACAGCTATCATCAAAATAGCAAAATCCACCAGCAACATCTCCTGAAAGACTACAGGGTGTTATTATAGCACCTAGTGGAGTATAAAATGTTATTTATTCTGCAGGCATTTTCCCTACAGCCGTCACTCCTTTTGTAACAAAGGCTCTGTCTGAAAGAAGAGCACAGAGTTTCTCTAGGGCATGTAAGTCCTGGTTAAAGAAAGTTCTTCAGTATTTCTTGTGCAAAGTAACAGCAGAGACAAATTCATATTGTCATCGTACCTCAGTAGCTGGCACATGGTATTTTTTAATACGTGTAGTCCCAAGTTCTGGTACAGGAGTAAAGTCCTCATGAGGGGACTGCTGTTACAGTTTTGGGTATCGTTTGCTCTTTTGGTATTGGTGAGGGGACACAGGTTTCAGTAAAGGAGGTATTAGGGAAGGGGAAAAAAGGGTGTCTAAATGCCCCACACATCCACAAGGTCTGGTAAGACAGACTGAAGGCTGGAAAGCATAATCCAAATCTAGCTGTGGTCAGTTATTTTTCTAGAAATTCAAACAGAGGGATGAAACAGAGAGCAGTGTCATAAAGCAGTGTTTTCTCAAACTATTATTTGGCCAATACAAGAAAGCAGAAAATGGGTGAGAATTTGACCAAATTTCCTTCTATTTCAAATGAAGCCAAAGCAAACACCGCGACTCTTGGCAGGCAGAGGCTCACTCTTCTCAGGTGCAATGAGTGGGCTCTCGGGTACCTCCCCTTTGGTGGCAGCCCTGTCTCCATTTCCTTGTCTTTTGAAGAAAGTTGATAGCTGAAGTTAACATGACAGGCACATCTCATGCCCAGCAAACGAAATTATTTGCAAAGTAATTCTTTTGTTGGTTTTCTTTGTCTCTGTTTTCTAGCTCTCTTCAGCAGTCTAAATAATTAGGAAATATTTCCTGCTTTGTCAGTTCAGATTTATTTGTTCTCTGCTAGTATCCCCCACATGTCTGGAATACAAATCATTCACTGGAAAAAATGAGAAGTGATGAAGAAGAAGGTGATTAATGACTTAACATTCTATTTTACCGGATAGAACGAGAGGGGTCTCACTCAGTTTGCCTCCAGATAACATTTTGTATTCATTTTGCAAACACAGTTAGAACTCAATTGTATCAAAAGTGAAAATTCATAAACCGACAGCAGTTTGTGAAATGTGAATGATTGCATGCAGCCAGAAAACTCTTGAAAAGATAAACTAATTCTGTGATGAACAACGCATTTCATACTCAATTAATTATACAGTACATTTTGTTTCAAAATATTAAATGCCTAGAACAGTCTTCTGCCTGAAAGCGTCTGGGCTTTGTAATAAGACAAAAGTCTTGGGTTCAATCAGCTGTCTGTGTGAGAGTTTAGAATGACTTATGTCTGAATTAGAGAGGTTTAGGGCAGTGATTTCCTGGCAGGAAATTAATAATGAGCTAAATTAGAACATGCCTAGAGATGATTTAAACAACTTCGCTAGCATTGTCTGTGACAGGCTGTCAGGTTTTCCCCCAGTTCTAGTAAATAATCAAAATCATTAAAAAGTTGGGAGTGTACTGTGACTCTTCTTGCAAAACCAGACTCATTCATAACAATTTTCAGGCAAATTTTTATGGAAAAGCAAAAGAAAAAGAAATCGAAAAGGAAGTAGACCGTCATATTTGAACACAAGATGGGAGATCTGGAGAGCGTGTTCCTGCACTGCACAGGGTGTTGTGGTGGAGCATGGCAAAAGACAGGCCTGCAGTTTTCATTAAGACAGCTTTCAGTGCTGCTTTGTAGTTTGTCCAGTAAGTCTGAACACCAGAGCAGATCCGAGTCCTCTCCACACTGCAAAGGATGAGAAGACTGAACCAGAGGGAAATAGCCAATGTCTCTGCCTCTGTCAAGAATCGTATTGTGCTCTATCACCTCTTACTCCCTTTAAATCAGTGCACACCAAAGAGAATTTAAAAAGAAGCAGAGCTGGGGAGAGGGCTTCAAGGGTCAACATCCAGGTGTTTCAGCTTGGAGGCAATGAGAGTTTTCCCTAAGCAAATTGTCAGGAAGTTCTGTTTGCCTGGCCAGATTCTGTCATGCCAAGATAAATTATTTCTGACCTTTTCCTTATTTCAAGGTAAAACAAAACCAAAATCATTTATCTTACTGTCCAGTTCTTAAAAGTTAATATCAATTCTACAACTTCGGGGAATGAATCAAAGAGGGCACGAGTAGTTAAATGATGGCCAGTGACATTAATCTGCCTGCTGCGTGCTGAGAGATCCTGTTCAATAAAAATGACAAAACAATACAATCTCTTATTATTCAAGTGGCTCCTTAATTGCAGGGCTAATGATATAAATGACAGTCTTTTCTGAATAAAACAAACAATCAAAAAAACAGACCAGAGAACAAACCAACCAACCAAATAATAATTAAATAATTAACAACCCCTCAAACAAAATAAAAAAATAACGAAACAAATCCCAAACTTAAGCTGAAAACCAAAGCTCTCACTATGAGCAATTTCACCATGGAGGCAGAAAGAAAAGGCAGATTTATTCGTATGAACTTGAACATGGAACAAGAACTGTCCAGCCCTGTCTTGGAAGTTCCTAAGACACTAAAATATCTTATTTTCTGCTCCCAAAGAGAGAACTTGAGAGAACTTTTAACTGGAAGAATTTCACATAACATTTGGTCTTCAGAAGTACTGCTGCATTCTTTTGCCCTGCTATGTCCTTGCAGGTGTTGGAGTAGAAATAACTCCCAGGGGAAAAGCAGAATTGTGGCAGGAGCATGCCCTAAGGAGAAAGCCTCCATGCAGCCTCTGCTTGGCAGGTTGTGCTCACGACCCAATTACTTTAGATTTAAATTTAAAGCCCCACTGCTGCTTACTTTTTGTATGTGAATGGATCCCTTAGGACCTAAAAGGAAAAACTTTTGCGTCCCTGGGGAATACACAGAATAATGTAATACTAGTCACTTCACTCCAAGAAAAACAGATTGGCTAAATATATCAACAGTAATACCTTGCAAAAAAGTAGTTTTGCTTTCAGGGTATCTGGTGAAACCTTTTTCATTGAAATACCCTAACAAGCATAATTCCACTAACTTCAGTGGGGCTTGATCAAAATAGATCATGACAAGTGTAGATTTTTCAGTCTTGTTCATAGCAGCTTAGACTGTAGGAGCTAATTTTCCAAGCATCAGCATCTTTCAGAGGATAAGGAAGACAAATATTTATTTGGGGGAAAGTTACAGGAAGGAGACAAAAGGCATTTCAGTAATGCTACTCCTTTCTTTGTGTCCTGACCTCTGTTTAATTCAGTGGTATAATAAATGTATAGTTCTGTAGAAATCTGTAGTTCTGGAGAACTAGCAGAACAGTAGATAAAAGTAAGGGATGCGTAAACATTAAAATTCTCCTATTTGAGAATTGAGGTGGAAATTGTCATGGAGAATTGGAGATAGAACCAAAGTCTTGGAGTGTTTACTTTGTTTCGTTTACTGCTGTACAGCTACATTTTAATGGGCTTGTGGAACTTAGGGAATTATTTACAGGCACTGTACATTTATGTTAAGTGAGGTGACTTATACCACGACTGACTAGTCTGCAAGATGTATAGAAATACAAATAAAATTAAGTAAATGCTACTTGTTTGTTTTATGTCTTCTTATGTTAATGCAGAGTGGATTTGATACTCTTTCTCAAAAACATTTGCTTTATCTTAGCAGATAATTAAAAGTATATCTACTCAGTTTTCTTTTTCTTTGTGGAAGAAAACAACAATTAGAATCTTTTGTAAAATGCTTCTAATCAGGAAATTGCACAGCAGTTTTTGTGGAGATTCCAACAACAATTACAAGATCCAATGCTCCCAAACTAATTGCTGTTATGTACTGCCTTTTTTTAAAGCATAAAGAGACTGCACACACACTGGAACAAAGGAATGCAGAGGGAGAGAGAGATTTTTCTACATGAGGTGGACCCAGTGCATTTGGATATTATCTTTGTTTGCAGGCTGTATCCCCTGGTGCTGAAAACAAAACATTGCTCAGCTGTGGGTTTTCAGAAACACACCAGACTTGATGGGTTCATCAAGACAAAATTTCAGATAACAGAGGTCCAAGAGGAAGTGAGATGTGACTATAGAAATTGCACAGTCATCCAGAAATTACACATTACAATTTACAACAGTCCCAGTTTCTAAGTACATTTGATATGGGTTTAAAAGTCATGCTAGAAACCAATTAACTCACCAGATTCACAGGAAAAAAAAAAAAAATCTACTATAACAGGAAATTTTAAAGTATTTCCAAGGAACAAATGAATGACAGAGGAAGAGTTCTGGAATCTAAAAAAAGTAGTTTGATACCATAAAACTTGAAAGAAATATGTTGAGTTCTTTCAGAGTCTTGTTTTCACATAGGTTTGCCTCGCCTCCTTAGCTCTGTCTTTCTGTTTTGACCCAAGTGAAATTTGGCAGAGCATGATATTTTTCTAAATTTCTATCCAGTTCTTGGCTCTCTGCTAAATAACTTTTTTTTCCGAATGTTGTCTATTTAGTTGCTTTATATTGATTAAAGGCTTTATGTTGCCTGTTTGTTTACAACATTTGTTCAGTGCTAGTTAGTGCATCTTAAGATGTTCTCTGTATCACACTATTTCTAAGAGCCATACGTTATTCATCCTGTCCCAGGATTGCTATATTGACTGGTTTTTAAATTACAAAAAACTCCCCAAACCAAACCAAACAAAAAACCCAAACAACCCCCCCACACACAACCAGGAATCTTGTCTGCTTGCTCTTACACAGCTTAATTATATAGGCAAACTAAAGAAGGCATTTAGGTGTTGAAACTCCAATAACATTTAGATCATTACAGAAATCTTCAAATTGCTAGCACTGAAGAGGATAAATATTAGCTCAAATTAGAACAAATCTGGGGGGGGGATTTTTGCTCCCATATTGACTCGGTGTGTATTTTCAGTTCAAGGTGCTCAGTCACTGTGCCCTTGCTGCAGGAGAGCTGTGGTTTTAGGAGGCTGCTGTCGGACATGCGGCGCGAGCGCTCAGCCGGTGTGCGCACTCACATCTCAGGGGCACCTCCGGGACGCTCGGACACCGTCCTGCCCCAGTCCTGCACTTGCCATTTGCAGCTGCTTCTGCTCTCTTTCCTGAGCACTGCAATCTCTTCTAGTTAGGGCAGTCACCACATTTATTAGAAGACTGGTTTTCAATTACCTTCCAAACACTGCTGTAGATTGAGAACATGGATTAGCTAGACAAATGATTCAAAGCTAATTAGTTAAAAATAGATTCTCTTTTCCCAAATACTATTTTAGTCCCTTTCAGCTATTTAGCACTTTATAATGAGCAGAATTACAACAGTGGGCCACCTTTCAAATACATTTTCTCCTTAAAAATCAATAAAGACCTTTTAAAAAAATTCAATAGTCAACATCCATGACTTATACAGGTGACTAATTCAATGCAATCAACATAACAAGTGATTTAATTCTACAAGCGAACACAAATTGTCGCTGTTTACCAGAGCACTTGTATTGAAAGTTCATCCATGAAAATTACAGACTGTCATTATAATTTTTATTTTTGCTTATGTAAACCTCTTGGAGAATGATTTCAGCTTCTACTAGAACAGGCCCTCTTAGAATACAAATTACTCTTGAAAACAAAATAAATCACTCCCAAAGTAAATCTTAAGCAGAACCATAAATTTCAGTTGATACAGCAGCATGGTTACAAGACCATCAGCTGTGTAACAAGATACACAACTGGTCTGCAATCCAAGCAATGCTATATAAAGTTAGCTAGCAATGATCCATTAAATGAGCCCTCCTCTACGTGACTTCAAGCCTGGGTTAGGAGCAACGCTACGACCCACACTTGATTCAATTACCCAGACTTTAAGAAAACAATACAATTAAAACAGAAAATAACGTTGCTTTTATGGGGAATAAGAGTAAGGATACATCAGAGAAGCATTTCTTTGACTTAATTTCAGACTTTTGGGGGTGATTTGTGGTAGTTTAGATCAGCTGTGTTGTGTGAATGTCATCAGTGGTAGACAGAGGGGATGACAGAAACCATGAGCAAGCAATGCTGATGTCCTGGTCCCAGCAGTGTCACAGTCTCATTTTTGTAAGGGCCTGCTGTGGAGCCAATATTTAATTCTGAGCTTGGAAATCAAAGGGTAGGGTGCGTGGGAGAGGGAGGGCTTACATTTTTAATAGCTTGGAATAAGCAAATATTGTGGTTCCTGTTTCCAGTAAAACTGTGGGGACAGAAACTATTGCTTTTGAAGTTTCAGTGGGTGCACTGCTGTATCTTTCACTGAAAGATTCTTTCCCCCCCTGTTAAAAAAAGGTTCTGAAATCTGCAAGGTAACTAAGCATTATGTAGAGTTTGATTTTTCTGTACACTCAGGTTTATTAAATGAAATGCATCACTGTGTCCTACTATCTTACATACATAACATCTGATTATTATTGGAATAACTCAAGGTTTTTCAATTCTTTTCTTTGTCCTCTGTTAATGCATGATTTAGAGTTGATGACCTTTATGATTCTGTTAATAAAGTTACAACATACTATGCTGAAATAAAAGGAAAATCAAAGTTTCCATGTAATTAAAGGAAGGAGTTTTTTTGTGTAAGTTTTACACAGATCACATACCTTTCCAAGAAATATGGGTTTAACATATCCAGGAAAGACAATATTTTTTTTGCCTCTTTATCATATTTCATTTTCTTCTAGAAAGTGTCTGAAGAATACCCCAGGATGGCAATCAGATTACAGTTTTTAAATTGTCATGAAGATGGATTAGATTTGTTGTACCATTCACTATTCTCATTACAATTATCATCACAAGAATGAATTCATAATATGTCATTTCCTATTCATTACAGACATTGTCACTGTAGAATGTGAAATGAGCACTGAAATGCCTCATGCGTCCTGCACAACATGACAGTACTGTAAATCAGACTGCTTTGACCTTTTCAGTGCTCAGTTATTTCTGGCACTGGTCAGCCCTGCCCTCTTTCCCTGTGATTAATTGGTTGTGCTGTTGGGAACCCTTGGCCTCCTTTTGAGGCACTGAGCTTGCAGCAGGTGAAGGTGGAATTAGGACATTGGGTGGGGACACCAAGTGCTAAAGTATTTATCAAGTTATGGAGGGCCAGGCTGGAAAGGATGGAGACTCAGAAGTAACTTGCCAGGAATATGGCAAATTCCATGTTGTGATATAATAACTGAATAAATGCTAAACTTTCTCTACTGTTTAGCCAAAGTATTCAAGAATAAGAAGAAATTTGGTGGTTTGCCCTGAAGGGGATGTTTTCAGGAATTTGTTGGTTCACCCTTTCTAAAATTCTCAGCACATCTAAACTTGAGCATCTTACCTTTTCTACATCCTGGTTATCTATATTAAATCTTGGGTCTGTTGTAGCTATTTCAATATTTTTGATTTCAAAAGATGACAATAAAGTATCAAAAGTATAAAAAGAGAGTTAGAAGAAAGGTACTTTTGCTATTGGTGATGCTTGACAAATTGAAGGTTTAAGCTAGTGAGCAATGAAAGAGGCTAAAAGAAAAGATAGAGTTGAATGAAATACATATTGGTGAGAATATTGGTAGATTTTGGCCTTTTAGAGAAGCTCTTTCAGCACAGCATTTCTCACTCACTTAATCTGGATTAAGAAAAATATCAGGATATTTGTGCAATTATAACCTGCAGCAAAAGCCTTTGAGAGTGAATGTGTAGAAATAGCAATGATAAAAGAATATAAAAATCATTAAAAATAATTTCATTTAATATAGTCCTGTGGATGAAAATATATTTGAAAATCAGGCAGATTAATTGAAAATTTTGAATTTGATATTAAAATCCTATCAAATATAAAACACTGGTCTCTTTGCTCAGTCTAAAACCTTCCCCTTGCTTGACTTGGTCCCAAGAGTATAAAAGCTGTTTTAGAAGAACAGTAGTTACATCCGTGCCATTCCAAATGGATCCACTTTTGGAAGACTTTTTCTGAAGAGTTCTGCAGTTATTTCATTTTTTTAACAAGAAACTCCTTTTGAATTCCTGAAGAGTAGATGTGGCTTGTGTTACTATACTGACACGTATAATGTTGCTCATCCAACGTCTATTATTGGGTGCAAAACTTGAAAGTACTGAAGGAAATTAGAGTCTGTGAGCAGCAAAAGATGAAATTTCTGGGTTATTGAATCTTCTCTCACTTTTTGTTTCAAGTGTGTTAAAAGCATTTGAAATAAAGAGCAAAATGTCTCCAGAACAACTTATCTAATATCAGAATATGGAAAATGTCTCGTATCTTTTTTTGATAGCTTTGAAATGAGTCTCAGTAAAGGAAATTTCAGATGCTTTCTGTCATTTTCGGGAAATATGCTGATTTTTTTTATATTTTTCCATTTTCACAATTAATTCATACTGCTGCAGGCTTTATGATGCTTCTGAAATATTCTCTATACCTTCAGCACAGGAATATTTTGCTCCTGCTTAATTTGAGTTAGGATTTTTTTTTTACTTTTCTCTTTGTTCTTCAGGAATCCAGGACAACTTGCTAGAATTCATCCTGGCTGCAGGAAACATATGGAAACATAAAGTGCCAAGTTTCCATTTGCATTTCTGAAAACATTTTTCTGGCCATAATTTTCTTTTCCTTTGAAGAAATATTTTTTTTTTCTTTTTCACTTGAAATTGCTTTTTATGTATTAATACATTAAAACTCTCAGACTCAGGTTCACTCTGGCCATGTCCTATCTGCCAAAGGAATGAATTCAAAGGGAGGATTTTAAGAGTAACATACATCTTGGCTCCTTTACTGGGAAACTTTAATGCTTTTGAAGTGAGGAAGCTCTTAAATCTATGCAGTGTTCAAGCATTTAATATACTTGAATATGATGTGAATTAAGTCAACCTGTCTTTTTGCATACTTATATCACATTTATTGCAGCAAGCGTGTAGCACCTGGAAAGCTGGTCTTATCCTGAACAACAGACAAACTATTTAGCTTCGAGTTGCCCTCCTCCTCCTGGTGATTTCAAAACAAACCTCTGTTTTTGTTGTACTTTCTCCTCCCTTTGTTTTGCTGAATTCTGGCCTTTTATTTTTTTTTTCCAGAAGCTGACTTTGAGAGGGGAGTCTGTGGAAATACAGAATAAAAACCCCAAAACAAACAACAAACAAATCCAACTTGTTTGGTGTTTCTATTTTGTATGAGTATGGAAACAAGTTTGATGTAGATGACGTTGCTCTAGATGAAACAACTGATTCTTCGTAATTAATTTTGTCCAGCTGTGCAAAACGCATTGCACTATGTGTTAGTGTTTGCAACTGCCCTGACTGTTGGATGGTCTTGTTTTTCAAAGTTAGGGAGCAATAATTCTCTTCAGATGCATTTCCTCCTATTGACTGTTCATTTTATAATAGAAAATGAGAAGCTGATACAAAATATCTCCTGGGTGTGCATCTCTTAATTTCTCTGCACATAGGGCCTGGATCTTGCAAATGTTTACGGGCCACATTTTCCACAGTTTTTTTTATTTTTATACTTTCTGTCTAGAAAAGACATCTTGGAAGTTTATTTCTGTTGGGAAGAGGGGTGGAGTGTATGAAGAAGGAGCTTAGGCTGAAAACTGCAGAAGCTGTCATATCTGGATGCTTTTTCTAATCTCGTCAACATTCTCAGTAGTTTTGTCACATCATCACCAGAACTTAGAGTTGAAAGGTTCCTTTGAAGATGATTTAGTCAAACCCCCTGGAGTTACATTCTGAACACCCAAAGTCACTGTGCCTTATCCAAGTGTGTAGTGGAGGGCTGAAGAGGCCCTTCTTGAGGCCAATCACTTGTTATGATACACTGCATTATAATCAGCTTTTTACTGTGTCATTTAACAATTTATAGATGTACTTTACAGCTCAGGATATTCTATGATTCTGTGATTCTATTTTCTTATGTGAATTATTCCACTGTTATTGGTATGTGTGGCCCGATAATTAATTGTTCTAAAGACATTATTTTCTCACTGACATGTCGTTGTTTTCTGCCTTTGAACAAAGCTGATGTGCTGTAAATCATTCTTAGTCTGCATATTGCTTACATCCTTAATTACAGCTCTTTGGAGACCAGTATCTTTCTTTTAGGAAAAAAAACCCCAACAAAACCAAAACCAACCAAACAAAAAAACACCTAAAAACTTTCACTTAACACAAGTATAATTTGGGCTAAAGAAGAAACCACTCATGTAGTTTAGTTGCAGCCATCTAATTTGTAAATGTTTGTTGTAAATAATCCAGTTAGATGGTTTTCACTTGAAATTATGCACTAAGTTCATTGTGCAAAAATTGCACACATGGGCTTGCTCACTGGGCCATTGATTAAATTGCTGTTCTTAAGGCCTAATCAGCCCTTCAGTTTTTTTGGATGCAGAATATAAATAAATCCTATTGGAGTAATGAGTCTTGGAGACAAAAATGCCTTGCAGATGAATAGTTCAGTTCAGGATATTTCTGAGATCAAAATAAACATATCCTGGATTTGATCAAAGTGAGACCTTGCCTTTCCCTTCCAAGAATTATATATATAGCCTCCATTGCATAATAGTTACTGTGGCAAATTCAAATGAAGCCTACTTGCAGGCCTGAAGTACAGGAGAACTCAAAAAAAGAACATAAAATGCCTTTTACTCAAGGTGGTTGTCCCTGGAGTTCCAAGAGTCCAGTTCAGGAGTTAGTCTTGGGAGCACAGCTGTTGTGTTAGGTACCAAGGGGGATGGTGCATTATTCTGGCCTATACCCTACAGTGTGTACAAACATCTTATGCTGGCATCCCAGTGGAAATATTGTCCCGTTTATCCTGCTTATCACTATGTGCTTGAAGTGTTATCCTAAACCAAGTTGGTACTCTTTGTAATCCAATTGGCCCTGATCTTCTGTAGCCTTGAAAGGAAGGAGTGTATATTGACACTGCAGATTATTCTGTGTTCCTGTGTTAAAAGTCAAAGGGAGAGATCTTTCACTTTTTGTTGAGCAATGAGATTAGCATCTTGTCCCTGGTTCCAAAGTCATGGTTTAGCAGAAGAAATTCTCCGTGCTTCTCCTACCCTGGTTATCCTTCTGTTACAGTTTTATGAGAAGGATAACTCAAAATCTTGAGCAGTAATGAATTTTCAGGGCTGTGAATTCAAATGTGGTCAATAAAAAAAGTAACTGAAAAGACTAAGCACTCTGTCAAGAAACTTGTGCCTCAGATTGGATGAAGTAAGATTGCTGATGAACAGGACAAATTATTAATTCTAGGTAAATAATAGCGACACAATGATTGTGTCAGGCACACAAGTGTTGTTCAGCTATAAAGTGTTTGTTACCTACCTAGAAATGCACTGACCCACATCTTGTTAGTCTGAAAAGGAATTTGGAAGAATACACTTCATTATAGGAAAGACTGCTAAAACAGAAAAATACTGTATTTTATAGAATGACAAGTAAAAGAAGGAAAGGAAAAAAAAAAGCCAGGCTGGTTTCCCAGCAAGCCATGAAAGCGTTATGCTTCTAGATGAGAAATGCAGATGAATCTGAAGCATATTAAAAACCTCCAAGGAAGAAGTTTCACCTTGACAGCAACATTAGGGAAACTACTCTAAATGGCACTGTGTGTAACAAGGGGCTGCTCACCTGTGCAGAAGGTGCAGACAGCGAGGTGATGGAGCCAAAGGAGAGTTTCTAAGTGAGGAGTCAGGATATTCAGAAATGAAAGGCTCTGAAACATGAGTTTGGCAGAATAATTTTCTGTGAGATTTAGTGCACCTTCTTCAGGGCTTTCCATGTATGGCTGTACCACTGAGAGTTCTGCATTCTCATCACAAGCCACAATGAAAGGGCAGAGGATCAAACTGAGGAGGTGACAAGTCACTACCCTTACTCTGGAAGGGAATTCATTCCCAAAGAGACAGTTTTAGCATACACAAAGATGCAGTCAGATTTTTTTTTCTCCTACTTAAACAATGTTTCCTTCTTCGATGGTGACATATTTCTACCATTCAAAGAATAAAGAGATACCTAACTGTAAAAAACAAATCACAGCTGCTGTCAGAGGCCTCTCCCTCAGCTGCCTTCATATGCAGCACATTCAGCACCCCAATGCACGACTTGGCAGGAACCTTTGATGTGCATCGAGCTGCACTGGAGCAGAAAGGCCTTGTGCTGGAGAGGGCATCCAGGCCTGGGCTTCACATCCACACTCTGGGCCATGCCACTGAGAAACTGTGGCCTCAGAACATACAGTGTACATCTACAGCTTCTATTTACACTATTTAAACAGATATTTTAGCTTTTAATGTCAGATTAACATTTAAATGTCCCTGCTGGAACTACTATTAAAGTGTGAAAAAGAAACCCAAAACAGAAGAAATATTCAGTAAACTGGAATGTTTAAAATAGCGAAGACTTGAAAACATCGTAAAAAACTGCTTTGTCCATGTTCTCAGTAACATTTGTTGCAACAAAATGCATAATTTTCAATGCCTCACTTGAAGACCATCTCCTTTGGCTTAATGTGCTTCCTCACACATAGAGAAAATTGGGATTTTCTTTGCCTTCTCTGGGTTTTTCTCTCCCACCCCTATTGCCCTCTCAGCACAGGCTTAGGCACAGAAGAGGCCATTTTCAAGACTGTCTTATCTGATGCAAGTAGTTTTTTCCTTCATGCCTTTTTCCCCCTACCCTTTGTCACGAAGAACCACAACTTTTCAAGCAAGTAATACAAAAATTACAGCCAAGAATACATTTCTATGACCTGAGATTATGCAGGGTCTTGGGGTGAGTGTGCACCAACATACAAATTGAACCCGCAAACTATGTGGAAGAGCCATTTAGAAAACCAGGCTAAGTATCCAGCATATCATTTTATTTTATTTATAACTTAGAAGCCTTCAGCTGAGCTGGGTGAATTATGTAAATGGTACAACAAGCTGATTTTGCTTCTTCTGGTTAATTTTACTCAATGTTTCAGGTCAGTAAACAATTTGAGGTTTGCTTTTTAAAATTTTACAGCATTAATATTTTTAATTTGGTTATTGTTTCCTGAGGTCTGACAGATACTTCATGGGGTCTTAACGTGATGCATCTGCACTGTTCTTTTTCTCAGCTAAATTGCTGTTAGAGAAAGTTGTTAATAAAAGAATTTCTTAATTCTCCTTGTCCAGTCATAAAATCAGTGCGTCTCAGCTGTTAATTAAAATATTCAGTACTTATCAAGGTTTTCCTTGCATTATTTAGAAACATTTTGCTAATCTAAACTTACATTACAAAAAAAAAAATAAAATAAGAGTAGCCAAGTTAAGCACCTATAGTTTTGTGTGTCATTCCTAGAATATTGTTGACACAACTATCTTTGGGATTAAATTTTTCTTGCAGCCTGGCTCCATCACCCTAGGACATGCCCAGCAGGTGAGGCAGGTTTTCTCACTGCCTTCTGTCCAGGACAGCAGAGATGCTGCTTCTGCCTGTGTCATACCATGTAGGGGGGTGTGTAACACGAAATAATGCAGCAGGATCTAGCAGCAACAGCCATTATTCCAGGGAGGGCCCCTTCCTTCTAGATCATGTTCTGTGTGTGTGGTGAGTGACTGTGTACTAACAAGCTGCATTTACTCAAAGGTGAGAGGAAGCACAGTAGATACCGAGGAACACCTTAATTTTTTCCCCTTGTTTTGCAAGACACTACATTTCCTTAACTTGGATTTGCAATTAGGAAAGTGGAAATTGAGGATTTCTGTCTCTGTCAGCTGGAATATTTCAAAATTTTGATGAAATCCCATTTAATGCATCTTCCTGAGTTCAGGGTTGCCTGTTCAGAAAAGCATTTGTCCTGTTCAGCAGTGCCACTGCTACATGGCAGCAGGCTGAGCGCTGGCCCGTGAACGCTGAGCAGGGCAGCCTGTTTGTAACTGGGAACATGCCTCCACACTCCACAGCGGGGTGAAAAAGTCCCAGTCAACATGGAATGAGCACATTTATTGTCGTGGTGTAACGAAACTCTGCCTTGTGTCCTTAAGGTGTGCCTGCACTAAAAAGCCTCTTTCAAAAAGAAGTGAGGGCAGAGGCTTCATTTACAGGGAGGTGTATATAAAAAGATATTTCCATGTGAACATGAACCTATGCCCGAGTTAAATATCAAATAGATATATTTTGATCTTGCTGAGCACTCCAGGAAGAAGATAAATGATGATGATGTTCTTGAGGTTACAGGATTGAATTGTGGGCACACATGCATTGAGACAGACATTCCCAATGCTGTATCACAGTTAGTTTTGTGACAGTGTGTTGGACAACCTGAGAGTGGGAAAATACTGGATTGAGTATTTAGGATATTTACCTTTTCCTTAACTTCTCACCTCAGGCTGCAAGACAAACACTCACACCTTGGTGCACAAATTACTGCCATTCCTCTGGCATACCCTGGATATTTGTGTGGATGATTACCTACAGAAAAGCTGAACCTCTTGGGGTTTTCTATCTTACTGTGGCTTATCTGGGTAAATCTATCACAAAAGCTGCCTTAGAGCTGGATGCTCAGCAACAGAGGGATTGTGGTATCAGTGTGACCCAGTAGAACGACAGCAACTGGAAGCAGCCAGGGGAAACACCTGCAAGCTGAAGGTCTCAATGAATCTTTGTCCCCTCACAAATTGCTTCTTGTGTCATGGTCAAAAAAAATGAGAATTATGTAGGAACAATGGATGCTGAGTGCCATTTAACACCAAAGGGAAGTGTGCTTTTAAGAGGTGGCACTCAAAAAGCTCCAGAAAGGAAATGACCCAGTGCTCTGAATGACCTGAAATAATCTGTTCAAATGGTATTTTCCTGGTACTGGTGAATAAATGTATTCCTTTTCACCAAAAAGGTGTCTGGGACAAAAGCAGATCTGGGACCTGGCTTGTGGCAGCCTTCTTGCCAAATGCTCTTTGTAATGTCTCAACTCCAAAAACTGTGTTAGGTAGAAGATTCCTAAAGCTCACCTAAGAACTGTCCTGAGAGTGTTGTGATACTGAATCCAGACTGGCAGAGCAGCAAGGATACATTAATGATTCAAATCACAAGTCTTCATTTGAACCTGAGGAAGTAAGTTCTTGAGCTTTATTGGAAATCTTTTCCTCCTTCCTATCCAAACCATTTTGGGGTAGCCTATTACCTAAAACCCCACTCAGTCTGGATTGCTGCTAGACTCCCTTTGAGACTTCTAAGGCTGCAGCAGGGAGGTGGAGAGCTGGTCTGTTACCTGTTCTAACAAATATGAAGATTTATGAAATGATGGAAGAAATGAAAATGTAGGGTTCCCTGATTTGTAGTGAAGGATCTACTTCCGCCAATTATACAATCTCTTACAGAACATGAATGCTTTACTTTTAAGAATTTTTCTGAGAAATAAAAGTTCTGTGGTAACAGTGGGAGGTTTCCACCCATAGTGTATGGGTTTTCCTATATTTTTCCCTTAATAAATATCATATTAAATCAGATTAATGCTGATCTATGTTATTTCACTGAACTGTTCACTAGACAGTTCATTAAACGCAGAATATTTTAAGGACTTAAGGGCATTTTAGAAATTCTCTAGTTTCAAAATAAGTGAATTTTTAAGAACCACTGATCAGAACTGAGACCTTCAGATTGTGATTTAGAAGACTTTTGATCAGCTTATCTAGGGTCAATCTTCTAGGGGTTTTCAAGGAACATCATCTGTCTAAATGCCAAAGAGAATTAAACCCACTAGGCTTCAAGAACCTTCTTTATTAGTTGTTACCTACCCACCAGTGAACTGCTGTAGAAATGGAGGCCATGATTGTGTTAATCTACTATCAAATGGTGTCATTTATTTTTGTCATAGTTATCTGTGTAAAAAGCTATGTAAGAAAACCAAATACTCAATTTCGGCAGCATTTTACAGCTTTGTTTAATCTCTATATCATGGCCTATTGATGCATCCTAAAACAAATTGCAATGAATAGAATAAAAAAGGAAATGCTAAATTAGAATCTTTTAATAACAAAATTTTTAAAACTCTTGAATTAAACATGGCAACATTTCTTTTTTAGCTGAATTAATGTTCATTCATGCAGAAAATGTTGAATGTAACATTATTTAAGCAATTTAAAAGTGAATTAGAGATTCATCCATTGTATCAGGTATCTGACTTCGGGCTAACATTTTAATCTCAATCATAGTTACAGTATTTGCCATTCAAAAAACTCTGAGAAATAACTGTGAAGGTTAATTCATGCAGAACAGAGACTCAGGTCCTTGTGGATAAGTATGGTTGGGTATCAGGGAACTGCAAAATATGCTAATAGAGTTATTGTTTACCTTAGCACATTAGGCAAGTTACACTTGTTTGGGTAATTGTTTTTAGATTTTGCATTTTGGATTTATTTTTTGTTTTATGTTGTTTTCATAGCTGCTCCACTGACCGTAGAAGGACTGATTTTTTTTTCTCTGTTGTAAGCAAACCCACAGATTTTATTAGAACCTTTTGTAAATATTTTTACAACAGCAGACTGACAAACTTTTCCAGGGGGATTTGGTTTAAAGAACAAATAGCTGCCACTCTTTAGCATTTTTCAATTTGCTAAATTATGGTCCTTTTCTGACATCTTTTCATCAGCAGACCTGATTAATCTCTAGGTTAAACACATATAGGTTCTTCATCTAAGCTACTCTTGAATTTTAACTAGGAACAGGGAACTTGTAATCAGATTTATTTGATAATGCTCAGACATATTGAACCACACTAAGGAATACTCTTAATGGGGTTCTGACTTGGTCAAAAACACCTTGCTGCTTGGAACAGGCAAACAAAAATTGTCCATGACATGATCAGAGTCTTCACAATACATCGAATATGTGAGGAGTCTGTGATCAGCATATATGTATAAAATGGAATGATGGAACATGCAGTACATAACTCTGCACATGGAGGAAGTCCCTGCATCCACAGAGTCTGTTTCAACAGGTTGGAAACAGAGAGTAAGAAACTGCTTCTGCCACAGGGAGCACTTTCCTTAATTCCTGCCACTGAGGTCAGGTGCTGTTTGTAACAGAGAGGTTAGCTGTACATTGGAAACATTAATTCTATAGCTGTGGACACTTTAAAGTCAGGTGGTGTAGGTTTTTTTTTTTTTTGTTTTGTTTTTTTTGTATCCTGGCAATATTTCATAAAAGGTGTTCACTTCTCCCAGGTTTACACTTATTTTAATACCTGTTCTAAATAAAACACTGGGTTTTTTTTGATGTAGCAAGGAAATAGTGTTGGTATAAACCATACACTTAAATATCATCATATATTTGTGATGATCTTTTCCTTTCCCTTGCCTAATTTGGAAGTGAAATATTCCTTCCCTTATGGAAACACTGGTAAGCCTGTTTCTCTACTGTTCCTCTGAAATTCTCAACAAAAACTGGCTCTCCTAAGAACTAAATGTAATGACTGTAGTTCTGCTTACTCTAATTAGATGGCCATGTTAGGAAGCCAATTAGTCATTCCCTTTAGTCTAACTACAGGCAACTTTCATTGTTTAATTGCATACTAATGCACAGCTAGGTATTTTCACCATGTTTTGTCAGATTCTGAACTTCCACATCCTGTTTATAAAAAGGCCAGGTGCAGTGATCAGGACCTTTTTGTTTCCTCATGAGGGAGAAAGAGCAAGGATTGTATATTAATGCACAATATGGGGAAGAAGCTGGATAGATATCAGTGAAATCAGGAGATGCTGATATTGCTTAGCAGAAAAACCAGTCTACAGCATTGTGAACTTCTTCAACTGATCTAATGAAGTCAGGCTATATTAAGATGTGCAGTAATAGTAGAAAAAACCCCACCAAACCCAACATTTAGTTGTGAAAGGGTTATGAATATGCAAAAAAACCTTTCTCTATTTTTTTTAATTAATGAAAGGATTATTAGAAACTAGTTGAATTTCAGTGGGTGGGGAATTACACAGATCAGAAGCTACAGGAATGATTGGTATCAGTAATTACATGGTCTGACTAAACACATTCAGATTCCTGGTGTTACTGTTTCTTGTATCCAAGTGATTTTATTCTAATTTCTGTGAACAGAAAAGGGAATAAAACCAAATAAAGAAACAAAACCCCAAAACCTTCCCACAAAGGCTCAAGGTTTGATTTTTTTTAATGTTTGGCTACAGATACAGAACATCTTTAATTACTGATTGCTCATAGTACATAGAACTGGCAAGAAGAAAGGTCATTGAAGTTTTCCTACTCTCTCTTGAGTGCTTCTCTTTAATAGTCCTAACTTACAGCAGGGAATGTGAGTGGTTTTTCTTAATATTTACTGTTCAGATCTTACTCAAAGTGAGTTCTGTCTGCTTTTTACATGGCTAGAAGTAGACTTACAAATGAAGATGCTGTGTCCTCTATTTTCAGCATTGGAGAGGCCAGAAAATCTGTTCCAGTAGGCAAGAGGATGAATGTCACATTTGTGATGGTAAAATCTTTTCCTTCTCCCACATTGTATTGGATAAGACTATAGGAAGGGAATGTATAACCCCTAAAAACAGAGTAAGCTCTGTCATTCATTGACATAGGCAGTATCAATTCATATTCAGAACACAGGAAAGCTTCTGGTCCAAAGAGGCAGAAACCAGCAGCAGGACTGGTAACACACCTGACAGTTACTGGCAGCTCCAGTTGTTATTTAATGGTGCAGTATAAATATAAATATTTTAGAAGCACCTGATCATGTGGTTAGACAATGGCAGCAATAAAACTGATGTGTGTTTGGATTAGTTACTTAAAACATAAAATGTATCTAATATAGAAACAGAATGGAATTTTTTTTCCTTTGTTAACCTAGAGATTCCAGTAAATTAATAACTTGCATGGGAATGGCAATCAGCACATAGATATATAATGTGAATACACTATGCAAATATCCAAGTCTGGCCATTGAACTCAAATGTAATTTGAACAAATATGTCCTAATTGACTCAGAAAGTACAAAATTAAGAAAAAAAACCTTGGAAGTAAAGAAGATTTAAAATTAACTGGCTTAGGATGAAACCATAGGGAAGTTCTGGGAAAGGGAAGGGAAAGGAGAAAGAGAAAGAAAGAAAGAAAGAAAGAAAGAAAGAAAGAAAGAAAGAAAGAAAGAAAGAAAGAAAGAAAGAAAGAAAGAAAGAAAGAAAGAAAGAAAGAAAGAATGTAAAAAAGAA
>VZSE01002359.1:0-67772 GCA_013398275.1 Promerops cafer | reverse complement strand
ATTTACTGAATGTCTGTAGACGAGGTACTGTCAGCCTGCCAACATTGCCCTATCAATTTCATACCATAAATTACATTTTCTTAGATGAACTACTGGGGAATGCAAATGGTTTCATGTCTTGTAGTGTCTTAAAACAAGTTGTATATTAGGTACTCAGCACTGGCATTGAATTGTATTCTTTTTGAATCTCTCCACCTCTACTCTGCTGAACAATATTTATTGCTATCATAGGCCTTTAGAAGTTAAGATGTATTTCAAAACAAAATTATTACTTGCTCTTGGATTTTGGATGGAGGTTTTTATTTGTTTTTTAAAAAAATAGATGAGTATCTGCTATCAGACTTTCCAGGGTTATCGAGAAAGGCTTACTTTCCTATCAATTTGAATCTTAAGCATCTACCATGAATTTAAACTGGTTCTTAAAAAAGATTAAATTCATTTTTATTGCAAATATGGCTCTTTTCCAGCACCTTTGGGAGAAGAAAGGCAGATGAAAAGGAGAACATGATGTGAGCACTGAAAAGACGAGAGGCACACAAAAAATGTGAACTGCCGAATTTACTGTCTAGCTATAATGAGGTATTGCTTAACAATTAAGTTAAATTATGCAGCTGTTTCCTAGTATATTGTACTAATGCATCTGAAAAATTACAATTTTCGGATTGAAGAACGTTATGTGGAGGAAACTGTAGCATTCTCCATTCCTGCAACAATTCATTTGATGATTAAAAAAGGAAGCCAGTATTTTTGCAGCTGTCAGGAATAGGCAATAAAGGATGACAGTCCAAGGGGGCCTGTTAGTCACTGACACGATAAAATAACCCCGACCAAAAGCTGCAGAAGGAAATCAGCTCAGAAGGGTAGCAATGACTTGCAGGCGCAGCTCCTGGCTTTCTGTGGTGAAGTGGTTGCAGTGCCCAGACTGGCAGAAACAGGTTTGAGTATTTCAGAGAGAAGTGATGCCACACATGATACTTCAAAGACAAGTGCTCAAAAATTTCAGGGAACCCAGTGCTTTAAAGCAAAAATTGATCATACATCAGGGGTGTGCATCAGCTTTAAAAAAAAAAAAAAAAAAAAAAAAAGCGAGAAAAACCCCAACCCAAACTTTACTAATCAGTAAATCTTTATTATCTTTACATGTTAAAAAAAGAAATTTACTTTAATGAGGATGAAGTGAAAATTGAAGATTTGTAAAATTAAATTGAAAACATAAACCCAAGGAAGTATACTAGTGTTCCAAATTTTGCATGTGGAATGTGCTCATGGGAAAAATAGCTACATAAAGCAGAGAAGAAATTAGGTATGTTAATTGGAGCAGGTGGCTTACATTTTATTACTTCATTTTTGACCAGCTTGAATTCTTGAGACTATTTAAAATTCCAGACCAACAGATTCATAGATGAATCTGTATTGCCCATTGTTTAAACCTATTTATGCAAAAAAAATCACAAACCCAAAAACTCTAGATGAAAACACATAACAGCTTTTGAGTAAAAATGAAAGCTTTTCAGTTAACATCCATACTTCAGATCATCCTTTTATTCTGATCATCTGTTTTGCATGATTCTTTTGTTTTAGTCAGCATTTCCTTTTAAAAAAGGTTGAATTGGGGGAAAATATAATTTTATTTCACATTTTATGAGTCTGAATAACATAAAATGAGGTTGTGCCATGCTTCATGACCATGAATATTTAAACATTTTCTATAAATACAGTACTTATTTTTGTTTTGATCTTGTGAAAAAGCACTGCCTGGAAATGATAATGAAGAAGCCTAAGAAAATACCATTTGGAATAATTCTTGCTTTTGTTTTTACCAGTTGTCCCACAAAAGCAAAGCAGATTTGGCCTTTTAATTTCCTTGAGTGACCTAATTCTCTAAGCTTCTACTGTACTTACTTTTTACATTGAGTTACATTATTATACATGAGCAAAAAGTTTATGATCAAGTGAATTTCGAAGGGTTTTTTTCAATCTTTTCCACTATTTATCTAGTTTGTGTTTATGAGACTGATGGCACCTTTCTGAGGCAATGTCTGAACAAGGTACCTTTAATCTGATGGGAACTTTTATCCGATTGAGAAAAAATCCTTGGTCTGCTCTGAACTATTCAATGTCCTTCCCTTGTGGAGGACCACTGTGAATAACTGACCCCTCTCCAGAGGTTTCCTGTTGTCCCTTTCTCCCTGCAAGCTAAGGAACAACATGGTAGGTAGTGAAGTGTAGATTTGGCTTGAGCACTCGAACCATGACACAGTGTAAAGCTTTCCTTTCGGATGTGTCTGTTTGCTTGGAACATTTTTGAGCTGTCACTGCTTTTATGCACTTTTTCATGAGCCAACCAGCCAGCTTTGTTCTTTTGTTCATGCCCACTTGTACCTGCTGCAGAGATGGAAGAGGCTTGGGCTTTTCAAGAGCATGCATTTGGCAAAGAAGGAAGAGCTGAGGGGGTATATACTAAAATAAAGCCAGGTATGGTTGCTCTTAGGCGTAGTATGTGGAATTGGAAAAAAAATCAGAAAGGAAAAAAATCAGCTGTTACTACAGGAGCAAACCAGGGAAACATTAAATTAGTCTGTAATTCTGAAGTACCTTTTCTTGTCAAAATTTCTTCTTTCTCTCTCCTACTAAACAGGAAGTCTGGAGCTAGTTTGGTGAGGATATCCTAAGTATGGAAATGCCAAACTGGACAAGGGAATAACCACCACCCTTGCTGCCACAGCTCTTCTGCTTCCACTGACAGTATTTACTTTGTGTTACAGGTTGGTTTCAAAGCAGTGTTTAGACCCTTGGTGTAAACTCTCATGACTTTCGCTGCTTGTCTGCTATAAAAATATCTTTTGTCTGTGAGGGTGTCAGCTCTGTGAAGCCAGGTCCTTCCAAACAATGGAGTTGAATAGAATGAATAATTACATGAGATGCACTTCCCTGTAGGAAGTGATGAGAACTAGTGTTACCACTGCACTGAAGCATGTAAGAACCATATAGATGTCACACATGGTGTCTCTTGTATAAATGTACCTTTTTATTTAGACACCTGAATAGATAGATATGTCTATAGCATGTTCATAACCAGCTTCTAAATGTAATGCAGTATGTGTGTTGATATTACAAAAAGCATAAATAAAGGCAACTCTTTATGTGCTACATTCAATTCTGAGCCTTATAAATATTGCAATATTTTACTAATTACTTGTGTAGTGGCCACATAATAACCACATAGAATTTATGCTTCTCAAAATGGGAGGTTACCACAAAAGTTGTCACAGACTCTTAACCAGTGTCATAAATATTCCGTCGTAATCTATACAATAAGAAATCTTTCACTGCCTCTCCCCTGAAGGTATATTATTCAATTTTCAGAGTTATAGCACAGTGATAAATTAGAGCTTAATGTTGTTTTGCCACTGAGCTAGCCAAGACTTTTTATAAACAACTGTCCAAATGTTAAAAATACAGAAAGCAGTCACACTGGTGTGATATTGAGTCCTTTCTTTCTTGCATTACCTTGGTTCTCTTTTTTCCAACACACCAATAAAAGTTTTTATTCTTATTACAATTTTTCAGCGTAGATCACCTGAGTTTCTCAAGCAGCGCTTGTGAAAATTACCTGTGCCTTAGGCTCAGTTTTACAGTGAGCACAGTATTCTAGGGAAACTCACAATACACACCTGCTCTTTGACACAGAGTGGAGTAGAAGTGATGTTGTGCCATAAACTAAGAGACATAGCCCTGGAAACAGGTTTCATTTTAAATGAAGTAGGCAGAGCATCAACCTGAGAAACACTGATGTCAATAACCAGGATAAAAGTCAACATTAACAAGCAAACTGGAGCAGAAAGAGATGTGTAGACACTTCAGACTTTTAATACTTACCTGTATGTATAAAAGTAGACCAAATTCAGCTTTTTTTTTTTTTTTTGAGGGACTAATTAATTTTATTAGAGAGTAAGTAAATTCAGCTGCGAATCCTAGAGAATCTAATGACTTCCAGAGATTCAGAATGAATTCAGCAATAAAAGCTAATTAGAAGGGAAATGGATGCCTAAAGTATCCCTGGTGTGCATAAAGAAAGAGTATAAAGACCATTAATTGAAATTAAAATTTAACAGTAGCCTAATGCTGCATGACATAAAATTCCATCTGTTGTGCAGAGCCACTAAACAAAGATACATGGGGAATAGTGCATGGAGTCTCAGCTCTGCAGCCAGTCAATGAATGTATTTTAATGTCAGATCACTCCACACAGTGAGAAGTCTGATGTTCAGAGCAGTCAGTTTAGGGCGTGATAATTTCTGTAGCTACTGAATTAGAGAGAAAAAATGAAAAGTGATGCTGCATTAGTGAGACATTCTATTTTTTAATGGAGTACGTGGGGGTTCTTCCTGCTTTTTTTCACCCTTACAAGTGCAGAACAGGTATCCACGCATTTTAGTACATATATGCTGTAAAATCTTACTCCAAACCATTTCTTAGAGGTGCCTCTGTGGTGCAGGCACAGAAGCAGGAACAAAGTCAGTGTCCTTTCCACAGCATCTCATCTGAAATGTCATGGAAGTTTCTGCAGAGCACGTGTAGGGAAGCAAATGAGAGCTTTCAGTAGCTTCTCCTGGAATGTCCGACTTCTTGTGCTGTCCACAAAATGTCTGGGAATGTCTTTTTTGTTTGTTTGTTTTTTAAAGACTGATTAACAGTGATTGCTGTAATGACTTTCAGTGCACACATCTCTGGAATTCCCCTGAACGAGTTTGCAAAACATGGACTGATCTATTGGTGAAAGGTGGTTACATTGTGCTTGCATTTCCATATTAGATGAACACAGCTATAATAATTCCAATAATTCCAAGACTAGATATATGCAGCTACTAAAAAGAGTCTTGTTTCTTAAATGACATATGAATTGGTTTGTTTCTAGAGCATTTATTATTACTGAGAGATTTCCAGCACAATAATTTTACTTTCAGGCTTATGTGCTGGACTGGAAAAGCAGCCTTTCTGAAAGTGAGTCTAACAAAGTGATTGTATGATTCTTAGCACAACATGACTGTGGACTGTGATTATTATGTGAATATTGTGCATGCTGAATAGGCCATAATGTCAAATTAGATGCTATTTGAGATTCATACAGTACATTTTCTGAATGCCTACATGTGCATTAGTAATTCAGCACTTCCATTCTGGGACATCTCTCAATGCAGAGCTAACAGCTACCACAGAACACACACAGTGAAAGAAAATAAGAGGTTGCATGGAGAGTCACCATCATGTTGTGTGGACTGAAAGAAAAAAGGTCCTTTATACAAAAAAGTTATCTAAGCAGAGATCAAAACAAAGGTTGTCTACAATAGAAAATTCTGTGAGTTAGCAGGAAGGGGAAGAACTACAACCAAAAACAGAAACAAATTCATATTCAGCAGTTTTATGGGTATTTAGCTGAAGGTAATTAAACACTGCACAAAGTAGCAGCAAAATAAAAGGGGATGACCTCTTTTTTGGTCTGATATCAAGGTCCACTGTTGTTTTGGACAGTCCTTTTAATCATTTGGAATACACAAAATATAAGTGTAAACAGGTTGCTAATGAGAATATTTCTAACTTGGATTTGCAAATTTACCCAAAAGAAGAGCAAGATTTTCACACAGAGTAGAAAAATACTATTATAGATTTAACTATGCATATTTCTTGAGGGAGCCAGCAGTTAATGCAACAGTAATGACAAACAATGACATTAAAATGCAAAGAAACAACAGGTGTATCGAGCTTTTGCCAGGCTGGCAGCCACTCTCTATGCCAGGCAAAACCACGTAATTCAACTGCAGGATATTCTGTGAGTTTCAGAAGAGATCACCTGGCAGATGGGGCAGCTAAGGCAGGGGGTGGGATAAAACTGCCTGCCTTGCACCTCCCTGCTCCCTCCCTTGCAGGCCACTCTGTGTACTTGGCTCTTGCTGGCCCATCAGCCTGGTCCTTTCCTCTCATTGCTCTTGCCCTGTGTATTTGTGAACTGCTAAGTACTACAATGACTTTACAGTTAATTTGTTAATAAGAAATGCTGCATCTCAAGTCACTCCACACACATTTTTCACTAAGCATCCCTGTGAGAACAATTCTCCGGATGGGCAGCTACTGTTTCCTAAAGTTCTTGTCATTGCAGCCCTCAGACTTGGCATTTGCTGGAATATTTATCTAATTTTTGCTCTTTTGATATCAATGTTTGATTCAAAGTACCTGTCACAGCATTTGTCCCATTCCCAAAACGTTAATTTGGGATGAGAGATAAGTGGCTGGCTACGTATTTGCAGCAGCAAAGTTAGGTATCCACACAACCTTTCCTGACTTTTCAAATTGTGTTTAGGCAGTTCAGTGCATCTCTATGAAGCCTGTGAGACTGTGCTAAACCAACTGTCTTTAACTCTTCTCCCAATAGTAATCTTCACCTGTAATTAATTGTAAGGTGTATGTAAAAATAATATTGCCCATTAGTGAGATATGTGACAGCTTCCATATGCAAATGTTCCTCTCTTTCAGCCTAGGTGTAATCATTATGTACACAGTATTTATAAACATATGGCAAATCATTTTATAGAATTCATTTCAGTATTGCAGGATACTTGGGAAAAATATTGTAAAAGCCATCTGCATGCAAGATAATGAGGGGTGTGACAGGCAGGCTGCTAACTGCAAATCCTCATATCTGCTGCATTGTTTTTGCACTTGTCCTTTCTTATAATGCAATGACAAAATATGAAATTGTTACACTTTCCTAGAGCTTCAGCTTTTGAACCTCGGACATTATCAACATAAAATGGACACGCAGGTAAAGCTAATAAAGTTCTTTTCCCACTGAATTTGCTTTTTAAAACATATTGATAGATTTAGGTACTTTAAAAAGTTAAAGAAAAATGAGATATTGCTTTAAAATTTGACAGCAAGATAGTTAACATCAGTCTGTCACATCTCTCCACAAGATTAATTTGCATGATGGAAGTATTTTCTGTGTCATTATCCAGGAGAACTGCAAAAAGAATACCAATTTCCATCTTTTTTTCCCCCAAATATCTTGTATAAAACCACAATGTATTGAGACATAGAAAACTTAATCGTCAAACTGCAAAAAAATCCCTAAGAATGAACATGAGTAGCAGAGTATTTCACCTCAAAAAAGTTGTAAACATGATCTGCACATGCTTCTTGAGATGTTGTGAAATTGGTGTTTTTGGTGATATCAACAACAATCTTGTTTGTCAAAGAATTTTATCTTTAAAATGTTTAGTGGATACTTTTAGATACTTGACCAATGTGTCACATATAGAATGATGTTTCCAGTTTTGACCTCAAGGATCAAACCCACCATTTTCAAATCAAGTTTTTTTACCTTTTTTGTACACATTGTCCTGGTGAGAGAGCACTACATTCCGTGGCTGTAAAATGAAAACAATGAGATATTTCACCAAAAACCCTCAAATATCCAAAGCACCAGGGAGAGTTAGTTAACGTGTTTTTCCCCCAGAAGATGTAGTCTTTATGAAAAGGCAATCAGCTAGGCTGTTCTGAAGATTTATTCCAAACGAAATCTCCCTTTGTAAATTTATTTTCTCCAGCTAAATCTACAGCTAAATTTGGTATACTCCTAAAGAGATTAAGATTTTATGCCCATGTTTTAAGGCAATTGAGAGACCCATGGTTTAATATTTTTTAATGTTCTTTCCTGAAGCAATTGTGTTTGACTGTTCTTCCAGGAATCAATTTTCAGGGATACACAGTCAACTCACTTTTATTGCAACCCATTTCAGCCATTAAGCAGCATAATTTCAGCTACTATGGAAATGCTGATTAAATCTATTGGTTTTATTTTGACATTTCAGCCGCGCCTTGACAACTAATTGCTAGTTTGGTTAGGCGTCCAAGGGGCATTGAATCTTTGGAGTAAAAAATGGGAGCAAGACCGCATCTTGGAAAATCATGGATTGCACTCACCCACACTTGGGGCTTGGTACATCACCATCCATGGCTTCTTCATCCTCTGAGCATGGTGGTGGCCAGGGACCAGTTAGAGAAACACTCTGGTTAGTTGGCAAGTGTTGACACCACAATTTGCAAGCAGATTCTGTCAAAGCGAGGTTTGGGCTGAGGTGCTGCTTACTGGTGTGGAGAGAGGGTGGGAGAGGGCATCTCCTGCCTTCTGTGGGCTCCTTGGAAAATGGTTCATATAATGCCCAGTGCAGAATTGCCAATGCCACTCGCTCAGAGGAGCACAATGTTTTGAAAGTGTAAATATTACAGGTGGGAACGCGAGTTCCCAGCTCGGCCTGTGCCGTGGCCCTCATGGTGTGTGCTGGGTCTACGAGGTGAGGGGACAGTGCTGGGGGCTGCTGGGCCCCCATGAGGGGGGTCAGCACTGGGGCTGCCCTGGCCACATGCAGCCTGTTCCAGCCTGTTCCAGCCTCTTCCAGCACGTTCCAGCCTCTTCCAGCCCGTTCCAGCCAGTTGCAGCTGCCCCCAGAGCACAGCCGAGCCCTCAGCCAGGGGCGCGGTGCCCCGGGTGCACCTGTTTGAGTTCCACCCCTCAGGCCGTGAGGAGAGCGGGAAAGGCACCTGTGAGCCCCCGCTGGGGATAAATAGGGGGTGTTAGGGCCGGGAGTCTGCTCGGGGAGGTGGAGCCTGTGCCCGGGGCCGGCTTCATCCCCGGGGTGTTGTGCCCTGCGGGGAGCTGCGCATGCTGGAGCAGAACCGCGAGGAGAAGGGGGCTGCGGACAGGTATGGCTGCGTGGTGGCCCACAGCCCAGTGTCTCTGCCGCTCAGGGCAGGAGAGGAGCTGGGAATGAGGGGGTGGAGTAGAGCTTGGGGTAAAGGGGTGAGAAAGGCATTTTAAACTTTGTCTGTGTTCCTTGCTATTCAACTTTATTTCAATTGTTAAAAAAAAATAGTGGATTTGCTCATGAGACAAGGGGAGGTCTTTCTCTTGGCTCTGCCAACACCTTGGGTGGCAAAAAGCAGCCTGGGCATCTCTTGGGGGAGCAGCTGACATTTCCAACTTAGTGCAACAAATGCTGGTTTAAGGATTTTTTTGTTTTCTTCCATTTCTTCTAAGTTTTGAAGCAAGTTTTCTTTTTTTCTTGAAGGAAAGAAAAACCCTAAGTCTGTGTGCTTTGTCTCCCAGGTATTGTTGTGAAACTCTTTTACACTGTAGAAGTATTATTTCTGTCACCTGAGGGGTTTTGGGTTTTCTTTTATACATTTCTATTTGTAACTACATATAAATGGGATGTAAAACTAGATTGGTATTCGTTTGTCTCTTGTGATAGTAGGATATCTTTAAAATTATTCAGAAAGGTTTTGACTTATCTTTATCTTGCACTCTGCCTGATTGTGTTAGTCAATTGAAGAAAAGTGAGAAAAGTGCAGCTCTATCAAATATTTTATGTTCCTTTAAACTTTTATCACTTCTGGACCAGAATATAATTGTGATAATATAATTCTGAGATGTCTAACCTATTGTTACTGTAGTAAGGGGTGAGGAGGCTGGAAGTTTGTTTGTTCACTGTGGTTTTTTTTTGAAATTTGTTTTAAGCCGGCTTCTGTAGAAGTTTGATTGTTTCCTTGGTGCCAGGCAGTTGAATGAACCTGTAGTTAAATTGCAGTTTATTGTCTGTTTGCTTCAGATTCTCTGGGTTGCTTTCTAAGACATCTCTGTTGCTCTTTGATCAGCACTGGAGTGCTGTGGGTATCAAGATACTTGGGGTTGCATCTGACCATTTATTTTTCTAGGTTAGTAAAATATTTTGCATGACTCTGTCCCACAGTCAGTGTTGAAGTTGAAACAGATGAGTATCTTGAAAATATAGCTCTTCTGATAGCTGAGTTTTTCTCTCATTCCTCTATTTATTCCTGTGTGCTCTGCAAGTGTTTGACATCATATTTAATACCGGCACCACTTTGTATCTACTCTTTATTGGGGCATTTGTACAACCTAAGAAAGTACTCTGCATTTTTGTGATCTGCCCTACTATCTTGCCAAATAGTGAACTATCTCTAGTTAAACCTAATTTCCATCAGAGATTTTGGAATCATTATGGTTGGAAAATGTATGTATGGAGTCCAACTGTTAACCTCAAAGTCTAACTGGAACATGAATGTTGTTTTACTTGTCCAAGGCTCTGTAAAATTAGTGACAAATATGAAGAAATAATGTAAAAAAAACCTGACTTCTGGCCATAATTTAAGTTTTCAAAGCAAATTGTCAATACTTTATGTATTTAACACAATGATATAGGTGTTTTAAAGCATGGATGTGGTACTGATGGCATTTATTTCTACTGTGGGATTATTGGCAAGCCGTGTTGCAGGAGTCTCACTTGTCTGGATACATGGGATAAAAGGGGTGATCTCTTAGCTGAGCACAGCAAACATAAATAAGTAAAAGCAAACATTTTGATGGCCTTAGGAGTTATGTGATGGAGAGGGCTGCTAGCTTAAATCTCCTTCAGCCACGCTTTGTACCCTCCTGGCATGGTGCAGTCATGTTATTTGTATCATTAAATAATCTTGAGTACTGTGTGCTATGCTCTTGTATTTAACACCCACTCATTTTTGAAATGGAACCTGCATATTACTGTAAAGTTGAAAGGCATATAGTCTGTTCTGAAACATGCAAATAATACCCTTTAGTGCTGAGAGGAATTAAGCACATATATCAAGAGGAGAATATGTCCTAAAGTCTAATCTGTCTAGCTGTTTTCTCTACAATAAATTGCACTTTACCTGAATCAGTGTTATTTTTGCCAATAGGTATTCTGAAACTTGATACTAGGAAAATTCAGGGCAACAGGAATTAAAGCTCTTTTGCAGATTGAAATTTTGAATTTCTAGAAGCCTCACAGATTTCTAAATAACACCATGTGGTAAAGTTGTTCCTTGAGCCAATACATTTATGGATTAACTAAGTACTGCTTGCTGTGTTTACACATACAAACTCCCTTCAGAAATTTAATTTACAAAACATTACAGCCTAGCAAATATTATATGAAGATCTGCTGCCTGGCATTATTTTTACTTGAGTTGTAGATATATTTTCATTTTCTTGTCCCATTTGCTGTATGAGGCCTTTGACCACTTTGAGTGGTGATTTTACTTCTCAAAATATCCTCACTATGTTTACATCAAGGAATAGAATTTAGATGATGGGAAAGATTAGATTCAAGGCAATAACATAGCTGTTTTGTGGTTTTTGTGTTTGTTTTTTTTTAGACTGTGGTAGCAAATATAGATATTGCTGCAGCATCACAGACCATATGTGCACAGCAATTCCTTGCTGTATGTTTCTACAGGTCCAAGCTTCCTTTGATGTTAACTCTCAATGCTTGTTTCTGTTTGATTTCACCTGTCAGTTACCACTTTTACCTCTGACATGATTTCTGCTCTGGAATGAACTTTCCACAAGGCAGTGAAAATGCTTTTCTAGATGGCTTATATACTCTAAGAAAGACCCAGGTGTATGGATTTTAAATGTTTCCTAATGTTCTGTGTCTTTCTGGCTTTTTCATTAAATACTTGGTTTAGTCCTAGGAAGCAACAACTTTTCTTGACATATAATGGCACAACCCTACCTTTTATTCCCATATTTCACTATCTTCCACCATCTATATGATCTCTGCAGGGTTTCAGCCTTGCATTAGAATATCTGATTTGTAATTTAATCCTCTGAATTAGTGTGATGGGTGTAAAAAGCTTGGGCAGTATATTGGTTTATAGAAAACAAACCAAAGACATCTTGTTGGTTTAAAAACCCCTGAATGCACATGCACCTGTGCATACCTCCCCAAAAATACCAGACTCCAAACAGAAAACTCAGAGAATGTGTTCTTTGTAAAGCAAAGCTGGAGGAACTCTTTTCTGACCCAGCCTTATCCTTTTTGTTAGTCTGGAGTAATTGTAGTGTTTTAGCCAAGGCTCTCCTTTGTCTCTGCTAATTTCTGAAATGGCAATGAGTGCTCTCTTAGTAGAGGAGTATTCCCTTCTTCTGTCTGTACTCCAAAGACATGTGCCTGCCTAATTCAGAAGGATGCATGTTAATCACTATAGTTGGGAATAAAACAGTAGCTAGTGGTGAGAATGAGCAATGCTGGGTTATTGCTTTGAATAAGATGTTAGATATGGTTTTTCAGTGTTTTTCTGAAGCTGGAAAACCTGCCTGCCAGCCCAAACTGGAGAAGGTAGGCACGTGTTCTTCCCCGAGCACCAGATAATAGTTAGAAGCTTGAGTTGGTTCTATCCCTCCTGTCTGCTTCTACCACAGTTAAGGAAAACTGGAGAAACCTTACAGGAGAAGAGATTTCTCCTCATGCTTTCATTGCCCTTACTCTCTAGCTCTCAGGCCATGTATGAATGTCTACGTGCCAGGTTTTTAACAGAAATAATACTGGAAGGGACTTGCAGAAGTACTTAAGTATTATTATACCTTCTTTATTCTACCAGTCATTTATTTCACTTGTTAAAAATACCAGGTTAGAGATGACATCCATCTCACTTGTGTTGGAAGGGAGGGCGAAGGGCTGGAATAGATGCTAATTTTCTGGGGAGGAAATTGAATCTTTATCATTGCAACTGCAGTTTTTTCTTATTTAGTACACTATGGATACAGATATGTTCATCACTTCTGTCTGTCATAAAACTTCTGTGTACTTATAGACTATCACATTTACTATATTCTATTCTTTCAGCTAAACAGTTTCAAATACTTCTGCCTGTTGTCATAGGCAGTGAACTCTGGCTGTTCCAGTGCCCTGTTTCCCTCTCTCCAGTTAGACTATATTTCTTGGAAATCCAAGTGAGGAGCTGCATGGCATGCTCCAGCTGAAGCTTTATTGGCCCTGCTTAGAGGGAAAAGATTGCATGATGCATCTTGACTCTCATTTCTAGCTGTCTGAGGGGGGTATTTGGCTTTTACTCAACACTGTAACACTGTTGACTGGTGTTCATCACTGTTGCATAACAAACCTCATATCTTTTGCTGTAAAACTGCTAACTAATTGATCCACGTGCTACATTTGCATAGCTAATTATTAATGCTTAGGTACAGAACCTTGCCTTTGTCCCCACTGAGTAAACATCCTTTGTTTTTCAGATGCTCTCCTACTTGTCTAGTGAATTTGCATTCCTAGCTTGTCCTGTAGCTTATTTGTAGTCCCTACCAGATTTGTTATCTGCAGATTTAGAAACACATTCAGATTTCACAAATCTGTCCTGAAGACAAAGGTCTTAACATTTGGTACTCATCCAAAACTTGAAATGCAGTGTAATCAGGAAATGCACTTAATCCTTAAACAACGTCTTTCTTATTGTGCAATTTTAAGTTGCCTATTCCCAAGTGATGTGAACATTAGGGGACCATGTTAGTTTAAGAAGATGAAAGAAGAATGCCTGCTCTGTTTCATAATTTACATTAAAAGATCTCTGTGAAATAATTAGTAGCTTGGATCAGTTTCTTGAAACAGCAAGACATTTTGAACAGATTTTTACAAAAATTAGAGGTTACATTTTAGGCAGACAAGTGAAAAATCTGTTAATTAATTTGCAAAAAAAAATGCATTTGATTATTTCAGTTTAAGTGCAATTTTAAGTTATTTCTGTAAATCAAAAACTTTCAGGTTGGCTTATTATCACTGTACAGAGCATCTGTGCTACTAATGGCAAGACAAGCCTTTGGGGATACTTTTCAAAAAGTTATTGAGGTGGGTGTTGGGGGTATTTTTTTTATTTTTTTTCTTTGTTTGATTGGTTTGGAGGCTTTTTGTTGGTTTTGGGTTTTTTTTGACACTGGTGACTGGCAGCCTATATTTAAGGAAGAACCTCAGTCAGAATTTGTGCTGAGTATTGAAATGTTTTCAGAGTTCAGGCCAGGATGCAACTGAAAACCTTAGAAGGAAGTCCTGTCCCTGCAGCTTGAGACACCTCCAGCCTATTCCTGCAAAGCTTTAGTTTTCTGTGGGTTGAATTTTAACATTCAGCAGAAGTACCTATGACACAGGAAAAAGCTAATGCAGGACAGCCTTAGCACTATAACTGTTAAAGATCTGTTGTGCCATTAGCCAGAAAAATCTACATTTCATGTACAGTTTATTTGATTTTTTTTATAAGTGTGTTTAAGGTCACCATGGGGGCAGTCTGCAGCACTCCTGAGATAAGAGTTGGAAGATACTGTACTGAGCAATCCTCTTGGCACTCCTCTGAGAAACTGATAGGGATGGGTTCATCATAAGATTTAATAAAGTTCAAAATAATTGTCACTGGCAATAATGTTTTTAATTATTCTCAGATGCAGTTAACAAGGCCATGAACTAGGCTGTGCATTACAGGAGTTTTCTATTACAGTAAATTACTTTCTGATATTTTTGTTTTGAAAAACATTTGTTACTGTGTGGTTAGGGGAAAGATTATATTCCAAATTGTGTTCTGCCCCATTCTAGATTCTCAAGTGCCAGTGCCTTCACTAGTTGAGGAAAAGCTTTTGAAAAGCTTGACTGCAGTTTAGAGCCAGAGTGTGTCTCCACACCATCATACAGAACAACTGTTCTTGAGGAATGCTGTAAGGAGGGGACTCTTGTTTATTCATCTGACTATTAATACACTTACAGACTACATCTGTTGCAAAATTGTCATGGTTCCTTGATTCACTGCAGTAACTAAAGGGTCCTGGAGGACACAGAAAATGCATTACAGTGGCTCGACACACCCCAGTTGCAAAGCACATGTCATGTTAGCTTTAAGGCAGAGTGCAAACAATCCTAGGAGGAAGGTCAGACCTGCCCAGGGAGATTTGAAGTCTACAGTGAAAAATTTTGAAAGAAACTGGCTTCTGTTTTCAATCATGTGATGAAGACCAGTATTTAAAATGGGTTTTTTTTGTGTTGTGGGGTGATTTTTCAATGTTGTGGATGCCAGTATGCAGCCATAGGGTTGTAATGGAGGAATAAGGAAGCAGGGGGCTCATTTCAGCTGTTGAATGTGAGACAGAAGACTAATCACAGAACTTGCATAAAAAGGCATTCTGGACCTTATGTGCCCACTGTCAATCCACCAAAAGCATAAACAGAATGCTTGGTTTTATTAGTTTTGGAGTCCAAGTTAAAACGAAATTACTTTAGCAGAAGGAAATCCTTGCACCTCTAAGTGTGTGCTGGTGAATGAGTGTAATTGAAGAACTCGGGTCAGTCTGACATTTGATGATTTACACTGTTCCACAATTGGCTTCTTGACACAATTTAATTCCTACAGGGAAAAGTCATACACATAGGAGAAAAAGAAAACCAAACTTGTCATGAGTGCTACTGTACTTTCTTTACCTCATTTTGTGTAAGTGTTAAAAAATGTTACTTGTATTATTGTAGAAGGGTTCTTCGGAGGATTGTCGCTTAGAATGGTATAATGGCTTTCAGCATCTATGAATGAGTTATAATAGTACCTGTTTCAGATTGCTAGTAGTAGCATTAAATGCAGTGAGAGAGGCTTAGAAGACTTAAAACTGTGATGGTGCACAGATAAATAACTAGGAATAATAAGACTGTCTTCAGCATCATTAACACTGAGGGTTAAAGCTAAGTTACCAGTCTCTTAACTGTTCTCAATAAAACCCGACTGGGTGTCTTGGATGAGGCTTAGCAAAGCTGGGAGGTGCTTTAGGGTTTTTCTAAGGAGGCCAGAGAGCAGCAGTGCTGTTGTGGCTCTTTCTATATCCTTGATATTTGAATTNTTCAGCATCTATGAATGAGTTATAGATTCTGTATATGAATCTGTTTCAGATTGCTAGTAGTAGCATTAAATGCAGTGAGAGAGGCTTAGAAGACTTAAAACTGTGATGGTGCACAGATAAATAACTAGGAATAATAAGACTGTCTTCAGCATCATTAACACTGAGGGTTAAAGCTAAGTTACCAGTCTCTTAACTGTTCTCAATAAAACCCGACTGGGTGTCTTGGATGAGGCTTAGCAAAGCTGGGAGGTGCTTTAGGGTTTTTCTAAGGAGGCCAGAGAGCAGCAGTGCTGTTGTGGCTCTTTCTATATCCTTGATATTTGAATTACTTCTGTTGTGTGTGGAAGTGGTAATTGTGATACAAATACATTTTCAAAAGGGGGGAGGATCAAAATAAAAATTAAGGGAAAGCATTAAAAGCAGACATGAAGGATGATTTGCTTTGCATGAAAAAAGGGAAATGCAGATGATCTGTGTTGATGCTTATCATTTACCAGGAATGATTAATCAGTAATGGAGTTTTTAGGTCAGGGTTCAATATCAGAAAACAGGAGAAGATAAGAAGTATGAATCACACTTAGATCAAGAATGAAGTTCATCTTTGTACTAATCATAGGAAATACATTTTTTCACTTCAATGTGTCTGTGTCTTAATAAGTAGATGGTAGAAACTTTCTTTTAGAAGAATTTATGGTCTATAAACTGGAGCAGCCTGCTTCAAACTGTAACAGCTTCTTACTGCTTGGCACCTTTCTGAACACTTATTCAGTTACCTTAATAAGATAATCATGGCCTTGGTTGTCAATGGCTGTTGGTTGCCCAAGCCATTTGCTAAGGCAAAATACCTGACAATTCAGCTTGACAAACTTAAATTAAGCAGCCTTGGAATTCTCATTATCAACCTTTAACATGAGAATGCTCCTGCAAAGCTTCAGTGTTATGGATGTTATGTGCTGAATCTTTTGACAATACATAATGATCCTCATCATTGTGAAACCTCTGAATAGAATAATCTGATCAGTTCATTAAGACCAGAAAGGTCTGAACAAAATAATGCCTTTGTTTGCACTTGGAGCAATGAAGACCAAATTAATTTCTGGTGTAATTCCATCAACTTTAATACAGCAGCTCCCTGAATACTTTTAACTTAAGAAAGTAAGTCCTTCTTTGTGAGGAATGCCAAAACTCCACCCTGACATTCCTTCTTTTTGTATGGTTACCCTCTCGTATGTGGTGTATATCGCTGGAGATTCACAGAGACTGATTTGTGTGTGTTATTTTGTGTAGAAGGTGGATTTTGAACCACTGAAGTCCTAATGGGGGAAATACGTAGCTCATCTCTGAGATGTATGGAGTGATCATTTTGTCAGTGACTTTATCTTGGTCATTTTTGATGTGTACTCTAGAATGATATACATGATAAAGCTGTACTAAGTGTAAAGATAGTGTGAATGCAGAGAACATGACTAAATCTGCTTGCTTACTATCACCCTGCAGCTGGAAGTGAAAATGGTGAGATGCCCTGAAGTGAAATACTTGGAAAAATCTGCCCTGACCTAGGGAGCATGCACTGCTGTAAGGCTGCTCAGAACAGCTAAATTAGGTTTTTGCTCTCAATTATTCAACATCTCCCTCTCAGTGACTGTAGAGAAGGTGAACTACTTCTAAGTTAGCTTTGGTCCACATACTTCTGTTGTTTCAGGCTTGAGTTCCTGCCCTGAGACACAGTTGTGATTTGAGATGCAGGGACTGGCAGAGACCTACTTGAGGAATGGTAATTGCTTTATGAAGCTTTTTTTGTAAATTTGTTTGCAAGCCACCATGTAGATCTTCTGCTGAACTGTGCAGCTGCTTACAGTAATGTCAAAATTCTGTGTTTTTTGGACACCTTGTAGCCATTACCTACAGGTGATACCATTGACTAGCTGACTAAGCACTTTGTGATATGCTAGGGAAGTCCTACCATCCTGATCAATGTTACTGGAGTAAATATCAAGGACTAAATGAAACATGAGTGATGACTAGATTATCTTGATGTGAAGATCTTAAACCCCTTAATGCAGTATATGGTTTATCCACTTTTGCGAGATGCAGGATTTTCTGTATCCTGTTTAAAGGCTTGCAGAATCTTAAAGATTCTGTTTAACTTGGAAAAATAGTGGGGAGTTATTCAGATTATTTAAAAAAATATCTTTTCTTTAAGGCTGCTTCACAGAAGGGTTTTAGACAGCCACTTTTTCATCCACGGTGTTGAAATTACATTTCTCTACAAACAGAGGTCAGTGGAGCTCTGCCAATTTTTCTGCCAGTGCAGAGAAATAAAGTACCAAAGCCTGGTGGCCCTTGGTGGAGGGAGTCTGCTTTTGGCACTTCTGACAGTTACAGCAGGAGTCCTGAACTGTTCACTTCCACACCCATTCAGTTAAAATTGACTTTTATTGCAGAGCTGGAGCCATGGCCATAACTCCTTTCTCTCCTCTGGTCATCAGAAATGCAATTTAGCAAGAGATTTGGAAACCTTTCATTTTGGAGGAATGACTGATTGTCTGTTAATGTCTTCATCAATAAGCAACCACCAAATCTCTAAATTTCCCGCTTAACTGAGTATAATCAAATCACTAAACTTTTCCAATAAACTAATATAAAAATGTCTCCTATATCCCAGTGTTGAAATAGGTGACAGGCAGACTGCACTTGATCTATAAATGTAGAATAAATAACAATTTTATGCAAGAATATACAGCAATGTATTTTGGATTATATTGTTGCCTTTTTCTCCTCCAGAAATAACTGACTTGAGCACTTTTCTTATCCTTAAAGAATCAAAATTGCAGCAACTCCTCCTTAAAAAGCACTGACTATTGTACTTGCAGAAATCCTCAGACTTAAGGTGAGGAAAGGGTTGTTTTCACAGCATTTACAGTGAAGGTTTATTATTCCTAGTAGTAGTTACAGATTGTGAGTAATCAAAACATGCTAGATTGACTATTACTAGGTTTAAGGATTTCTTCCCTTGGCCAAGTTTTCTATAAAGCATCTGTTGAAGTGAGATATAAGCAACAGATGTATCAAAATGGGACTTTCCTGAATATCCATGCCATAAGACATTTCTCATCAACTTGTTGTTGACACTGGTAATCCTAATGATTTTAAGATTATTTCATTTGTTTGCCTGTACATGTAATGTATAAATCACATCTTAGTCTAGTGTCTCTATGCACAGGGCTTTTTAGTGGTTCCACCTGTTCATGAAATGTGCTGGAACTATGTCAGACTTAGAGCCAGTCTATTTGGAGCTAGTTACTGGCTCACAGCTATTCCTTTCATGAGACAGGGCAATTATTTTTTTTGTTTTTAAATCATCATACTTAATCACAATGATAGGTATATTTTGGACTACTACCCAGTAAATCTGAAAATTTAGAGTTTTTTAGCATTTTTAATGGACTAAGTACTCTGAGTTAGGCTTTTAAGAATTCTGATTACTGTGTTATAGTGCATTTTCATTATTAATTCCAGCAATGCAATTCCCTTGCTATTTTCTTAGCACTTCCAGAAAACACTTGTCACCACTTTTTTCCTCCATGTTTTACCCAATCAGTTTCTAAAAAGGCCACTGGTAGTTTTTCCACTCTCTTCAGTTTTTATGAAATAAATAAAATCATGGCTTTATTTTTATCCTGCTTTTATTGTAAAAAAAAATATGATAAATGGTCAAGTAAGAAATACATTTTATTAAGAGTACAACAAATCCCCAAAGAGACAGGTGCTGATAAAAGGTGCTACTGGCATATGGATGTTAATATCCTTATTCTTTTTTTACAGTCATAAGAGACAGAGGTTCTGGATACTTGAATTACAGTCTAAATATACCTTCTCACTCCAGGTAAAAACAGCAAGATATCTCACCTTAACTTATAGCTTGACCTTGTGAATAAACACATTTTTTAAAAAGTATTTTTGAGGAGAGTTATTAAGAGATCTATGGAGAAAAAAATGTATCCGATATTGAGAACCTGCCTTGATTCTGGTATGATCAGCATTAAGTAATACAGTGGTTTTTTTATTCTCATATGCTTTTGAATGTACTAATTTTAGGCAAAAACAAGATGCTCAGCTAAACCCATTTTAAAAGTTTTCTTGTGGATCACTTAAGACTTTTTCCAGTTCCTCTTTCCTTACTTTACTCTGGTGTGAAGATCTGAGCTGGGCTCTCCCAGTCCTGTTAGTGTGTCCTCATTTGAAGATTTCATTCTTGACAGATAGAAATTAAAATGTCAATCTCTGCAGTCCTTTTCCTCTTCCCCCCACAGAACTGACACAGATGGAATGTTAACCATAATCCAGATGAAATATGCAAGGGATTTTTTTAGTGAAACAAAGGAGGGGGGTAGCTTTGAAGATGAGATTTCTGTAGACAGTGAGATTGTTTAGACCCCTTTTTCTTGCTGGGCTGTTTTCCCTGAGAAGTAGTGCTGTAGTAGGCTTTGCCCAAGGTGTATGACCACCACCCATGACCAAAATTTAAATATTAAAACAAAGAAGCTGATGTGTTTCTTCATTGTACAAGGATAAAGATAAAGCTTGTTATCTGAAATTGAATCCTTTGCATGAGACATCCTTACAGTCATACTGTGGCCACAATCAAATCATGTATCAAAAGCCAGGGGTTTAATCTTCTCTGTTCTGTATATCTTAGGTTCTTCCTATTTTATTAGCATTTTCATTAAAAGCTGCATGTTTTTTCCACTGCTGCAGCAGTCTAATAGTCTATGAACACTTCCATTTCTAATGAATAAAATTTTAAAAATCCTGAAAAACCCTACTATGCAGTGCCTACTTCTTTTCAGCCAAGATTATCTCCCTAAGAAATGTGTTTTAGGCATCTTGATGTGTTAAAGGTTGCCTTTTAAACACACCATATGAGGTTTTGCCAGTGCAATATGCTAAATGAATGCGTATTTCATTTATATGGTACCCAGAACAGATTATGGTAAAATATTTCATATCAGATGTGATAAAATGTCATCTATTGCTCACTTGTAATGTCTTTGTCATTGTAGACTACATATTTAGGTCAGATTAAATTGCAGGGAAAATAACGACTGGAGTTGGACTCAATGATCTTTCTCAGACTATTCTCTGACTCAAATATAAGTACAGTGTTTGTTCTACACCAAATCAGACTTCTGTTCCTGACTAGAAAAGGTTTTCAGTACAGGAAGAATTTGAAGTTATGATTATGCAAAAGGAAAAAGTGAATAAATATATTGTGTTGTTTTAATTTAAATTAACTCTTGTTGTGGAGCCACTGAATGAGTCTTTACTGAGCTATTGGACACTGAAGTATATGGGACTTTTGTCATGCCATCCTTTATGCACTTGTAGAATAATATAATTTGGAAGGGATGTCTATAGGTCATCCAATCAATTTTAGACAACTTATCTGTTGGAGACTTAATAGTAGATAATCTCTTCAACAGCCTGCTTCAGTGAGAAAGAGACTCTATGCAGCAGGAAGGAGCATGTCTTTTATTACTGAACTAGTCCTTCTCATTTGTAGAATTTTCAAGGTAGTTCTTAACCCTGAGATCATGTTACACTAGGGTGGGCAATTAATTAATTGTATAACCTATATGAGTTCTGGAGTTTTTTTTAATGCTCAGCTTCACCAGTGGAATCTCCAGGAGTCATAAAGGATAAATAAATTAGGGCATATATTTGGCCTCTGGGCTTCATGTTTTCAGCCAAGATGAATGTAGATTTTTCTTCAATGTAGGTATTGACCTCTTCTTTGTTTTGGTCAATACTTAGTTCTTTACTCAATTAATCTCAATAGATACCCAAACAAAGATCAATATTTATTGAAATTGTGGGAATTAGGTATATGTGGGGAGAAAATGGATTTCCACATGTTTTGTTAAGAGCTTAAATCTCTAAAAAAGCCCAGCACTTCTCAGTGGAATATGTAGCATTTTGAGCTTTGCCAATGACATTAAAGCACTGGGAATTTTTCCTATGCTTTCCTTTAAAAGCTATGCTTGGTCTCTGTGTTCTAAGAAATCCACTAAGATTCATCATGGTGTCTTGAGAAGAGAGGATAAGAGATCTTTGGTTGCCTGCTTTGCCATGCCAGCATAGTCATGATTTTTATTCTTGTGTTCCATGGCCCCCAAGAGAAGCCCTTGTATCATGCAAGAGCTGGAAGAGCCCCCCCTTTCCTATGACCCTGCAGGCCCTCTGCAGGGTACTTGGTGTGGGTGGTGTTTCTCTTCCAGGTTAATCAGAGTCCTTCTGAAAGATCTGCATGCCTAAGACTGAACTTTGCCCATATGTGTCTCAACCCTTTTTCTCTTCCAGGAATTGAATGCTCATTTCTATCTTCTTGTGCTTTCAGTAGAAGTGGTGGGAAAGGGAATAAATGAACTGAAATAGTGTCTGCTAATAATGGCACACATTTATCTCCATTACTTTCATGTGCATTAAATATGCATGGAATCAGGTAAATATATTTTTAAAATGTGAATAATATTGGGGGTTGAATGTTACATTATGAAGCCCCCCTCAGGCAGAAGCCCTGGGGGCTTCCCAGGTTTGCAGCCCTTTTCAGTTCAGTGTGTCTAAGAATCCTTTTTCATTAGAGGAGAATTACTTGCACTTTTTTCCAGAATTATTTTTAAGATAGTTCTTCAGCTGCATATTGATATGTACTTTATCTTCATAGCTCTTTGACCTACCTGCAGAGAGGTGGGGAGAAACAAACAAAACCCAAAAAACCCCCCACAAGAGAAAATAGCTGAGGTTGCAGTCATCTGAAAAAACAGATAGTTAAAATGCAATTACAGGGACCCATCACTTGCTTGAGTTGTGAGTAATAAATATTGAATGAGATCTGAAAACAAACTGCTGCTGGAAAATTTTACTAAATAAATTTATTCATCAAAATATGAGCAAATGCCTCAAAAAATATTTTTTCCCTTGTTAACAGGCGGAATTCATTGGTTAAATTATTGGTTGCTAAATAAATGTGTTGCTTAATGATCCACAGAGCAATTAACCTGTCACTTCTTACACTAATTTACTAAATCCTTTCCAATCTCTTTTAATATTAAGTCCTTATTGTTAATTTGAAGAGATTAGACATTTATTTAAATATATTTAATGTTTCCTGGCAAAATGTTTAAAATAAATCTGCTACTAAACCTCATTGATACCAGAGAAATGAATTTGATATGATTGAAAGTGTTAGAATATAAGGGCCTTGCCCAATTGCTAAAATGTTACGAGCACGAAATTCAGGGTCAGTCTCTAGTGCTAACTATCACAGTTTTATGGGATGTTGATGTTGGCAGGAGTCTTTGGCCATGGTCTACTCTGAGCAGGGGTTGCCTAGGACTGTGTCTGGACAGTTGCCTAGGACTGTGTCTGAGTTTTGAATATCTCCAAGGATGGGCACCCCAGCATTTCTGGGCAACCTGTGCTATTATTTGATCACAGTCAAAAAATATATATTTTTAATGGAATTCAATGTGTTTCATTTTGTGCTCCTTTTCCTGTTGTGCTGTTATTTATGCACATGGAGATTGCCCGAAACCTTTTCTTCTCAAGGCTGAGCAGTCCCAGCTCTCTCAGGCTGTGCTCGTTTGTCCCATGTTTGTCCCTTGCTCATGGTTGCAGCCCTTGGCTGGGCTGCGTCTGGCATGTCCTTGTCTCTCTTGCAGCTGGGAGCAGCACCCCAGGTGTGTCTCAGCCCTGCTGAGGCAGGCAAGGCTCACTGCCCCTCACCTTCTGGCAGTACTCTGCACAGTGCAGGCTGGGGTCCTGTTGGGCATCTTCTCAACTTCTTAGATTCTAGAATTTTTAATCAAAATTAAGAATAACGGGAAAATAACTATATTTCACTGTGCTGCTTTTACTGTTTGCAAATATGTGTTTATTGGTTCTGTATTAGATCACTTATGTACGTGTCTTTGCAAGCACAAACAGCAGTGCAACAATAACTGAGAATTAGGATTTTCCTCAGCTTTTGAACAGAGTCTGCAACATTGGATAAACATAAAAAAAGTTTTCTCACCCAGTAATGTACATTATCAAACAGGGAATCTCATAATGCTTTTCAGGCAGAACCACATTTCTCTAAAGTTGGTGGTACACTTGCTTGCTGTATCTCAGCTATTAGCTACAGCTTAAGTATTATGTTTAAAAGAATATTAATGGAGATAAAGAAGTAGATAGGAAGAAAAATTATGTAGCCTTGCTTTATCTTTTACATGATATTTGGGATTTTCTGAAACAGTGGTCATGCCTGTTCGAAAAAGAACTCAGGAGACTGAATTTAAAATTGACATTCCAAATTAAAATCACAAGCGTTCTGATGTGATCAAGATCCCTAATCTTTAAATGGAGGTATTACTTCTGAAAGCTGAATGATAAGATGTTTGAGAAGGCTCTGTCGTTGCTGTTTATCCAACTAACTAGCCAGGCTGCTTCCAAGCCCAGTGCAACACCATGAGGGCATTTCATTTCTGACTTAATAGATGGTGGTCCTGCTTCTGGGGCAAACCTCTGCATCACCCAAGCTTACTGTTCCCAGGTCCACATTACAGAACATTGAGTGTGACCAGGGTTCTTTTCAGCTGAAACAGAACTGGAACATACACCCTAAGAGAATGCCCAATGCATTCCAGCTGTTAGAGAGATGGGACCAGATCAGAGGTCATCCAAAGTTGTCAGAAACTGTTAAGGAATCTTTCCTATCTGAGCATCCAGGACCCACTAGGTCAGTCACACTTGAGGCCCTATGATAGGCAGAGGTCCTTGTGCCTTTTGTGGTGCAAAGGGTGATCAGTTCATGGCCTCTTGTCTCCAGCTCCCACCTGGAGCCCAGCTGCAGCTCTCCCTGCAGCTGCACCCCAAGCTGCCTGCACTGATGGAGTCCTCTACAAATCAGACTGACACTGGGCAGAGACCAGCTGTCAGCAGTTTGTTGCTCATGTTTAGATAGTTGAAAGATCTGTTTGGGTATCAGAAATCCTAACTCTCTGCTTTGCTCTAAATACACATAAATGAACACATAAAATACACATAAATAAAAAGCCCAAAGAACTAAAACATTTAAGTTATTAAATTACTTCTTTTTAGTTAATGCACTTTGTTTTTTATTCTCTTAGGGAGCTACCATATAATAGAGATATCCAAATAGGAACTTTGCAGTCCCAACTGCATACATGTTAAGCATGTTACCTTTCTTTAGATGGCTGATTTTTGAATTGATCTGTTTAAATTCTCTTCAGACAGCAATTAGTCATACTGTCAACAAGTAAAAACAAGATTGTAATTATTAACTCAGAGATATGTTGCTGTTCATAATCAGATATAGATATGATACCCAATTTTATAATTTCATGAAAGTGTTCAAGCAAATTACAGTCTCTTAATAACTTGATGGCAGTTTTATCTTTGATATTATCTCTGTTGCTAGTTAATATTGACATAATATCTTCTTGTAAAAATGGTTGTCTTTCTAATCAAATGTGGCACATGGTAGAGAAGGAATGTGTGCTAATGAAGAAGCAGAGCATACTGGAAAGTGTTTGAACAGCACAGCTTTCAAGTAGAAAAAATAACAACCCAACAAACCAAATCCACCCACTGGAGCCGGTATTAGTCTGAAGGTATTTGTGGACAAGCATCTGGCCACCTACATACCAGTCATGTTTTGGCATTTATTTCTGATGCTGAAAAAGTACACTGTTACAATAGAATTTTTCCCCAAGTTACTGGTATGGCAGGTACTGAGTGTTCCCATATCACTGTGGCTGGTAGGCAGATGGTGTGAGTACAGCAGGAGAGAGTGGGATGAAAATCCCGCTCAGATGTGGGCTGGGATGCTGCTGAAGGCTAGTGCCAGATATTGGTGTTTTAGAGGACATCTGGGGTCTGTACAAAGGTTTTGAAATTCACTGTGACCGTTTACATCTGGGCTCCAGTAACCTGGCCTTTCAGGCAGCCTTGCAAGTGAGCTGTCTCTGCTGGCCCTCAGCTTCTAGAGGAGCGAGGCTGGGTATGTCCAGCACAGCTGCACTGGACAATGCACAGGCCTTTCATCATTACCAAACTGGTGGCAATGGCACAGCATGGCAGTGGTGCTATATCCAGCTGTTGATCGTTGACATATCTCTTCAGCTCTCATTAGTGCTATACCAAAGCCATGATCCTCAACACTGGATGCATTGGTAAGAACAGAAATAAGACAAAAAAATAGTCTGGGAAAAAGCCAGGTGAATTAAATTTACTGTCCTTATTATATCAGATAATGACTTAGATTTGTATGACCTGTGAATGACTGAGAGAAGGTAATTACTATTCCTGCCAGGAAAAAATAAAATAAGTATTCAGCAATATTTTTCAGACCCTTACGCTGAAAGACCCATTGTATGGCCACCACAAAAAATCTGAATAAATATTGTCCTATTCTGTTAAAAATGAGAGGATAATATGCTGTAATACGTGGAAACAACACAGCATTGAGAGAAGGAAAGAAAGAGACAGCAGATGCTGTTTTCCAGACTAAATCTCCTCTAATGCACTCCAGGGACCTCATTTAATCAAGCATCATTCTCACACTTCATCACGTATATTATTCAGAAATGATGAAGAATTCTGGGAATAAATTAGTAATTTATTTCAGGATAAATGGTTTTTAAAATTTATTGTTATTTAAGCTATTTTGAAAAATTTAGTTTTTCCTTTATTTTTCCCAGAGGCTCCCAGCTCACTTTAATCAGAAACTTCTATTTGCAGGGCAGATCAGGATCCTGGCTCTTTGTAAAAGTCATTTTTCTGGGACATAACTTTGTCTGTTATTGCATTCTTTCTACCTCTGATTATCAGATTTTAAAATGTTTCTTTCAGTGCACTGTGACTTAGGGGAATAGGTTTAACAATCCTATGATAAAAAAGAATATTTTTTCCCTGGCTGTGTCCATTCAAGTGACTTAGCATAAAAAGGACTCCCCGTCAAAATCCTTTCCTTTTTTTCCTCATGTCATGTTGGCTGCTGGTTTTCCCTGCCCTTTTCCATCATCTGGTGTTTACCTCTAGCACTTCTCTTGTCAGTTTTATAATGATGGTGCAGCATAACCTGACACTGTCCAGGTAAATATATTCAACACTTTCTTGAAGAGCTTATACAAACTGATACTTCTCCAGGAAGGATTGTCATATTTAATCACCCAGAGTGGTGCCTTATCTCACATGTTGGGGGGCACAACCCAGCTTCTGTAAAATACCAGAATGGCTTTCATGGCTAGATCACCTATTTGTAAACAGTGGCTTTTGTTCAATTACTTTCGACAGAGGGATTTAAATTAGGTTCATATAATTGATAAACCCTCCACAGTTGGTGCTGTCTGGGTGATAAACTGGACAGCCCTATGATGGGCTGTGTTTATCCTGTACCAGGGTCTCTTCACTGCACGTTAATCCACCCCTGGGCGCTTCAGCCCTTCGCCAGGAGCTGTACAGTCAGGGAAGAAAGCACGTGGTCTAAGTGCTAAATGGAGTTAGATTGAGCTTGAAAATGTGAGGGGGAAAGTAATCTTATTACAGAAAGAACCATCCTTCTGTACCTCTATGCATTTTGTACATATGTGCATATATATTCTTTCTGGTAAATATCAAGAGTTTTCTGCTAAAAATTGTCTTGCTTTTACCAGAAATGAAGGCGCACTCTCACTAATTTTCTTCTATTTATTTTTAGTCAAAATTATTGTTTTAAAAAGGAAGAAATATTAACTTTTATTGGTAAGAATTGTTTCTAAAGATCTATTAATTTGCTGCTAGCATGAGAAGAGTCTTCAGCAAAATTAGAAAATATCTAGATAGTTTTCAATCAAGCCGTGGAATCTTGAGGGGAAGGGATGAGGTGATGTACTACAAGTGAATCAGTCAAGCAACAGGCATTAAACCTGGGATCTTTCTTCTGGATTGCAGACTGTTTTCTTCTAGGCTTTGTCATCCAAGCGTGCAGGTGATTGTTCATCTTTCAGTGGTGTGTCTGGGAGATCCCATGGGTCCCTTCCAGGCTGTTAGCCCTGGTACACTCCTGGCAGAAATGGAGGATCAGGAATGAGGAACTTAGCAATTATTTGCTGTCAGGTTTTTCCCAGAACCACTGGGGTGAGACGTGGATAAAGCAGGCAACTGACCCTGACAGCAGAGATTGCAAAGATTGGATGAAAAAAAAGGGTCATAATATTTTCAATGTCAGGGTGATTTGTGCATATGAATAATAAATTGTCCTGCCTCCATTACGTTCTTAAGATGCTTGTTGTCCATTTAACAAGTGGATGAATTAATGGGCCAACAAGAAATTCAAGAGAGACTACTGAAAAACAACAAAAATAATTAAAAAGGAAAAGCCATTATGGAAATCCTTGCAGAACTGTAGAACTACTTGTTTTCAAATGCTCAACTATTGTATAAACCATGGTCTGCTCCTGGAAGGCCCTAAAAGGGTCCAGTTCCATTTCATTTAAGTTTTCTCTCTTTATCTTTTGATGTCTCTTTTCCCATCCTTTTATTTTCTATCGTCTTCTAGGCAATAGGAGAATCTTAGGAAGTCAAACTTCAGCCAAATACAGTGATTTTTACTTGTTTGCAAGGTTGGATGAACAGGGACTTTAAAGCAGAATGACAGACTTCACATGCCTTAGTGCAATGAATCACTTGATGTTCCATTCTTTTAAAAAAAAAATGGATCTTTTCTAATGGGTTTTCTCATTATTATTTCAGAACAGCAGTCTGTGAAAAGCCCTCAGTGTGAGAAACCAATGGGGGACTGCACCAGAGATACAGGAGAACTGTCTCACTTTGTAGTTACTCATGTGTGCTGGGCTCTGATTCATTGCAGTGAACTTCACGAGCAAGAGATTTGTGTAGGTGAAACAGTGTCTTAATGAACTAAGTGATCACATTAAAAGATCACAGTTCAAATTCTCATTAAACCTATGTTCTATAAGCAAAATGAGAAGGTATTTAACAATATGTGCTGTGATATTGTAAGAGTTCCTTTCAACTGGAGATCTAGGATTAGAACATATAAACACCAATTTGTGTAGGACATGATGGGATATTTAATGCCTCTGTATAGCATATTTCTCCAGCAAGTTTCTAGTATCTAATGAAAAGCAAAATTTAGGAAGTCTTGAAAGCCTTCTAGCTGCCAGATTTTCATGCCTGGAGTCCAAAGCAGAGAGGTGTGAGGTGGCTTTAAGCAATATCTTTCTGCTTCTAGGTGGAAAGGGAACCAAATTGACTCTTTCTGGACTCAAGAGATTCAAATTCCATTTTCAAGCAGTAAGCCAGCTGCTTAGTCATAGTGCACGGCTCTAAAGAATTATTCTGCATTCCTCCTAGGAGACAGTGCCACCAGGAAGGGCAGTTCAAGTATCATGGAGTAGGGAAAAAAATTGCAGGAGGAGACAGTTTCACCACCTACTGAAGGGAGAAAGCATCAAACTGCAAGGTACCAGTCTGCTCCAAACACTCTGCATGTCTGTGTGCATTTTAACCATGTTTGTGGTATACACCTTTGATGTTAGCAGCCCAAGCAAGTTGTATCTCAGCACCGATCATCAATACACCTTTTAGAGAAATATTCTTGTCAAAGTCAGTGGAAATGTTGTGTTAAAAGAGTACATTTTGCAGAAGTACAACTTTTCCTCTTGTATATGATTTTCTTCGTCTTTTTCTCAACAAAGTGCCTGCCAGTTGTTTTTCTTATTTTCTTGGGTTTGCAGCACTTTTAATTATCAAAATACTTATTTCCAAATCTTTTCTTCTCTAAAAGAGACAAATTAATAAAAGCATAAATTCTAAATTTAATATAACGAATGTTGCATTAAAGTGAAACTGGTATTAAACAATAACACCTGAGAAGTATTTATAGCACCATTCTGGTGAACTGTGATTTCATAAGAATAACACCTTGCTGTTGTGTACAACAGCTATAAAATAGACAAAAGTAAGCAAAACTTGTGGACTTTTGAAAAAGTGAACTTTGACACCTGAACAAAAGTCTAAATCTTTCCCGTGTTAGGAGGGAAGTCAAACTGCATTTTGTTTTTACTGCACTTTGCCTGATTTAATTTCCATAAAATACAGAAAATGAGGCCAGTCCTTTGTTCTTGCCTAGATTTTGATCTTGTGAGATTACAGCTTTACAGTTGAGGTCAAGAGGGTAGGGCTGAAACACTCATTTGTCTTCCACTGGAAAACATAACCCAGCATGGGCAGGATGGGGTGTTATTTCCACCCTTCAGCTCTCCAAGCACAGAACAGTGGCTGGAACCACATGCAGCCTTCCCTCACCACTGTCTTGCTTTCTTCCCAGCCATATTATTCCCATATCATAACATAATGCTTAAGAATGACTTCATCCCTAATAAAGGAGTGCTTCCTGTGAGGGTAATTCTCTCTCTGATAACTAAGGCTGTTCAGCAGTGGGACTCCTCAGGGAAGTGGCTTTGGGGACAAAGTGGGTGAATAAAGAACTGAGAACAGAATTTGTGTGGTCACAAATCTTCACTGGCATGAAGTAGTTGAGATCCACTGGCTTCAGGAGGTCACATGGGACTGCAAACGTTTTTCAGAAATGAGTGCCTTAGCCCTGACCTCAGCAAGATATAAATAGTGATTTATGGCTGAAAGTTTCCATTTTCTAATATTTATTCCTGAGCCTTCTATTTGCACTTTTGAGAAGAGAGGGGAATGGGAGAGAAGAATTAAAACTGCCTGCTTAGCTAAGTCTGGGGTGAAAAGTTCACTTCATCTTTAGATATTCTGAGTTTCCCTAAGTCTGGAAGAAATATTTTTGAGAGTGAACCAATTTATTTTGTCATAGAAAGGAAAAAGTGTTAGGCTGCTAAGGTTTTATAGTCTACACCCCACCACACAAGTACAATATAGTAACTACTGGACTGATACAAATCAAGAGCTCTTTTTTTTGTAAAACACCTTTGGCTTCCCTAAAGGCTTTTCAAGTTTCCCAGAAATATAGGACAAAAATGTATTGCAACATAGCAGAAGGAAAATAGAGAGGTGATGATGGTAAGTGTTGGGTAAATATGAACTGAATGGTCAGTTGAGCAAGTCACAGCTTAGGTTCTGCCTAGGAGAGTCAGAGACCTATAACTCCAACACACTGACATTCCAATGGTGATTGCAACACTTAAATTTATTAGAATTTCTGCTTCTTATTTTCACTAGGATCAGGTCACCATTTTGCTTCATAAACTAAACAGTTTACAAATATTTTTGGAGTGTTTCAGGAAATTGAGGATAAAGATAACAGGATTTCTTCTGGTCAAGGCAGGGGGAGAGCATGTTGTGGCCATGAGGGTATTATTTACTCATCCTTGTTGCCGAAGTCAAGGCTGAGGATTTCTGATCTGGAATTTGTCCACTAGAACCTAAAATGGAATAGCATATATGAGAGAAAGCCACAATACATCAATCAGGAATTAAATCACACTGAGCCTGTCCAAATACTAGAGTTTCATGCGTTCTGATTTTCATCTTCAACTTTAATTTCTGAGAATCTTGTGATGAGCAGTGAAGATAAAATTAATGTTTGGTATTTGTGAGAAAATAAGAGGCATGTTCTCAAAGCAGTTGCCTTTCTGTGCAAAGATGCTCTTACTTATCACTGCCCACTCAAACATACCCTCACCTACTATATTTAAAACTGTGTGAGGATCTTGTGGGTATCAAGAAGGACTTTTCTGCTGTTCCCAATGATGTGTCATGCTGAGTATAATTATTAAATGTAAGAATTATTAGCATGGTGTATACCTAATGTTCTATCACTTAACAGATGGTTTATGAATATCTGGGACAACTTAGTAGCCCTAAAATGATTCATACCTCAGCTATCTGAACACATGGCTACCTTTCATCACTTGTGTTGAGTCTAAGAGAAGGTTTAATAACCCAGTTTTGAAGAGAATTTCTGTTCTTTAAACATGCATGTCACCAGCATATTTTTAACAAGGAATGAAAAGCATAAATGCAAACTGTACTTTAAGGTTCCAGTGGCCAGTCTGTCTCTTTCTTTTAATATAATTACTTCTAACCTTTGTATATATTGCTTGTCACATCAGTATCATTCATCTGATGAAGAATAACATCCTCTTATAAGTCTATGAATCCAGTCAGAATTTCCAAAATGGGAATCCATCTGTGCCTAGAATTCCCGTGTTTCTCTTTTTATTTGTATCTTCAAAGTGAATTGCTTCCTACTTTCTTCTTCTTGCTTTCTTGCTAATTTTCTCACATTTTCTCACTTTTTTTTTCTCCTGCTCTTCTATTTCCTGTTCTCCCTCTCTCCTTTTCTCCTGTCCACTTTAATGGTTCATTCATGCCCTTTCACTAAGAAAATTTGCTATTAGCAAAGACTAATAACCTAGTTTTTTTTTTCCTTTCTTTGAAGAAATCCACACATGTCATTTCATGGATATCTCTAGTGATATATCTAACAATCTAATTTTGCTAAGCTATTTTCCTCACTTTACATATTAAAGGCCTATCCTGGTATTAGTGCAAGAATAGCAGCCCAAAAGTAAGACACTAAAAGGAAAGTAATTTGGGCTTAGCTGTAGGTATGAAAAAAGAAAACCTGTTGAGGTCTGTATGTTTCTAATAGTGATTGTTGCAGATCTGTTATTACAGTGGGTTCTAATGTTTCTCTGGAGAGATCAATTATTTACTCTACTTACCTATGTTAATGGTGTGTCAATGTAATTTATGACATCCAAGCACCAAATTGCAGCAAAGTGTGGTAATGCACTGTAAGTTGTCTGAAATTGCCAAGTGATACCAGAGATATTATCCACATCTCAATTGTAATCCCAGTTCCCTTCTGAGGCATGAATACTCCTGGGAAACCCCAGCTTTCAGCAGTCAGATGTTTCTGGCTGTGATCAAGAGTAGTAAATGAGGTTTCTGCAGCTGGTGCTTTTGGGAGATAAAGGAGCAGATCCTTAGCTGGTGCAAATTGTTTTACATCCACTGATTTCCACAAACCTGTTGTGTATGATACCATCCTCCTCAAGGCAAAGTGACTGAGCGGCAAGGACTCAGACTAGGAACTGAAAATCTGAGTTTCAACATGGGATCAAAGCTTAGGTCAGATGCAACCTCTATCAGACCTCTCTCGATTCAGTTTCACCCCTTGTTTGCATTTAGGAAAATTTTTCATTCCAGCATCATTTGGATGATAAGTGTTTAGGAGATAATCTCATTAGAATCTTGTTTGGCTAGAAATTGTTGTTTTTCTCAGATGGGTTGTTTATTGCTCTTGATTTTAGCAGACTTTTCTTTGTACTTTTCCTTCTTGTGGAAATGTCATATGTTGGATTTTGGCCAGGATAGTGGTAGTCAGCAATACTTTTAGTTGGTCATTGCTCATCCTGCACTAAAATGCTTATAAAAATCTGTCTGGTTCTGAGTGAGCACACACATATCTTCATAAAGTGTTACAGTAAACTTAGCATTCATTGGTGATCACGGTGCTGGGGGAGCAGAATCAGTTTCAATAGTAACCTTTTCTTTCAGTATAATTATGTTCTTTTAAAGATTTATTTCTGGCAGTAATATTTACATATTTACACTTTTTGTAAATGTAGTGCTTAGAAACTTTTGTCAGGGAGAGAGGTTTTTTCTTGGCAGCTCTCCCAGACTTTGCCAAGAAAAAATTAGTGCAATTATTCACGCAAGTTTTCACAATTTCTTAACATAACTTCTTTATACTTAATGCATCTATTAAACAATTCATGCAAATTGATCACACAATTCTAATAATTTTGCAAGGAGCTTCTATGAAAATGACATTTAAGTTCCATGGCCTTCAAAATAAGGGAAAAAAAGTAAAATTGTTGCCTTAAAAAAAGATAACTAGTACTTGACAGCCAAATTTGAGGAATTTTACCAAAATGTAAAGCCATAGACACTGATCTTGTTCCCAGGAAACATTTTTTTCCCATTTAAAAATCAGACTTAGAAAAGTATGTCACTGAAAACACCTAACATGTAATAAAAAAAAGTAGATTATCACAGAATTTAAGACAAGGTCATGACTTTACATAAAAACTTTGTCCCATTTTTTTTCCCATTTCTTTATTAATGAACTTAACTGGTTTACATCTTAAGTGTCCTTAAGTTGAACACCAAAATAGAATTTCACTTGAATATGAAATCCCTTTGTAATTGATTTGATAATTTAAAATGTTCGTTATTTCCTTTAGCAAAAAATACACTTACGCAAAACATTAATACTGAATTTTAAGTATCCAGCAGCTAGAAAACTCAATTGTCTGTGTTTCAGGCCAGATACCCAGTGTATTGCAGTATCATCAGCATGGAACCAGGCAGGCCAAGCAGCTTGAGTAATAAACAATGAGAGGCTCTGACTCTGGAGAGGTTACAAGAACAATCATTTCAGGAACAGTGTTGAACAGATTTTCTGCCACTTGACATCTCAACTTTATTACTATATTTATACTATATTAATAATATAGTATAAATATCTATCAATAGATATTTATACTATCCATCAATAGATGGTTTATAGAACTATATCTATATACACAAGACTGCCCTTTACCATCCGTAAAAAAGTTTCTTACATTCCTTTAGTATTTCTATTCTTGAACATAATAATGGATAAATTATAAACTGTAACTCGGTGTCTTCATAAGTTTTCATCACCAAAAAGATAGGAGAAAATTTGGCAACATGAAACAGCTGTCTTATAATTCACAGCTCTTATTATTCACCAATTTCCAGGCAAGTTTTAACTAATTAGTTTTTCCTGCTTGTTTATCCTTAGCACACATGCTTGACACCTCATTTAATTTCTGTTTTTGCCCATAGCTCAACATGGTGCTTCGGGAGATGTTCTGTTCTGAAAGGACCTGCCTGCTTCATCTTCATGCCATTACAAACACAAGTGCTAGAAAAGATGCTAAAAGCCTGTGCATTGTGCCTGTCTCACCCTGTCAGTCTGCATATGTGTAATTCCCAAATGGGAGTTGCATTCTGATTTCCAAGGATCTAATTCTATTGTGTGCCATAAGATAGGTAGACAGTAATCAAAAATTTGTGACAAGAAAAATTGCTGACGACATACATTTTCAAATCCATGCAGAATAGATGGTGACGTGTCCAGATAAATGAAAAATGAAAAGGATCACGGATAATTTGACTTGGATGAAAGTGGCATAAGAAAAGAAATAAGATTAGCAAAGATGTTGCATGAAAGGAGAATAAGTAACTATGGCATTCAAATGAAATATCAAAATATTTTATTCTTTATTTATTACAAGCCATTGGCATCACAGTAAAGCACAGGGTCATACTTTCTCTTTTTCTGTTTGAGGGAGAAGGGGATTTCAGCCTGTGGGTGTCAGCACAGCCCCTGGGGACAAGCCTGGGGCTTGTCCAGCTTGCTGCCACTGTGCTGCCACCAGCCTGGTGAGCGTGGCACCCATTTCTCACTCACGTGGACTCTTCTGCAGTGCATTCCCTCCGGGTGTTGTCCCTGGATGAGCACAGGTACAGCAGGATCAGGTTCAGCCACCTCCTCTCTCTCCCCCTTCCTCAGAGGGAAAAATCATATTTGCTTGAAATGGATTGGAGGGACAGTCCCTCGCTGTCATGTTTCATAGAGTACATAACAAGCCTGGATCTCTTGCCAAGAAAATGAAACGAACTTACTGTGTCTGGGTGACCTTCAGGACAATGAGTAACTACTTTTTAAGCTTTACATGACATATACCTAGTATTGAAGAATAGTGGTTATTCCATAAAAGAAAATTAAAGAAAAAAAATTACTCTGCTCTAATCCTTTTCATTTTGCTCCGAATTTTGTTTAGCATTTGGATCATTAGAAGCACACGTGCCTATGTATTTTTCTGTCTTTCTCTTTCAATTTTATCATTCATGTTTGTTGTAAATTGGTGAAATTACAGATTCCAAAGCAGGATTGCTGTTTGTAGCATTTGAACTGAAATGGAATGTCCACAGTTCACTATTATACAGCAAACATTTATTTTAGAGCATGATTTTCTGGAATGTATGTTTTTTTTAAAGTAAGAATGTCATATCATCAGTAGTACCTTGTGTTCCCAAGAAATTGCTACAATGTTCCTGATGGTAATACTAAAATTAGATGAATCAGACCTGACAGTGAACTGTAGTACAGGGAATAGTACATTAATTTCAACTACTCCTTTGCTTGTCTTTCTAACACAAAAGAAAGAAAAGCAAAGTAACCCCCCCAAAGGTTTCAAAGAGGGATGAGGGGGCTGGCAGCAGAAAACAGGAGAACAATGAAACAATAAAAATCCAACACTAACAGAATCTGTCAACCTTAAAACAATTAAAAGATTCAGAGTTCGCACAGCCGTTGTCTGCCATTTGTACATCAGGAAAGAGGGAAATCAATATTTTTTCTTTTTTTGGAGAGTTCCAACCCCAGCATGTGGTATTGATATTTTCAGCAGTGTAGAAAGGCTTTCCACAACAAACCTTTCACTTTTCCACTATTAGAGAAGGTTTGTGAATTGGCTTGAACATTACCTGGTAACACTGCTCTTGTTTAATGTTATGTTTTGGGCAGTTTAATGTTATTTCTATTGGCATTACCAGTAAAACTCTTTGCACTGCTGTTGCTGCTCTAACACAAATGAATGCCTAAATAAAAAAATCTGCACCACACAGGTGACATCTATGAGAAAATTTGCAACCAAAAAGTGCTGCAGCAAAGTCACACTAGCTGTGGGTGACAGGAACTGCATTTTCCCCAACAAGAGCCTGAGGCATTTGCAGGCTGCAGCACTTTCTGGTGGGCCCTTTTTAAAATTTTCTGATCTCATTGCTATCCTGCAAACCCCAGAGACACATCTGTGGAGGCATGGCCAGTCATGACTTCTAGTTGTTACTGAACCTTGACACAGCTGGGACCTCTCTACTGGCAGATTGTTTTCTCAGTTTCAGCTCTGAATGGGAGGAATTCATGTGAAAATGAAATGTATCCTGAACTGGTACTATTGAAAAACACTATCTGTGTTTCTTTGACTCCTGTTTTCAATGTGTCATATCACCTGATTCTTTTATACAGCTTGTGCATTATCAGTCAACTAAGTGCTGTGAGGGGGGTAATATCTCAGCCCTCAGGAGAGGGGGGAAATAAAAGCTCCTTACTGTGTTTGCAGGAGAAAAAGTAACCAACCTCTGGTAGAGCAGAGGGAATAGGAAAGGGTGTGCTAGAATTGAACTCCTACCTATTATTACTAAACTCTTCTCTCCTTTTCCAGAATAAACGTACAAAATTTGGCAAGAACTTGCATGTTGTTTTCAGATAGGACCTCATGTCCTCTCCAGCAGGTCTGAGCCCTGCTAATTGCTCTGTGGCTCTCTCATCCTTCCCAAGAGGGTTGTAAATTGGGCTACTGGAACCCACAGCACATTTTGGTATCTGGTAGCAAGGCAAATCTCCCTGTCCTCCTTCCACAGCTTCAAGCATTCTGGTTTTAGACTGTTGTTTTATTGGGGTTGTGCCTCCCAGTGTGCTTCAGGCACTCTTGAATGTCCTCTGATTCAGGATGATTTTTTTTCCATTGCTGCAGGCTTGTAAGATTAAGTGTGAGTTATTTTACCTTTTTTCCCCAGAGTTCTAGGACTGTTCTAGGTTGGACTAGCAAAACATTACTGTTTGAAAGTCCAAAGTCTGCATAGCACTTCTTGTCACCGTGGTCTGTGACAAGCAACACTGGGTGAATTAGTGGAATTTAAGCATCTATCTTGCATGAAAGATATTCAAATAGGCCAGGAATAACACACTCCCTTAGTCTCCTTGTGCCACCAAGTTTGACACATGTTAGATTATTTTCATTTCAGGGAGAGAAAGATTCACACAGAAGCAGACTTTTATTGTAAGTTTTCCAAAGCTATCATTTTTGCTTCAGCAGAAATAATTCAGTGAATTCTAGAATTCTAGTGAATACTAGAATTAAAGAAGAATTCTAACCTCTCCGATGTGGTATTATTAATGAAGAAATTGTCTTCTGGGGGAAAATTCATTTCTCCTTCCTGGTCAAATATTTAGGCTTATGGGGGTTTTTGGTTGAAAAATGCATGTCCTAGGATATGATTTCATATACATCTCAAGCACAGGAACAAAACTGAGAATTCAGAAAATGTGAGTAACACTGAAACCAAGACTCTGCACACAGTGTTCAAAAAGTGACCTAGAGAAAGTGATTAGATTTGTGTGAATTAAATCCTCAACATAATCACTTGAACTTGACATCCATCTTAGTACCTGAAGTTCGATTTTCCTGTCAGAGACACATAAAAATAAATCTCCTAATTGTTAGAGATGATATTGTTAAAAATTTCACCCAAGAAAGGGTGATCACAGTATGAAAACCCCATCTGTCTGAAAAAATCATTGACATTTTGAAATTAGAATTAGGTGCCAGAAAGATGCTTCTGACCTAAATGAAACTAAAATAGTAAAAATGATGGAATGTTTTATCCCAGAAATAGAAGAGAAAGTAAAGTCACTTGAAAGAAAAATGTGGCATAACCTTGTAAGGCTAAGCATCCAAGTATGCATAGGTCATCCATGTGAAACTTATGGGAAAAGTCCCAGCAGCCCTGGGATGTTATTTTCAGATTAATATACTATCATGTGTTTGTGGAGGTAATCTGTAGGAGCTTGATTTCTATTTTCTTTTTTTTAAAAAAAAAACAAATGCCTTAATATCTCTGGAATCTGGCCCTCAAAACTTGAAGGGTGCAAAGTCACTATGAAAAATCCTGGCTGTTGCCTTATTGAAGTTTACATCAATCTTTCACACCCAAATGCTGAATTCCTGTTGTCATTTGCCTTGCTAGAAATATTAGTTTAATTTCCTGATACTGTCTGTCTATCGATTATCTACAGAACTGATTACGTCCATGCTCCATTCGCACCCCTGGGCTTCCCTGTAGGAATACCACTTATGGGGGAGGGAGAAAAGAAGTGGCTTTGTAGGAAATCCATCTGTGCTTGACAATTTCCTTCACAGATCCCCAAAGGAAAATGCCTTAGGAGGTGCTCCCTCATTGTCTCTGATCAAAATGTGTCTGCTGGCAGCTGCTCTTCAAACACTTAGCGCAAACGGGCGCAGGCCGATGGTTGGTTTTGTGCTCTTCCTGTGAGTGGGAGCCGCAGGACACCTGCCACTGTGTGTTCTCTCATCAAAGGACACAAAGAATGGCCACCTGCAGTGCCTTCAGAGGCAAAACCAGCTGGAATGAAAGCACAACCCTATTTGCATTAATAGCTTCCCAACGACTGAAAGATGGGCTTCAGGGAAAGGCGCAGTTCTTCCAGGTTCTCCTTACTAAAATTCTGAAGGTGGAGGAGATCTTGCTGGCATAACAGCAGACATGCTTCAGTGTCTCCCAGTTTAATCCTCAGATTTCTGTTCTCAAGGACTTTGGCATTTTGTCAGCTTTTTTAATCCACATCATATAACAAGCACGTTTTTCTACACTCTGTTTACACCCTATGACATGCTGGCTGTGCATTGGGAAATGCTGCCCCAGCTCAGAAGTCTTATGGTTATGTGCCCTGTTCCCCTCTCAGCAAAGGAAAGGTGGCTTTTGCCACCAGGCTGGATGGAGCTCCCTGATGATAAGTTCATGCCTTGATCTTATGACGTTTTCAGACTGGCCTCAAAACAACAGTTTGTCAGAATGAGTATTCACCTCACAAAGCCTCCAGTTTGTGACCTGGCCAAAAAGGGAGAGTAATTCATGAGTGTAGCTCAGCTGTTGCCCTTGTTGAAGTAACCAGGGTGATTGTTTGTGCCTGCAAGGTCAGAAGAGGATGAGCCCAGGGTTAATGGCAGTCAGGACCTCTGGACTAACATCACCCTGGAAACTTTGCAGGCCATCAGCATGACACACGGTGCTTTTATGCAGATCCTGGGCTCCCAAAGATGTGTGTGTACAGGTCTGCTGTTAACCTCACAGAACGCCCTGCTGCTGACAGGGCATAGCAAGGTTGGCTGCTCTGCAGGGGACAGGGAGCCAGGAACCAAGTGTGACTCTGGCAGGTGGCAGCTGTGGCCTCTCTAGCAAGGAGCCAGGTGCGGTGGCAGCCCTGGCTCAGGATTGCACAGACTGCTGGTGCACTGTAGCTTAAAAGCAGCTCCTAAGGGAAAACTGGGGCCAGCTCTTGCTTCCAGCTCTCTTCACACTGACTTCCATCAGCAGAGGAGTTGACCTTGGGCTCGGCAGCCCAGCAGCCCAGGCTGGCCTGTGCCACAGGTGGCTGTCCTGAGCTCCAGCCTGGTGCATACAGCTGTGAGCAGGGCAATGCCTGGCGAGAGAAGAGCAGGGCAGACACACCCAAGCTCCAGGTAACTTCCTGCTAAATGGATGGTTTAAATGTGTGGGGCTTTTTTCCTCTCTCCAGCATTCTAGAAATGTAACTGATTGTCTGAAGTGCAATCAGTGCACACTTGACTTTTGAGAATGATACACATAAAAGTATTATAGAAGGCAATTCACTGAAGTCGAGTGTGCTTGAATCACATTTTAGATAATTAGTTGGATTAAATAAAAACTGCTAGTAATTACAAAAGTATGGTTTGATTTTGATTCTGCTCTGCCTTTTGTCCATTTTTAAGCTTGTTTCTTTTTGTACCTCACTGAAGTACTTCTCCTTTATCTTTGCCTCTCTGTTTTCTACTTAGTAGTCACTGTTTCCATTTAAGAAATGTTTTTCTTCAATTTTCAGTATGTGTTTAACAAGTTCTTTCTGTCCTCATCTTGCTTTCTCTTAGTAGTCTTTGCTTGCCTATTACCTTTGGTTTTATTTATTCTTAATGGCCCCAATTAGAAAACAGTTATCATAGCACTTATTTAAACCCGACTTAACCATGTGTTGAGTCACTACCTGATTTAGCATGTTTGAACTTGTTAATTTACTTGAAGAATTGGGATAACAATGACTCTGTTATGTTCTCCAAATTAACTTCATTTCTGTTTGCCATAAATGGTTTATTTTCAACAGTGAAAAAGTTTCCAGGTAGAATTTAGACAGTGGGGGAAAGAGAAATATGAATGACAGTACAGTTTACATCTAGCCCATTGCATGTTAGCAAGTTGATGTCACAAAACTCTCCTGGTGAAGGTAAATGCAGGGGAAGCAAAGGCAAAAGGAAAAACAAAACCCATATTGGAGATTACCGAGGAATATACACAACACAGAGTTTGGATGCGTATTTGTGGTATGTCCCAGTAGTGTGATAAGATGGTGAATGAGGTCCCAGCAGAGGTGTCATCATTGCCTCTTTGGACATCTTAGTGTTACATTTGTCTACCTCACATCTTTAAAACCCTCTGGAGCCTCAGTATCATCATGAGATGCCATTCATGAGATGTTCTTTCTAAGGCTGAGCATTGGAAGTGACCAAGGATTCATTTCATTATTTTCTCTTATGACCAACTGTAGCTCAGGATCTTTATTCCTAATACTTTGGATATGAATAGCTAAATATTTATACGTACACTTCTGCATACAATTGCCTGGGGGATCTGTTACAGTTTATTTGTATTCATGATCGGTGGCTCTGTTACTGAAATAATTTTCATAGTACGAATTTTTTCCCAAGCTTTTCAGTGGCCTCAAGTATTGTATTCACATCATTCTCACCCATATTATATGCTTGTCAAAGCAAGCTCAAGCAGAGAAGGCTAATGTTAAAAACACATGGAAATATTAAAAGACTTCAGGATAAAAAGGAGTGCTCCTCATCGAGCAAACTTCTTGCTGGAGGGAATATGGGTACACAGCTTCCCTCATGGCTGGCTTTGGTTTCATGAGTTATCATTTGATACAGAGTAATCGGAATGGCTGGGTGCTACAATAAATGCTGTGGTAAAGAAGAAGCACTAACATGTATAAGTAAAATTTAGGGCCAGCTCCTCAGTGGAAATCTAAACTAGATGAAGCTTTCCTCCTACGTATTGACTTAAGCATTTTGATTCAAAAAAACTGTTGAGCTACACTTGGGGGGGTTCGGAGTATTTCTTGGTTTTAAATGGTATTTTTCAGGATCATTCTGTCGTTTGACATTTAAGCAAATGGGAGCATAATACGCTTTTTGAAATATGTAAATTGGAAGCATCTATGAATGGGTACTAAATACTCAGTCACTGACTAGAATTTAGGCTGCAATTAACTAAACTAGCTTTTATTTATTTTAGGTGCATACCTTCTAATGGAATGCTTCACACATAAGTAATTAACATTATGTCACAGGGACAAATGCAAATATATGTGATTCATTTTTTGCCACAGATTTTTCTAGTGACAAAAAAATATGGTTTGTCTCTGCCTGTCTCTATTAGAGTTTCCATTTTATATACTCTGTTTACCATTTGTTGCAAATTAAACCATGTCAAACTGACAAGCTACAGGTTTTTTCTAAAATTACTGGCTTGTTAGAGGTGAAAAAACTTCTTATGGGAAAAAAATGAATGTGCTTTTTCAGCAAGAAGACTTAAATGAAAGCAATTCTCCATGCAGTTGGCACAAATGAATTTGGCTCGAGTGAAAAGCAAATTAAACCTATTGTACATACTTCTTTCATTAAGGACAAAATATATATTTCTGCAAGTTCTCGATGGTGTTTCCAAATATTTAATATTTGTGTTCATTTTGCTATCCAACAGGTTACACAGAGTTCAGTGCCCCAAATCTGACCCACCTTGAATCATTCATTCAAATCTCCTGGGTCAAGTATCAGCTTACAGTAAAGTGCACTGAAGCTTCTCTCATTAGCCTAAAATCCCAGGGGCAGAGAAGCCACTCCTCTTCAGTTCAAGACTTGTATTTTTGGACCCCAGTGGTATGTTAATGCTGAATTTTCTGTATGAGTATGCACAAATCTATTTTTCCAGCATTTCAACTTTAAAATGAAAATACGCAACTGCTAATGAGGGGGCCTATGTGAGCCATGGGAAGAGAGAGAGGAGGAAGCATTCATTGCCATTGCTCTTGGGACTCTTCATGCTAGGACTTGGTTCAGGATAATTGAATGGCTGCGCTGGTAAATCTCAAAGCACATCCTGCCATGACAGTCTCACCTGACGTGGTGATACGTGTCTGAGGTCTTCACCCAGGTGCCTGACATCCATCCCACTGTTCTCTGCTGGTCCCAGCAGCCTCTCCCCAGACACACAGGTGTCGTGCCCTTGAGTTCTCACCTGTGCTTTCAGGGCCAGCTCCACGCTGCTCCCCTGGGGCTGGTGCTTTCCACTGTGTTGCTGTTCCTGCACATTGGTCTGTTGGTCATTGAAACATTCAGGAGCAGGGAACTCTCAGGCACACATTCTGCTCCCTGGGATGTGCTGCACAGTCCCTGCCTGTTGCAGACACCAGCTGCCATTTGGTTTTGGTCTGAGGGCTTTGTTTTCAGCGCAGAGGCAAATCAGTGTTTGACCGTCTGATTGCCCCGGTCGATTCTTTTCATTCAGCATTTGTGGATTCCACACATTTGCAGTTGTGCTGACTGCTCCTTCCCACTGCACAAGGACAACCAGTGTGAACCTCTTCCTATGTAAAATGCACTGCACCCAAATGCCTGTTGTGCTGGGGACCCCCTCTGTGATGTTACTGTCCCGATTCATTTGGCTGAGGAAGGTAATTTGATTCGGGCAGTTAAACCATTTTGTAGATCCTGCAAAATCTAATCTGTAACAAACACATTATCAAGTATATGGGAGTTGGTGTTAGTTCCTTTCTACCTTCCCAAACTAGGAAGGCCATTTTTCTAAAACCCTCTAGCAAATGGCTATTCCACACTAGAACTTCTGAGTGTTAAAAAATGGTATTGACATCTCTATAATACAAATACTTTCTCAGAATTTTTATCCTCTCCTTTAAATGCTCATTACAATCTAGATGGAAATGTTGAAATGACATTGTTGAATGACACGTGTTGAAATGACAGAAATTCTCTGCCAGTCCAAATACAGGGATTTGCATAAGTGTAAATAAACTGAAGTTTGGTGCAAAGCTACACAGGCCAACGTAGATAAGAAAAAGTTGAATATTGATTATTCCTATGCAGTACTGAGAAAAACATAACTTACGGTCAAATCACATAATGTTTTATATCATGTTTACTAAACTGTAGTGTTAAATCCTCTTTTACTGTTTTCCTATTAATATGTCATTGATGGATACCTGAAAGAAAATACATAAAGCAGTGAGTCAAATTAAGAAAGTTAAAATTTTTGAATATTTTTCTGACAAGAATTTTTTAAGATTCAGTGGTAAATAACAATCATCTGATACAAGAAGTTGGTGAAACTGCATTTTGCCATTTAGTCAGAATCTTTGATTAGCTCTATCCTAAGCTAGAGCTTTGATTTCTGGGTCTATTCAAATAAAGTAGCTTTTTACAGACAATACATGGAAACTCTGAGGGAGAGATATAAAAAGGCATTTATAGATCCTGATAACTGATTTATTGTGGTATTTAGCCATGTGCATAAGCACATGAACTGCAGTGATTTGTTTAAAGGATCTGGCTTAACTGAGAATGTACAATTTCCAAAGAAGATTCCATGAACATCAATAATGAAGTAAGCTTTAAATACGTGACAAGAACAGAGAAGAACTAGTGAAATCTTTACTCAGAAATGAATAGAGAATTTGCTTTTTTCTAAAATTATGCAGCATATTTGTTTGTGTCTCACCTCTGCCTAATGCTTTCTGAGATGCAGCACGGGGAGCCATCCTAGATCAAATCCAGACCCAGATGAATCTCTCAGATCATCACACCTCACCCCCTCTGCTCCTCTGACTCAGTGAGCTGTGGGAAGGAACTGCTCCAACCTGACTTGTTTTCCTTTTGGAACCATTCCAGATTTTGAATCCAGTGGCTGTGTTTGGCAAAGGACACGTGCTCTGTCTCCTGCCGTGGTTTCTGTTACATGGGCCAGCCTCAGGATCCATCTCCTTTTACCTCTCTGGATTTACTCAGCTATGGAAAAGAAGGTATGTGCATATGTTTGGATGTACAGGCATGTGAGTAGATGATTCATCTGGCTCACTGTGAAGGCAGGTGGGAAAAATTTGAAGAAAAAGACTGCTTTTACAAAAAATTCAATACTAATTTCATAGAAATCACTAAAGAGCTGATTAATGGTTCCTAATTAGATTGATGGCATTTACCCAGTGCCCATAATTCATTGTGCATTAAGGAGAAATGGCTAAGGTTTTCATTTGAAGGCTTTGTTTACTTCCAGTCCTTAATTTCAAGGTTGTCATCCATGCAGGGTAATTTTCTTTTGTATTAACAGTTCAGTGTAAATAACTTGGCTGGTTAAAACCAAAGTACAAGGAAGGCTCCAATGGTATTATGGTAAAGATCTATGGGCAGAAATGTCACTAAGGAAGCAGGAAAAGAGGAAAACACCATCATATAAGGGTTGCAGTGTTGTTCCAAAAGCAAGGGAATGAGGATGATGGCATCCAAAAGTGACCAGTATGATTTGATGATTATGTAATTGCTAGAGCCAGATATTACAAGAAGTGAAAAATATCTGGAAGACCTAGAGGAAATGCTCCTGGATCTGAATCCTGATTTCCCCACTGTACAGCTGCTTCTGGCCTCTGTTTTAATTCCCATCCATCCACAACAAAAGATGAAATTACCACAATAGCTTTCTTTCCAGACTGATTAAATGGAGCAGGAAAATAGACAACAGAACTGGTAATACATTATAATTAGAGACTTGTTTCAATGTAATAATCTAAGGCATAATTTGTGGCATAAATCCTATTTCAGGAAAGCACTTAAGCATATATTTAAGTCTATCTTTATTGACACAAGGCATTTAAACATATGCTTCAGTTGAAATGTGGGCTTAAAGTCAAATTAAATATAATACTGAAATATATGTGCAAACTTCCAATGTTTTTTTTTTTAGGAAGGTTTTCCCAAGCGAGGATAACTTTAAGAGGGTTTTATTTTGTCTTGAATTAACATTGATTTCCTGCACAAGAAAGTTATCCAAGGTATTCCATTTCCATCTTTCTGGGAAACCCTTTGGTTAGACCAGGTGTTTTAACCCTTTGCTTTCAGTGTTACAGCGTTTTATACTCCCTTCTTTAAAAAAAAGTTTTAGCAGGCTGAAAAGAAGAGAAAATAAACTTTGCAGAGGTTTCATATTAGTGTATGTCAGAACAAGTAATTTACACCTCTGTGCAAATTGGTGAATCCTTTGGTTCTCTTTTCCTGTTCTATTACATCTTTGATTTCCACACATCTTCACTGTAACTGGTCATGAGTTTTGACTATACCTGTTACTAAAAATTTATGATTCTAGACAGGCACTGTGAGGTGTCAACTTAGGGGAAAAGAGTGTTTGCTATTATTTGTCAAATGTCTTCCTCTGAAAGTGTAGAAGAAAACCTAAGACATGAATGATATCTAGAAATCAGTGCCAAAGACTCTGAGAATGGCTAGTTTGTGGCCATATCCATGGAGGAAATATCCCATTTATAGTCTCAGAGCACCATACAAAAATAAACCTTTGCATGGTACCCTGCCAGTAGCAATTCATGTTTACAAGTCCATAGCAATGAGCTCCAAGTGCAGGTCCTCTCCATGGCTCCTTATTCCCAAGAACAAGGGATGTTACAGTGCTCTCCCTACCCCTCCTTCTATCAGGCCTTTCTCCTGTAACTCCATTTCCTCAAGTCTTCCTTCCTGTAAAAACAATTTAGAGGACTATTGCTTAAATGAATAAGGCACCTAGTAATCAAAAGCATGCCCCCAGTCAGAGTTGTTTTTCTTTCAAGAGACTGATAATTTATTTTCTTTTCAAATCACATCACAGAACAAATCACATCAGAGGAAAAGTCATGAAGTATATTCTCTTAGGCCACTATAACTTACAATAATTTGTATATCATTCCCTGGAAGAAGTGATATTTCTGTGTCTTGACAAATTATTCTGTCTAATTCACTCATCTATCTCATAGGTTCATCCACTCTGATTCCATTTCTCTGATTCTCAAAGTAAAAATGAGAGAGGAGAAAACTCTGAGGAGGAAAAACCCCTGAAATTAATAATCAATCTAGCATAAAATGAAATTAATATTATGAATATTGATCACTTTAATTTGCAGTAAATACTCTGCTTGTAAATAAACACTATTTACTGATTAGAAATGTGTGGAAATACTGATTTTATATAGAAGAGCTAAACAAAACCATCAATTTGTAATTATAAAGGTGCTTTTGATCTTATTTTGTTTCTTTACCATTTACACTTGCAAGTGTACAATCTTTTTTTGCACATGTCTGACATTATTATTTGAGAATCTCTTATTCCTTTTTCTTTTTTCTTTGTTTTTTTCCTCCTCTTTGTATTATTTTCCACTTGAAATTTTGGGAAAACTAACTAAAAGAAGATAAGAAACTAAACTTCTACTGGTTCCTTTCCAAACAGTTATAGAGGAGCATGGGCTGAGCATCCAAAATGTTACTTTGAAGTGTTTTTTTCATTAGTGTACTATAGAGTGGATTTCAGAGGAAGAGAATGAAAATCTTCCATAGATTACTCCAGCATTTCCCCACTCTTTGTAACTGAGCTCTTGATGACTTTTGTGCTACGTTTTGGAAAGTACCCGTTCTCTAACTGAAAGCAGGGCTGTTACTGTGCCTGTATAAACCCTGCATGCTCACGTACCCGTGTGTCTTCAGGAAATGCTTTGTTCTAACTCTTGGTGCAGCTTGTAGACTTCGCTCCCGAGCAGAAATACAGGTAAAGTATTCAGGAGCATTAAACAAAATCTTATTTTTATTCATAATAGGTATTCGTTTTGCTCTCTAAGAGCAAGTAGTGTGAAGGACGCGTTCAGAAAACAAAACATTCCCGTTAGATACTGATCTAAAAGACCTAACATAATGTGTTTTGTTTTGGTTTACAGTTATAAATAATTTAACTTGTTTTAATTATTCTCAGGAAATAATTTCAAAGTCTCTACTATGAAGATAGCACATACAGGACTTTGTTTTTTTTAAATATCAAACAGATTTAAAGTGATACTTCAAAAGTCCTCTATTCAGCAGCAATCAGTGTAATGTGAACTGAACAGTTCAACTGTGCTGCTGTGAACATAAAAGCAGAAGGTTTGTAAAGCTGCCTCACAGCAGCAGCTAAACATCAAAACAATAAAGAAATTTAAAAATAATTATGAAAAGTGATTGTTTCTTTATCAGATACCAAAAATATTTCAAAGGGTTTTTAAAAAACATTTGCGTCCTTACAAACTCATGTGTCTGTGTATGTAAGGTAAAGAACAGAAACACTGAAAATGCAACCAATGGATGTTTTATGGCTGTTAGAACTTAGCCTTGCTAAATCGCAGCAAGCGCCACCATTGATTTCACTAGCACCTGGCTTAGGTACTATTGAATTTAAGATTTACGTCTTTCATAAAATTCAGATTTTAATAACTTTAATTCCCTGATGGCTGCAGAGCTGCTAAGGAAGCAGCATTTGACTTTATGTTATGAACTGCCTGAGGATCAGCCACTGAACCTGAGGGATTCTGAGTTGAGAATGTGGGAGCTGCATTCCTGTATACCTTTGTCCTGTCTTGTGTCACTGACCTTATCTACAGTGAGTCCCACATTTCGGGAGTAAATGTGGTTTTTTGCCTGCTTACCAACAAAAAAAAACTTTACAAAATGCTAATTTTAATAATGAATGCCTTTAACCACTATTGTAATTGCAGTTTTTGTTTGGGAGAAAGAGGCTTCCATGCCAAATGCTTTGTATATTGCTTGGCATAGATGGATAGAAAAGCTCTAATCTGCTGTCTAGAGGCTGAAGAGTTCATCTTGTCCTCACACTTGCTTCTGTTGGACTTGTTCAAGTTTCTATATAGTGTTGCATTCTGAATAAAGGGGAAAGAATTTGAGGGCCCTGTGGTAAGGAATCTTGCCTGACACATAGGTGGCAGATGAAAGTTCACATCATTGCTCTAATGGGAATGAAATTGCTTATACAGCCTGGAACAGCTCCAAGATAAATGAGGTGGTCTGTGATTAGAGCAGTTATCTGGAATGTGGAAGGCACAGATTAAGCTGTCAGTGTGAGGGGCTCCTTTCTTCCCCTGAGCCACAGCCACAGGATCTCTGATGTTCTGGGCTGGCGATCAACCTCTTGCTCACGCCTCTTCGTTTCAAAATGGAAAACAAAGAGGGTTTTTGCTATAACATTTTTTCAGCTAGTATTTCCCTCCCATGTCTCCTAGTGATGCCACTGAGAACCTGCTCACTCTGTGTCTTTGTAATCCTTGGTCTGTCTGAGATACGTGGGGCGAGGCCGTCTCTAACCACACAACTGTAAGAAAAACTTACTGCAAACTAGAGTGACATTGTAACACCCATGCTCTGCCTGAGATGCTGTATGATGAGTTTTCTTTCTGGGCTGTAATCATTTGGCAGACACCTCTAACACTATAATCAGTTCAAAACGTTGTGCTGTATTAGCTAAAACTTACAGCAATCAACCCAAACCAGAGAATGGTCAGACAACAAGAAAATGGATTTAACAAGGTGGTTCTGTGTTTTAGAAAGTAACATTATTAGAAGTCAAACCAGCAGGGAAGTGCACTGTGGAAAGAGAATGTTCCCAGGATCTATCCAGAACTGTACCTATCCTGTTTCTATTGACTCTTATCACTGTGGTTTCTCAGGGTTCATGTTTGCAGTTTCAGTTTCTTATACAATCATAAATGGTCCTAAGAGCCCAAGGTAGGGTTTGTTTGATATCCAAATGTGTCACTGGGCTATTTGGATTCAGAACAAAGCAGAATCCATAATGTTTCTTTCCTGTGTCATTTTTCTAACGTGGCTTAAAGCAGTGTATTGAAACACTTCCAAATGCATAACTAAAGTACACACACACACGTTCTTACTGTCAGCAAGTATGAAATTGTTAGTTGAAACCAGAAGATGGCTCTACAATCAAGCTGGGCAAGCTGAAACCATAGAGATGCAGTATTAAAAATTTCTTCTGGATCGTTTCAGTTCCGTTCTTCCTCAGTGGAAACACCCCAGTTCCTGTATGCAATGTAAGTGGTTTTACAATACTGCTTCTTTTTTTTTTCTTTTTCCCCATGGCAAAGACTACCTTCCACCGAAGTCCTCTTTTTTATTAGGATAGGGCACAAAGACAGCAGGACACTGTGATGGATTTAACTGGCTTCTGCTGAAGTCAGGTGTTATCTCTGTGCTCATTTCAGTGGGAACTGCTTAAATCTAAATATAAGGTGCCTGGAAGATCTTTCCCTTAGTTGCCTGTGGGTGGTGTGAATGGCAGGTTCCTACACACGTCAGTCTGCTGTGAGCTGATTTTATTTTTAATGTTTGCTATAAAGCTATCAGTGGCTGGTCTTTGACGTTACACAGGGGTGTTGCCCAGAAATGGTGCTGAAGATGACATGGCATAATTTTTTTGTCTAGAATACCACACTTGGCTGGTGTTGTTTTAGTGTTGTGTAACATTACGAAGAATTTATATTACAGCATGTATCTTGTATCTGTCTTTGCCCCTTTGTTAAGTTACCAGCAGCTGTAGCACTGTTTGAAGAGGAGGTATGGGGTAGCTTCTCACATTCCTGACATAAAACTTTGAGCAAACCCCACATTTGGAAAAGCAAACATTTTTTCCTAAACACAGATATTAACTGTCAAGAAATTCAGCAAAGCCAATGAAGTAACTCCATAGCGAGCCTCAAGTTAAATAAAAGCAAGGTCTGCCATATCTTTTCTTGGCATTTGAACTGAAATACTACTGTAAAAAATAAGAGGAAATTATATGTGTTTCATACTTTATGGGAATTTTAACATGTGGAAACCACTTGGTTATTTTGTGTGCCTTCTCCTGCGGTGCTAATTGTTTCAAAATTTCAAACTACCAGTTATGGGGAACTTTGAGTGCTTTTGTTTCTGTAGAGGGCTGTACATGCAGGAGCAAAAACCCTCAGCAGTTGCTGGAGTTTACATTAATATAATATTTAACACTGAGTTAGTTTTGTCCATGGCCCATTTTGAAATACTGAGATGTGGGCCTAGTTAAACACTGTTGCTCTAGTTTTCTTCTGGTTGAAATACATTTGTGTCACTTCTGTGGAGGTATAGTGTAATGAAGTAATGCAGCAGAAAATGAGGCCAATTCACTATCACACACGTGGAGCTTCAGACAAAAAGATAATGCTTGAATTTTATTTTTATCTTTTTTTTTTATTTTTTTTTTTAGCTTGTTCTCAGTGTAATTAAATGGAATTTATCCTGACATGCTTGTCCTAAAGGACGGGTAGAACTTTCAGGACATCAAACTGCTTCCTTGTAATTTATTCATTTCATTACAAAACTGCAGCCCTCCAGGGGGTGTGACATAATATAATAGTGTTCCTGAGTACTAGATTTTCATTTGGCTCTTTGATTTATCTGACAGAAACAGGGGAAAACCCCCCACATGTAACTGGACAAATCCCCATGCACTATGCATATGTGACTGCTGAAATGCACAGGTTATTTCTGCTAACAATAGCATGAACTTGTGTTGGAAATGTTCCCTTCTGATTTGGCTTTCTCTGGTGAAATGAGATGTTTCAGTGTTTCATTTCTGAATTTGCTTCCTGTAATTGTGTTTTCCTCAAACAAACATATCTCAGATCTCAATATCAACTCCTTTCACGAAAGATGGGTGCGGTAATTCTTCCATGGAGCTGTGGATTGCTTTTGCTCTTACAGAAGTTGTGGGAACATAGATAGGCTCTAAAAAAGTTATAATTCAATTCTAGAGTAGATGGAGATTAATAGGTGCTTTCCATCCCCCAAAAATGACCCTGAATTTAAGCTTCTGGTACTGTTAGGCCAATGCATTTCAAAACCCCTGAAGGTTAAACTTCCTTTCAGTCAGTTATGCTGAGACAGTGAGGTTTCATTTCATTCTGCACTTCCTCAAGTGTCACTGAAGAGCTCATATTAATGGAACTAATTATTGTGTCAGTCTTTCACTAGAGGAAAGCAGAAACTGGCTCACCTATTATCCTTTTTTCCACTAATATTTACATAGAATAATAACGCATTCATAGATAAAGAGGAATTGCTGTGGATCTCTGTCCATTAAAATGTGCATCAACAATTCAGCCTTCTGCTTGTTGCATATCTTGGATGGTGTCGCAGTCAAACTGCCCCTTGTAAGATTCTTCTGTTAAATTCTACTTAATATCACTGTATTTCATAATATAAAATTGAACTGTAGGGGTTAGCTTGAGAGAATTTTTCTGTTCCTTCGTTTTCCTTTTATAGTTAATTTTTCTGGCGATAGAAATCACTGTTGATAAAAGTAGAGAGGTGCAGGGGGGATCAGTTCCTCACTTATGTCAGAGCTCCTGTTGTACAGGTCTAGCAAGTTCAGTGCATTTGGCTGTAATTTGCAAAGATACAGAATATGCATGAACGGACATGAGATAATCTTCAGCCAGTCAGAGTACAGAAAAATGCCATGTTAGCCTCTCAAAAATTCCCTCAAATTATCACTGATTGCAATCAACACTTTCAGTCTGATCCACAGAAGACAACAGCCCTACAGAACACATTTTCTTCCTCTAAAAGGACCAAGTTAATGTTTGGTCAAACAGAACACAGCCTAGGTGGGGTTTTACACCTGCTGCCAGCATCAAATGTGATGTCTTAAGCCTCATGAGCTACTAAGTAAGTTTTCTCCTCATAACGCAGGGTAAGCAGTTTGTTGATGGTTCTGTTCAACCTTTACAAAGAAAAGTGCATATGTGGAACAGAGAGAGTTGGAAAAAAACAGACATTATAGATATTGAACCCCTAAAATCAAAGCAATATGGTTTATACTGCTCACTGCAAAAGCTGGGGCTCTGTAAAAAAAAAATATATATACTATAGGTATTTGTACTGAAACTGCTAATACCTGTTTTCTTCTTGAAACACCTGCTCAGAATATCAGGTATCTTGAACTTGTATCTTGTAACTTGTTTCGAGAATAGCAATTGCCATTTTTGCCCCTATTTTTGCAGCTTTATAGACGACTTGGAAGCACTTAGGTTCTGAAGTTGTTGTCATTGCTGTGAAATCATTCTGAAACTTTGCCATCTCCATGGCAACTGGCCTGCATCTGTTAAGGATTTTGATACAACACCAATGTTTGATGGCATTGTTTATGTGAGATATTAATTTAATGTATCAGTGCTTTACACTAGAGTTTGCATGTTTTATCTTTTGGTTATAATCGTGAGAAAACTTCAATGCTGAATAATGACTTGCTAGAGCATTAGCTCACACAGTGAACACCTACCACAGGATGAATTAGCACGGACTAAGGAACACACAGTTGTGTGTTAGCAGACAGGATAAGAAAGCACTGGCTTACTTAGCTCATGCAGTACAGGTTACCTCTTTTAAGAGAAATCAGTAGAATCTTTCCCAGTTATATAAATATAGTGAGCAGAATTCACCCTGCTCAGGCAAACCCCACTGAAATCAGCAGCTGGGATCACTTAAGCCAGAAGTTCTGTTTTCCTAGCAAAACACTCAGAGAAGGGTTTGAGGCAGGATGAAACCCTGCTGTGAACACCAAACACTGGGTGCAATCCTGTAGAGCACGTTCTGGTGTGCAGAGGAGCACCCAGTGCTGGGTCTGGTGAGAAGGTGACCAGGCAGTGCCCAAATCCTCATGTTGTGACAGAGAAGGGCTCAGGTGAATATTCTTCATGTTTCATACAGATCAGTTGTCTTTCTAACAATCCCCAGAGAAAAGTCAGGCCTAATGCACTGGCACAAAGATGGGTGCTGTCCTTCAGAGTGCACTTTTCAAACTGTCCACATGTGTGGGAGGAGTAGGGCCTGGGCTTCCTCCATAGCACTAAGCCAGACAAATGAACTGCACCAGGCAACAGCCCAACAAGGATCAACCTTCCAAGGGCAGGGAGAGCCTGGAAACTACAGCCACTAGGGTTTTCCTGGAGCAAAACCATGATGCTCTTGCACAGCACTGCGAAAAGCCTCATTGATCTCAAAATTCCAAATGCTTATTTTATCCACATCTTTCTGAATGAAATTGCAAATAATGTGAAGTGCAGTGGAAATGTGAAATATTACCCTATTTGAAAGTGTATTAATCTTTCCTGAACTTTTTAGTGTATGTGTTATTAATGCCAGGGTAGAGCAAAGGCTTTGTGCTGGTATAGGGGTGGAGGCGAGGAGAAAACACAGCAGTATTTACAAATAGATTCTGCAAACTCTAGTTCAAAAGAGATGACATCTTCTGTAATTGCAGATGAGTACTGTCTTATTTGTTTTCTGCCAGAAATATATTAAATTACACTCACTGCCCCTAGCTAGTCCATAAGCCTTTTTTTCTTACTGGCCAGAGTCCCATTCCCAGCAATCCTTTAAATTCCTCATTTTTCATGCAACTGCCTTGATTATCTATGCTGTTAGTGTGCTCAGTAGTTTTTTGTTGGTAGAACAGATCCCAAGGGTATCATTCTTTTTATTACATTTCACCACCATGTGGAGAGAATAGTCCTTCCTCTTTGGAGGTCAGAGAGAAATGATCTATTTACTTCCTTCTAAATGGAGGATAATTCTGTTCTTGCTTGGCACTGAAACTTTTCTATCAGACACCTTCCTGGAGACAGTATTATAAAAGCCAGATTTTCAGCAGATTTGAACGCTTTCTGCAGTTCCCCGTTGAAATATTGAATTAGATATAAAATTTTCTTCTGCACTTGTGTCATTTTAAGCGAGCTTTATGCCAGGGCCTTTGATGCCAAATTTCATCTCAGGGTGAATTCTTACGTATAGACTCTCAAAAGCATCCTTTACAATAGACTTTCTAGCTGGCCCTTGGTTCCAGTAGTGCTGCTGGCAGGCTCAGTTAAAAAGCAGGCTCGATAGGTGTAAGACCATAAGCACAAGCTCTTTTTAAAATACAAACCTTCAAGCTCCTCTGTAATTTCTACTCCCCCAAAGCTGCATTCTGCTCCTTCCAGACATGTGCATTAAGAGGATGAGTACACCTCTTCTTGGGAAATGTGAATGGAATGAGGAGTGGATTGTACTGATTAAGGCACAGGCATACATTTCTGTATGCTGCAGCTGATAAACTGGAATTACTTGGTGAGCTGGGGATTGGGAATGGATGAATACAATTGCCTAATTGAGACTTTGGTTTTTAAAATCACTTTGAAAATACTTGTGAGTCCCTCCTTTTGCCTCCTCTGAGCTTTGGTGCTTTTAAATGGTAACCAGTTTTGACTCAATACAATCTCACTGGAATCAGTGTAGACTTTTAATTAAATACAATAGTGTTTAAAACAGAATCCAAATGCTTAGAACTGGGAAAAGAAATTAGGCAACTTTGTGTAGATTTCAAATGAGTTTTCATTCCAGAAATGCACAAACCCTCTGAAACTCTGGGTGTTGTGTTGATAGCTTTATAAATGGCATCAGATGACCTCGGTGACCAACCTCAGGCAATGAAGAGCTCATTTTGAACAGTGAACAATGAAGGCAATAGCTGATCCAATCAATAGTTCCTGAGCTTCCTGTGGCCTAAGGCAGATTTGAATAAAGCACCTATTCAAGAAATTATCTATTTAAAAAAAAAAATCTGGGGTTCTTTATTAAAAAATTATCATTAATGAAAAAGTGTGACTTTTCAAGGTATGCTGTTTGCTTCTTCTCATTTTTCCTGGTATGAGAAAGCAAAAATCAAAAAGCTTTTATTTTTTCATCAACAACAGACTGTTCAAGTGTTATCTCCCCTATCCTGGTAGATACATGTACATAAATTTTAAGAGAAAATTTTAGAAATTCAATAGCAAATGTTTAGATCTAGCGAGTAGAAACAAGCTAAATAAATAATGTACAAAGAAATTGCAGCACATTTATCACAGGATTGTGAGGCAGGTTAATCTATAATATGAGAGATGGGTCTGTTGCCCAGTTCCAGTAAGACCAAACCAACTGCCCTTGCTTACAGTAACTGGTAAAAAGCAGGATATAAATGGTTAGGATTCATCAGGGTGATGTACGGTGGAGCTGTGCAGCAGCTCCTGGGACTGCAGCCTTATCTCTGCTGCCTACGTTCTGTGGCTCAAAAATTATGCTCAATGTTAATACTACTTCCACAGGGAACAGAAATAGAATGCTATATAACTAAGTAATAGCAAAAATATTTATGAACTCATTTTCTTTCCAACGTGTTGTGTTAATAATGGCCGTTTTTCTTTCATTTAATATTTAAAACCCACAAAAAAGTATGGGTAGAATTTACACCTATTAAAAATGTCTTTGAGCTGTACCCGAAAGTAGTCACAGCGTTACTACACTCTTTTTTTTTTTTTTTTTGTTGAAAAGCTACAAATCTGAAACCTAGCAAGATAGCTTTGGAAATGTTTAACAGTGATTAGAAAGTCCTAAATGGAGACATGGTCATGGAGAGAGGGGACTATGTTCACATTTCTTATCAGTATCACAAAATCCTACTATTTATCTGGTGATTACAATACCGGTGTTAGTGTACAACCTAACCCTAAAATGAGAACAAAATGAGAACAAAATGACCTAATGTTGTGACAACTTTGTTATAGGAAATGCAAACATATTTTTTACTTCAGAAAGAATGCTTTTACAGCTTTTTTTCCATAAAAAGAGTGAACAAAAATCTTCCTCTTAGGTGAGTCATTGTTACCTAATCTTTCCAGTATGGTTTTATCACCTTGTAGCTAGAGAAACAAAACAGGAAATTTCACTTTGCAAGCATAGTCATCTTTCAAACTTTGCATTTTTTCCCATAGGTAAGAACTTTCTGATGTTTGACAGCAAAAAAAGAGAGCAGCCAACAGCTAAGACTTAGGGAGAACTACTGGATTTTATTATGCCATAATAATTCATTATCAAATTGCAAAAATGTCCTCTTCAATGCAATATTCAAACACAGGGACTGAAAGTCTCTGAAAAAAAGAATGAGGACATGACAGTAAAACCTGGTATGAAAAATGAAGGGGATATTTATAGATATTTGACACTATAGCAAAAAATATGGGTCTTTTAAAATCTTTTGAGCCATAGAAAGTTAGATTTAGATATTTCAATATTAGGAAAATGCACAAAATGCATATTGTTAGCAGAATGCAGGAAATCTTAGGATCCACGATTAAGAAGTGTGAAAAAAGATCTTAATAGAAAAATGTATAAGAATGTGTAATTTGAACTGATCCATGAAGGTTATGTTAAGAGCTGCTATTAAGTACAGCAATGCTCAGGGCTAATTTTTGTTGTCGTTAGTGCTGAATATCGACGTTCATTGCGTGTGCTTTTCTGAAGTGTTGAAGGGAACCAAACCCATTTTCCAAGGTACTGAACCAGCATGTAGAGCATTCCCAACCCTGCACAGATGTCAATAATTATATATATTTTAACAAAGATCCTAACCCCAGCGTTGCGGTAATGCAGTATTTATAATTACTTGGAAGTGTTTCAGAGCTAGATTTCACCTTTTGCAGTGCTGGGGTGCACCTCTGAGTGGAGAGTTTGTTCATTTACTGCTGTCATCAGCCCTGAAAAGGGCTTGTGGAGGTTGAAGAGCTCAGTGCTCATCAAGAGCCCACCTCGTACCTGTTTACTGGAGCGTGAGACTGTGTTAGGAAAATACCTAAATACATCACTTCAGTGGCACTGCTTGCAAACTTAACTGACAGGTGGACCAAAATAAGGGAGACTGAGCTTTCCATGGAGAAAATAACTATGAATATACAGTAAGGACTACAGAAAGAACACTAATTTGCAAGAACCTCTTCTGCAGAAGGACAACAGACAGCTTGGATCTCACATTTGATTAGTAACTGCAAGGAGCAGTGTGACCTTGGTTCCTACCACAACATCTCACAGAACTTAGCTTCCCTCTTGTTTGAAGTACTGGATGGCTTCTTTCTGCTTGTGGCTTGGGAAATCTTAGAAAATTTATTAGAGGTTGAAGCCAAAAGCAGTGATTGCAAACCTAAGAGTAAATAAGCTTCCTTTGGAAACTTGCTTATCATTTCATTTTATGACTTGTTCCATCAAATGCTGATCGCACTGCAACAGAGCTTGACTTTTGCTCTGTTCTGTGGCAGGATACACTGAAACTTTTTTCTTATTGACAGTAATTAATGAAAGAGTAGATATGTTGAAATCCCAGTTATCAAACAGTTATACTTCAGTTTAAACCAGAAAAATCAACTCAGTTATTTATCTAAATCTAACAGAGACAGCCGACTTCATATGTTGGATCTCAAACCATGTTAAAACAACTGAGAGAATGCATTCATGCAAACCAAGGGAGCAGTTATTGTGGTTTAATTGTCTTCAAGAGCAGCAATAATAATCTGAAATTCAAATGTGGTGCTTATGTTTTGGCCTTTTGGGGAAAGGCATGTTTAGCAGTCACAGAAATCATTGTCTGGTTTTGATGCTGTATAAAGACTAAAGATTTTTCACTGATAACGTACTCCTGATCTTGGAATGCTGGACTTCAGCCTATAATTGTTGACTGATAATTGTTTTCAATTCCAACAGGTCAAAATGCTCATGTATATTTCAAGAGTAGCTGCAGCCAAAAAAAGAAAAAAAAAAAAGGAAAGGAATTGCTTTTATCTTTGAATGAGTTGGTATGTTTTGCAAAGGAAGAACATTACACAGTAACTACTCATTTAAGAAGTAATTAACCTTCTTAAGCTATTTGCATTATTAATGTACTAGTTATCATAATGTCCTAATGTATCTGCATTTCCATTAATGTTTTCTTCACTAAACAAATAAAAGTGGATCGAGTAAAGAGATGACATTTGTTTAATTGTTCATCAGAATTCTCTTATTCCCCTAATCCAAAGCCCTGATACTTTGTTACATAGAAACCCTTAAATGGATACCATTTCATGATGGGTTTTGAACCTAATTATATCAAATGTCATAGTGTTATTTATTTAAAAGGCTTTTCAAGATAACTGTACAAGGGGAAAGATCTGTTTTCTTCCCTTTAAAGTGCTTAAAATATTCTATTAAGTTCTTCTAATTTGTTTAGCTCTTTAACAAATGCCCTCAATCAAGTTTAATTTTAGAATCCTATCAAACGTTTCCTGTAAATGTAGTTTTGTAAAACTGTTTATTGCTACTGCTTCTTGCCTTTATGAAAAGGTCTCCTAAACCAGGATCAGCATAACTCTATGCTTGCTCTGAAAACCTTGGCATGGTTTGGAAATATTGGAGAGAAGATATGTTGCCACAAAAAAACCCCAAACAAAAAGATGAACACATGACCAAAGCTGTCCATGTAATTAAGAAAGTTTCTCTTTTAATTAAAAGATATTGGGTAAGTACAAAATTTCATCTCTGTGCAAAGCATGTTTATATTTTGGTGAGGGAAGAAACTCAATGTCTTACGATGTATGACTGCCTTAACCTGGGTCTTCTACAGCTTTGTGGTGTAGGAGGAGGGAGAAAGAAGAGCCTGAAGCCCACGGAGCATGCTGACATAGCATCAACACACCCATGTGACAAGAGCTCTCATTTACTTGCCTTATTTCACAACAGTTTAATTTCTCAAGCAGGAAATTAGATATTCAATTATGACTAAAGAAATACTTGGGAAAAAAAAAGGAGAAAAGAAGTAATTCAGAATTTTAGCAATTTTTATTGGTAGCCAAGAAGTCTTTTGCTTTGAGAAGTTAAAACTAATGATTAACAACTGTTGAAAAATAAAATGTGAAGGGTATTTTCAACAACACGTAAACACCTGTCCCCCAAAAGTAATCTTACGACAAAGATGGGTTAGTGATACACTTCCCCTCCATTGGAGACACTGCTGGAGACTTCACCCAGATCTCCTGCCATCGCCTACCATTTAATTTCTTAGGAATCCCTAGAGCTTCCACAGGACGTAAGCAAGGAGAATTTGGGTGTCTTTAATCATTCTATAAAGTCCTGCTCTGAATTTCCCTCTGGAAAAGCTCAATTAACTCTGAACCACGGAAGCATTTTTTTTATTATTTGCAGGATTTTTTTTCCCCTTTTTTTTAATGGACTTATACCATTAACAGAAATGCTTTTATGCATGACCAGCCTTTTCCTTGGGACAGTATAGCATTTAATGAACCCTGGTCAGTAAGTTTGACTTAAACAAAAATCCCAACTATTTTTGAGGATTCCGTCTTCAGATCATTGGGTGACTATTACAGTTCACTCCAGGCCATTTCTTACTATTGCTTTTTCCCCAGAGTCTTGTCTCTGACTGATGTTTCCCAGACTCTTCCTCAAAGATTACATATTGAAATTGGAGCAGCTTTGCTGATTTATACCTGTTAAGTCATCCTTTCAGAATGATACGCTTTATACCACACCAAATGCTAAAAGCTGGATGAAATAATCTATTTTTTTTAATATTCCAAGTCCTTGCTTGCTTTGAAATCTAAATACTTGTTTTATTTCTCAAATCAGTGCCTGTGAGCAGCACATTTAACATCATATTTTTCAGCGCTCCAAATTTGTTCGTAATCTCATATGCAACTATGAAATGCAGCCAGAGGGGCTCCCAACTGTAGGAAACCCAACACAGAACTGATTGTGTGTCTGTGGTTTTTTTTGGGTTTTTTATTAAGTATTTTAATGTTGATGGTAAGAAAAAGTCAGATAGAATCCAAGTGTATCTGTTAAATTGCTCCAAGTATTTTAACTGTAGTAGGTGTGTGCATCAGAACATTTCATTTTTCAAGTTATGAGTCTTTTGAGTTTTAGTTGCCATATTGCATATAAATTTTTTTTTTGTCATTATTCTCTATTCCTTCAAGTTTTGAGCAAATGTCACTCCCCGAAAGATTTGAACTGGAGGCTGATGCTCTAGTTGCCACGTTTGAATGCTACCCTGTGGGGAAAAAGACAGCAGGTTTCTTCAATAACCCTAGCTACTCTTTACCTCTCAGCTTTAAACAGTTACATGTAACAGTGCTGAAATCCTCAGCAAGGGAAAGATGCTCTTTCCAACTCTGTCTCACGTGAATCTACTTGTCAACTGATATTAGAAATATGCCAGTAGTAAAACACTATTGAAAAGTACACGGTGAGCATGATGGTAGCAATTGTGGGTATCAGTTTTAAATCTCCGTGGCCACGAATGAACAAATCATGTGGGAGAGCATGTTATTTGAACTCCTGCTAATTATTGCTTGACAGGTTCTGCAAAATTGGTGATTGCTTCCCTGTTTTCCTTCTCAAACTTCTCCAGGTGCCTCTTAGTTTCACACCTTCACCCTTTTTTGGATCACACAAGAATCAAAAGTCTGTTACTACCTTTGGACATCTGTTCCTGTAGTAATTTTTACCTTGACTATAACTTTGCAATTATCATCTAAAACTGCCACTAAACTATCCTGCCTAAGTTGCAAATATCAAAAAGGTATTTCAAATTATATTGCTAAATTCATAGGCAGGCTTTAGTGTCTAGGGTTAGAGAGTTATCCTAGTAGCCTGAAAGGATATTAAGTTCCATTTGGCCAGTTAATGGTGCATCCTCTTTTGTAGCTTAGTGTTGAGATAACGCAGAGAAATAACAGCAATTTACAACTTCCCCAGCAATTTGTGGAAGAAATCCTACTGCAGAAGAGAAAGCAATGGCTGGGGTATTCTGAAGCCTGCTGATAGCAAGGGACTAACCAAAAATGTTGCTGGGGGGTAACTTTTGTATGCTAGAGGGCACAGAAGAATTCGGTGTTCAGAGGTTAGATTGAATTAAGCATCACCTGCCAGAGCTCTGGATCCCTGTGATGATTTGTCCCATTCTTTGCGTGGTTCTGTAATTCACATGTCCACAGAGAAATGCAGAGATAGGAACTAAATCAGTGTATCTGAAACCATATTTCTGACCATGGCATAATTCTCCGAACCATAGGATCTTAGGCTTGTTAGACTTCCATTGGAGAGAGCCATATGGAAAAGGACTCATGGGACTTTTTAGCCTCCCATAATTTTGCCCTTCTTCCTTCAAGTCATACTAGCAACCTGTGATGGATGTGAATTTTTTTATATTCCTCCTCCAGTCACAACCACACCAACAAGTGTTTGGCCCTAAATAATTGATTTTTATTTTGGTGGCAGTTATCATAAGAATGAAGGGCTGGAATATTGCATTAGAAAAGAGAAGTGAAGAATTTAGAGTGGCCTGAACTTTAAATGCACACCAATATTATATAGTTTCTATGAAAACTGTTCAGACCCTTCCAACAACATTCATAAATCCTGACATCTCAGTTTAACTACACCATAAATGAAACTGCTACTTAACTCATCACACAATTTCCTCCCCCTGAAATCCAATCATTTTCAGATTTATAACTGGCAAAATATCTGTGTAACTTCTGAAATATCAAAAGTATTTGCACATAACCATTCTCTCAGAACTTACTAGAACTGAGATACAAGTTCAAATGAATTTCACAATAGCTTTCTGTACATCAGCATTTTTAATTCAGAACCTCATCTTCAGATACTCTGTCTTTCAGAACCTCTTACAACAGTGGTAACAGGGATAATATAACTGCTGACTATCACTGCAGAATAAAACCAAGCCATCTGTATTTAGCTGGATTATTTCTTCCATCATGGACAATACAAAAATCTCTGGGATCTGAGGCACCTGTTGCTGATGGGAAAACTGAGGTAGATTAGTTTTTGAAGTAATTAAATAGGAGGACACTCAGTCAGAACACATCTTTTGGATTTACATTACCAGGCATGAAAAGAGGAGGACTGTTTCTACACTGAAGCTTTTCATTATACTAGCAGTATCTAAGCTATACTAGAAACGCCCTGAAAGTTAAACGAGAAGGGACCTGATGAAATATTAATACCATCCTGATTCTTTAGAAGTGAGTGCAGTTGTCAGTAAAGAACTTTCTTTTTACTTTCTGTGCCTCAGAGTTTTTTTTTCTTTTTATGTACCAAGAGGAGAAAGGGTTATTGGAGACACTTAGCGTGTTATTGCCCACTTTTCTCCCTAATTTTGTTCTGAATTAATTCCATGTCAGAGGCTTCCATTTTCACAGAAATAAATTTCATCAAAGGTAGTAGCAGGACAAAAAGGAAATAGAAATTCAGTTGAATCTCCAGCTGTTTACATGAAGATTTAAATGAAAAAACACTGCTTTAGGAGCATTGCAAATATTGTTTAGTCAAATTGAGATAAAAGATATGCGTTTTATTATCTATCAATCTGATATTATTTAATCCAATTTAGGAATAGATACAATACTAAAGAATGAAAAGGACATCTGCATTGATCCTGACGCTGTAGGAAGCATTGATTTAGAAAAGTATGTAATTTTCTGTCATCATACTTGGAGATAAAGGTCTGCACTGTTCTCTGTAAATCACTGTAGGTATACTACTTTATGATTTGCAGTTGTTTGCTTAAAAACAGATGGTGCTCTGAGAACTCTAGAAGGTGTAATGTGACCCTAGTAAATTTACTTTCTTTGTACAGGTAAACTAGGCCAGTTTATCTGCAAGACACTCTCTGTATTCTGGTATTCCAGGTTGATGAGTGAAAACATCACATATTTGCTATGGGGTTTTTCCTGATGCACTCTGCAGTGACAGAGGTGTTTGTGCTTTGCTTGATAATGAGGGTAGAAAACCACAAAATAACAGTTCCTTTTCTCTTTTTTTTTCCTCCAGCAGGTCCATATTTTTCAAGATCCCTACTTCATACATAGGAAGATTGGTAGATTTAGCATGTTAATGTTCCAGGACTTTGAAACTACTGTATCCCTGTCCATAGCAGCCAACCCTGTCCATAAACTTTTAACCTTCTCTGCCAGCAGCTGTACCAAACCTTTACCAAAGGAGAGAGGATGTAGAAAGGAAAAAGTATTCTCCAGAGTTTGAATCACTTCAGATTAACTGTTGTTACTGGTTTTTTTGGCCATCCTCAGAGGTTTTACTCAGTCCCTGAGCAACAAAACCTCAACCATCTCCTGCCCAACCATTATTCTGCTCTATGAATAATGTAATGTAATTAAAAAACAAAAAAACCCCAGAGACAAACCACAATACCTATTTTCTTGATATCTTCTGGACATGAGCTGTATTTGGGAATATACTTTGTACTGGAATTGAAGTTGTCATCTTTGAGATGTTTGCAGATCTTTCAGGATTGATGGATTTCTATAGTGTTTACATATAATGCATATGAGATTACCAGATAATAAAAAGCATTTCCAATTCTAGGCTGATGTCCCCACACCCATCCTTTACCTTTCTTGTCTTTCCTTCTATGGAGAGTAAAAATAAACAGAGTGTACATAAAAGTATAAAAAAAGCTCAGATTTCCAGGTGATTATTCAAATGGAAGGGAATATTAACTTTTAAATCTCCCTTTTAAAATTAGACTATGACATGCTAAAGCAGCTTCATTTGGTAGGTCTTAGCACCTGTAATGCTTTGAAGATGGCAGTTTGTAGTAGTGGTCATGCTGCTGTGTTAAAAAAATATAGCCAAAACTACCTTGTTTTTTTACAATCCAGGCAGAGTATATTTTAATACATATAGACAATCTAAGCTACTAGTTTCCTATTTTCTTTTAGTCACCATTTCTGATCTGTCAGTTTCTTGCGCCATTCAGCAGCATCCCAGGGCCAAGAATAGCACCGATGTTTCTCAGCAGTGTTTCTGCTGTTTTATTGCACCACCATAATTTGCTTCCACATGACAAGAAATACTTTTAGGTCAGATTCAAAGCTGAGTCAGAGTGATCTTGTTCAAATTTGTATCTGATTTATAAATCAACATCTTAGGAAATCCTGTCTGGAAAACTGTTTTGATGGACAGCATTTCATGATAAGACAGATGTAAGCACATGCATCAGCAGATGAAAAGTAAAGCTCCGACTGCTCCTAACATCCTTCTTATAAATGATCTTTTGCTCTCCACATTAGACTTTCTGCACATAAGCTGCTTGTAATTATAACAAGGTTATCTGGCAATTTCAGTTCTTATATGATGGTGATTTGTTATCACATTACAAACTTACATCAATCCAAATGGTGCATGTTTCAAGCCCTTGAGAGTGTTAAACGTGTTTCTGACACGGTGTAACACAGCTGCCCTCAGTAGCTGTGACGATCAGAACCTTTATTCTGGAGAGCCCTTCAGTATCAGCAGTGTTGAAAATCACTCGTCCTTGGCAGGTGTGAGGGTTGTTCTAACTGTGAACAGGCACAGCACAGGCTCACACCGTTCTGAACAGAGGCATGGTCTGAATGCTGGAGCCTGGAGCGCGTCAGGAGTCACACACGTAAGAGAGGCTGGGCAAACAAACCTTCTGCTCGTGTTTGGTTTTCACCACTTACTGGTCACGTGGGTTTTTCAACTAGAAAGTATCTTCTGAATCATGACTCCTGTCACAATGCTTTAATTGTCCAAGTCTAGTAAACAAATACTACACTGAGAGAGGCTAGAAATACAATTGTATTAGAGGAATTACTTTCATATGCATTACAACACTTATCTTTAACTGCCACATAAAGGAAGGAGGGCAAGGGCTTCTCTTTTTTTGGCTACTTTTTCCCTATTCTTTTTGCTTTCTTTTGTCCTTTAGCCTCATCACAAATCAATATGGAATGAGATTGGTTTGCTGGACAGCAAGCTGGTACCTGATGAAAATAAATTGAATGAATGTGGAAAGCAGAAAATGCAGTGAAATTTCTTACATGGTGAAATAATTCAACTGTGTTAACTGTGCTATTAGACCTCTTCAAAGAAAACAGCTGGAAAAGTCACCATGGCTTTCAGAATCCATCAGGATACAGAGCAGAATGCATAAAAACAAGTAACGTAAAAAAAATACTTTTTCTTTGACTACATTAAACAAATGCTAGTGGTGGAACAGCAGCTACTGCATTCACCTACTACATGAAAAGAGTTGTCATATCCATGTGATAAATAAAACACCCGCCCACTCAGCCTGAAATACCCACAGGCCCACTTTTGAGCAACTGGTGACATGTGCTCTGTATGCATGACTACTCTGCAGTCAGTTTCTTGTGTGCCACAATGATGCATATTAAAGATGGATATCATAAAAGGATTAAGGGGGTCTGTGATGTGCATTGTTTTGTGCTGTATTTCCTAGCCCAAGGGATTAGTTGGTGTAAACTGCTCAGGATCTCCACATTTTCAGATGAGTCAGTGAAAAGACAACAGTAATGACAGCATCCAATATGAAACTCAGAAACATGATTGAAGGCTGTGCTGACTAGCAAAATGAATGATGCTGGTTTGCACTGTTAGAAACTCTTTGCTCTGTGGAATCTCTTTTTTTCCTGACAATGAAGTCTTTCATTCTTGAGTAACAACAGGCTCACACTTCCATAGCGAAAAGGTACCATCATAGCAACTCATTTCATTTCCACTCAATCACAGTCAATTTACATCTCACTAAGCCATTCTGAAAGCTTCCTTAAACACACATTTTTCATCTATTGCAAACCTGTAGTATTTGTTTAAATAATTTAACTTTGGAGATAGGAAGATTTAGAAGTGACCCTCACAGCTGATGTTCTTTAAGTTGCTTGGAGCTGGTTACTGCAAGAAGCACGCTGCTGAGCTGGATGTCAAGTCCCAATATCCCCAAAGATTAGTAGATGATCTGGGTCCCAAGTGCAAAATAAGCACTCAAATGTCATGCATTATTCAAAGCATCAAATATTTCAAGTATGAAAATACATAGTTAGCTGCTTCTCTAACAAAAACAGTTTCCCATCTTATGAGCTGGAGATGATTTAAACAATTTAGAAGTGATTTATAAATCACTTGGGTGATTTAAACAGAACTCTCCACAGCTCTCCCACGGCTTTCTGAAATACATAAACAGTATTTAATCTATGTGGCCATTTGTAAAGAAAAAATAATTTCTTATGTTCAATAAACAAAAATTTATTTGTTCATTATTTACAAAAGTCATCCTCATTTTACAGAACAATGAAAGTAAAATCAGAACAATATGCTTCTATTTACAATGGAATTTTTATAAATCCTTTCCCTGCTAAGTCATATTTGATGGGATTTTTTAGCTGTTTCACCTGTACTTCCAGAATGCAGTCTGCTCAGAACAGTGACTTTCTCCTAATTCAATAAGCTGTTTAACCACGGAGCATTGACAACTGCCTTTGTGAAATCCAGTATGAATTGACTTGTGAAAGTCAATTAGAATTCAGTATTTGGTTAGAGATCCTTATGCACACAACATCCAGACACCTCGTCAGTCAGATTGTCTCAACATGGATGCGTGTAGATTTATTTTACCTGCAATTTGTTTATTTACCTTATCATAGAATGAGATCCCTACCAACCTAGGGACAAATTAAATCCACTGCCCTTCAGCACCAGGGGTAGCTTATTCAGCCTTCTGCGAACATTTTTTAGCAGCCTGCTGATTTCCTGCTTCTAGATAATTGTATTACAATGTACCATAAACCCATAACAGCAGAAGTAGTGTAAACCCATCTCAGTACTTGTTACCCTTCTTACTAAGGAATGAAGAATTGATTCCTCCACCCCTCCTTGCAGGCCTTTGACATCAGCTACAGCTGCTCCTTGTCACATCTTATGGGTACATAACAAGCATGACACGGTTAGCACAGGTACCAGCAGTGCAAACGAAGAGTAAGTAGGCATTTTTGTTGTCTGGTAAGTACATTACAGTGGCAGACAGGATGTGGATTACAACAAAAATGCAAACGTGAGATTCTAGATTTCCATAGATAAGAAAAACGGCCGAGCACCTGCGCTGGGCC
>VZSE01002357.1:0-11447 GCA_013398275.1 Promerops cafer | reverse complement strand
CTTGGCTCTGGCCAGGCTTCAAACCGGTCGCCTCCTTGTCGAAAAGACAGTAGTTCAAAGCTTTGATTTTCAAAGCTCTCTCTTCAAAGACACAACAAACAAACATTTCTTACGTTTTTACCTGTTCAGTAGAACACCCCATGTGCTGCTGCCCCCAGAAAGAGCCCTGAGCCACAGGGAAGGAACCAGATCCCCCTTCCCAGGCCCTGCAGTCAGGACTTGGCCTTTCTGCCTCATCAGCCCAAGCCAGGTTGCAGGCACTGCTGGGCTGCAGGGCTGGCACTGAGCTCAATATCTCATCTTTGGGACATTCCTCCCTTTGCCTGGGGCTCCTGCTGGGCTGAGTCTGCCCTCAGGCACGGCTCAGCTTCCCCACCGCATCTCGGTGTTACCTGTGAGCCCCATGGAGAAGACACCTCTGTGCCCTCCGCACAGTATTTCACTGCCAGGACAGCAGGAATGCAACTCAAATCTGCCTTAAACCTGGTGGAACTCCTGCGCCAGTGGGTTTCTCACCATTGTGTTGCTCGTGGCCCAGACATTTTCCCTGCCCCTCTGCCAGGACAATGCCCTATGCCAGTTCTGCTGTGAGGCTTCCACGGGCCGGTGCCAGCACCAGGGGCTCCTTCAGTATTGGAACTGTAGTCAGTGAACACAACTGAGCCCTCGGTGAGCTCCCAGGATGGCCAGGGACAACTGATCTACCCAGCCCACCCTGAAATTTGCCCAAGTCCTGCTGGAGCCAGTAGACCCGGCGGCCAAGAATGACCCCAGAGCCAGGTATAACCACTCGCCCTTTGCCAGGATACTGCGGTGGCTCTACCCCACCATGGCCAGGCACTACAGGTGACCATGTAGGGCCCTGCAGCCAGGAAAGCACACAGCCCCGCATTGCCCTGGAGACTGGTAGACCCAGCAGCCCCCTCCTGCCAGGGAACCAAATTTCAAGGCCAACAAATATTTTAAACATACTTTTGACATATTAAGATTTTTTTTAACAATTAAATTCTTTTGAGTAAATAAAGAAATTTGGGGAGAAATCTTTTGAAAGAAAACTTGTTTTAAATTTTTATTTTCCTTTTCAAACCAAGTAATTCCTACCACGCTCACAGCGAACCGCAGCCTTTCTCACCACCTGGACACCCACCCACCTACTGAACCCACTCCCTCTGGACCCTGCACAACTCCCAACACACAATTTGTCTGGGGAAGAGCACAGATTGTGTCAAGGCAGCAGAGCCCGGCATGGAAAAACTGGAGCCAGCCCAGATTCCCCCAGCCGCTGGAAAGGAGGAAATCCAGACCCACGGATACACACAAGGACACAGAGCATAGCTTTGATAAAAGGTTTTATTGATTATTAGGGGGAAATGGCCCTGGGCTCAAAGGGTCCAGGGATGATCATCTCCTCATGCCACTGGAGGGGAAAATTACACCGGTCCTTCCAATCCTAAAAGACAAAACCTAGAACGTGACCTCTGGTGCCCACTGGGCCACGAGAGGGGCCTTGTCCCCACCCCTCTCCCTGCAGGCACTGCTCACCTAGACACCCAGAGAGGCAGCCAGGCGCTTCTGCCACAGAACACCTGCCAGCTTTTCAGCCACAGGGGGCTGGGGACAAAGGCAGCATTAGAGACACACTGGGGGCACTGGGCTGGGCTGGGAGGAAAGGGGAAAGCAGGGGGGTCCTTAGGGAAGGGGCCTGCAGGAGCAATGGGGTGCAGGAGCTGCTGGGCTCCTGCCCAGAAGCCCTGGGGTCCTGGCCAAGAGGCACAGCTGGGGCAGAGGCTGCGTCCTGGGTCATGCGGAGGTGCTGGCTGGACAGGGATGGGAATGCAATGGGGGCCCTGGGAAAGGGGGATCCTGGGGAGGGTCCGCAGGGCAGGGGTTTTGTCTGGGGTGTCAGTAGGGGTGCACTGGGCTGTGCTGGGGCAGACAGGGTGTGGTGGCTATGCAAGGGGAGGGTCTGACACCGGCAGAACTCATGGTACCCACCAGAGGTGTCTTCAGGATTGCGACATTGTCTAAATCCAACTGCAGAGAGACCAGGAGACCTCGCTGGTCACTGGGATGTCCCCGGTGCCAGCAAGGGATGGAGAGACTGAAATGCCAGCCCCAAATTCCCTGAGGGGATGCCCTCCAATCCCAGCACCCAACTCACCTCCCGGAGATCATCTTGGGTTCCTTGCAGGAGTGCCTGGGAAAGGAGAACAAAGGCTTGGTCTGGATTGTACCTTGTGGGGCTGTGAGAGGACACGGGTGCGGGGAGCAGGATGGAGGAAAAGGGATGAGAATTCAGGGCCTCCTGGGAGATCTGTTTGAGGTGGGGTCCTCCAAGGACGATGGGCGTGAGGCAGCAGGAGATCCGAAGACACTGAACTGGGGTCACCTGAAGAGCTCAAGGGATTGGAATGCAGGTGTGGAAGGGGCCCTGTGTGGGACGCAGGGGAGGAGAAAGGAATTCGAGTCTAGGGACCTAGGATTGCAAGGGAGGGGCTTGGTGGGAACAGAAGAAATAGAACGTATGAAGAGAAAACCAGTGGGACTGGGAGAGGGTTTGGGAGTGGGGAGTGAGTAAGGGAATGGTATTGGAAGATACTGCTGCAGCAGCCAAGGAGAAAGGTAGGGACTGAGGTGGAAAAGGGAAGGAAAGGCATTGGGAATGATCGCTGAGAGGGCATTAGGGGACCCTGGATAGGACAAAGAGGAGAACGTGCAGATGAGATGCCTGAGGAGACCAAAAGGCTGGGATGGGAGGCTACAAAGGGTAGGATGTGGGGCCACCGTGGCATCAGGGCCTTGCCTTGGCCTGTGCCGGAGGGCACAGCAGGATGGAGAAGGGCCACACTGAGCACAGCCAACTTCATCTTCCTCTCACACTAGGCAGCACTGGCTGAGGCTGCACCAGGGCAGCAGCACCTTTATCCCTTCCAAGATTCCGCCCTGCCCCCTCCCTGACAGCCCCCAGGGCACAGCCTGGCTTGGCACAGTTTCCAGCCCTGGCCACAAGCCCAGCCCTAGCACAGAGTCCATCCCACCTGTGGCACGCATTCAGCCCCCTTGCCCATCATCCTCCAGCTTCCTGCATGGGGCAGCTGCCCCTGGAAGGTCCCAGGCACCTCTGGCGTCCACGAGGGGTGGGCAGGGAGGCGAAGGTAACTGGATCACCTGTGGAGACAACCCCCACTCCAACACAATCCATTCTCCAACAGCCTCCAAAGCCACATCCCCCCATCTCCTGGTTCCCCTCCTCTCCAAGGGCTTTTCCTTCAGGACATCCCCGAGCTGACCCCAGCCACTCACTCAGTGTGTCTGAGCAGAATCGTCATGGTTGCCCCTCCTGCCCCATGGGGAAACGGGAGATGGACTGACCCCTCTTCTTGGGACAACAAGACTCCAGAATCTTGGAAAACTGGGACATTATAGGACAATGGTGTCATGAACCTAGGAAACAGCCAGGTGTGGATCTCCAGCCACTGGAGACACTGGGGAGCAGGGGAAATGATGATCACCTGAAGACATGGCTGAAGCTTGGGGAATTGCTCAGGTGTTGCGCTTCATCCACCTCAGGTGTGGCACATCCACACCACCCCATTATTTCCCTTTCCCTGCATGCCCCAGACTGGTCCCATCTTCAGGCCCAGGGTGGAGTCCAGGCAGGAATATCCCCTGCCCTGGGGCTGACCCTCATCCTGTCACACCTGCAGCCACCAAACCCTCCTAGAGCACCTGGGTCCTGCTCTGCACAGCTGCTACACACAGCTAGTGCCAGGGACCCCATCACACCAAGGCTCCCATTCCAGCACTGACCCTCACCAGGACTTGGCCACAGCTCCCCAAGGCCCTTATCCCCACAGTGTCTCTGCAATGCCCTGGCCTTGGGCCCAGGCCAGCAATGGCCCAGAGCTGGAGGTGCCCATCCTGAGGGATACGGGGGAGTGAGTGTTTGTCCCCAGGCAGCCACTGAGAGCTAATTGGGCAAACAGAGGTGCCCAGTCAGGGGGAAGGATGTTGGTCCCCTGCCTGCATCTCTGATAAGCCCTGTTTACCCAGGGCCTGAGGCACCCGGAAGACATTAAGGTATTTTGATCTTCCAAGAAGGGAAAATCCAGAGAAGTGGTTCTCAAGAGCTGTCCGTGCCTGCGATTCTTGTTTGACATTCTGCAGCATTAGTGAAGGGTTGTTTCCTTGAAGTCCTGAAAAGTCACAATGGGGTCTCTCCACAGCCTTTTCTTTCCCACATGGAACAGCCCCGACTCTCTCTGCCTGTCTCTGTCACAGAGGTGCTCCAGCCCTTGGAGTGTCTTCGTGTCCTCCTCTGGAACAGTTCCATGAGGTTTGAGTCTTTCCTGTGCTGAGAACCCTCTTGCAAATTGTTTATACAGAAGATACCATTGATAGGAGAGGGGAAACTCATTCATCCTGAAAGGCTGACACAAGTGTAGGAACATAAAACTGTAGGGACAGTTTCTGGAGGGCTGAGACACAGCCCCCAGGGAGGAAGGGACATTCATATGGGGTTACCTAGAAATGGGGGTCACTCCACCTGCACTGGGAACCTCTGTGTGTGTCCAGCTCATTGTCCCCCAGATGTTGGCACATGGTCAGTGGCCATCCAATGCCATCCCCCTGACTGGCACTGATCTCCAAGGAAGCCTGGACCTCTCCTCGGCCAATGTTCCACAATTAGGACCCTGTGGACACTTCCTCAATTCCTCTCCAAGATGACATCAGTACACCAATGATGTCACAGCACATGTCCGTCTGGTCACGAATCCCCGACGGGGACACTCTGCTCTCTCGTCCATGGGCACAAAGCAGCAACATTCCAGAGGAAAATCTTCCCCCATGTGCACTGTGGCTCCTTGGGCAAGTTCCAGAGCAAANCCTCCCTGACAGCCCCCAGGGCACAGCCTGGCTTGGCACAGTTTCCAGCCCTGGCCACAAGCCCAGCCCTAGCACAGAGTCCATCCCACCTGTGGCACGCATTCAGCCCCCTTGCCCATCATCCTCCAGCTTCCTGCATGGGGCAGCTGCCCCTGGAAGGTCCCAGGCACCTCTGGCGTCCACGAGGGGTGGGCAGGGAGGCGAAGGTAACTGGATCACCTGTGGAGACAACCCCCACTCCAACACAATCCATTCTCCAACAGCCTCCAAAGCCACATCCCCCCATCTCCTGGTTCCCCTCCTCTCCAAGGGCTTTTCCTTCAGGACATCCCCGAGCTGACCCCAGCCACTCACTCAGTGTGTCTGAGCAGAATCGTCATGGTTGCCCCTCCTGCCCCATGGGGAAACGGGAGATGGACTGACCCCTCTTCTTGGGACAACAAGACTCCAGAATCTTGGAAAACTGGGACATTATAGGACAATGGTGTCATGAACCTAGGAAACAGCCAGGTGTGGATCTCCAGCCACTGGAGACACTGGGGAGCAGGGGAAATGATGATCACCTGAAGACATGGCTGAAGCTTGGGGAATTGCTCAGGTGTTGCGCTTCATCCACCTCAGGTGTGGCACATCCACACCACCCCATTATTTCCCTTTCCCTGCATGCCCCAGACTGGTCCCATCTTCAGGCCCAGGGTGGAGTCCAGGCAGGAATATCCCCTGCCCTGGGGCTGACCCTCATCCTGTCACACCTGCAGCCACCAAACCCTCCTAGAGCACCTGGGTCCTGCTCTGCACAGCTGCTACACACAGCTAGTGCCAGGGACCCCATCACACCAAGGCTCCCATTCCAGCACTGACCCTCACCAGGACTTGGCCACAGCTCCCCAAGGCCCTTATCCCCACAGTGTCTCTGCAATGCCCTGGCCTTGGGCCCAGGCCAGCAATGGCCCAGAGCTGGAGGTGCCCATCCTGAGGGATACGGGGGAGTGAGTGTTTGTCCCCAGGCAGCCACTGAGAGCTAATTGGGCAAACAGAGGTGCCCAGTCAGGGGGAAGGATGTTGGTCCCCTGCCTGCATCTCTGATAAGCCCTGTTTACCCAGGGCCTGAGGCACCCGGAAGACATTAAGGTATTTTGATCTTCCAAGAAGGGAAAATCCAGAGAAGTGGTTCTCAAGAGCTGTCCGTGCCTGCGATTCTTGTTTGACATTCTGCAGCATTAGTGAAGGGTTGTTTCCTTGAAGTCCTGAAAAGTCACAATGGGGTCTCTCCACAGCCTTTTCTTTCCCACATGGAACAGCCCCGACTCTCTCTGCCTGTCTCTGTCACAGAGGTGCTCCAGCCCTTGGAGTGTCTTCGTGTCCTCCTCTGGAACAGTTCCATGAGGTTTGAGTCTTTCCTGTGCTGAGAACCCTCTTGCAAATTGTTTATACAGAAGATACCATTGATAGGAGAGGGGAAACTCATTCATCCTGAAAGGCTGACACAAGTGTAGGAACATAAAACTGTAGGGACAGTTTCTGGAGGGCTGAGACACAGCCCCCAGGGAGGAAGGGACATTCATATGGGGTTACCTAGAAATGGGGGTCACTCCACCTGCACTGGGAACCTCTGTGTGTGTCCAGCTCATTGTCCCCCAGATGTTGGCACATGGTCAGTGGCCATCCAATGCCATCCCCCTGACTGGCACTGATCTCCAAGGAAGCCTGGACCTCTCCTCGGCCAATGTTCCACAATTAGGACCCTGTGGACACTTCCTCAATTCCTCTCCAAGATGACATCAGTACACCAATGATGTCACAGCACATGTCCGTCTGGTCACGAATCCCCGACGGGGACACTCTGCTCTCTCGCCAATGGGGCACAAAGCAGCAACATTCCAGAGGAAAATCTTCCCCCATGAGCACTGCGGCTCCTTGGGCAAGTTCCAGAGCAAACAATCAAGGCAGTGGCGAAATGTTTTCCCAGCTAGGCCACCACAGATCTCTGATGGATCTGCAGTGTCCCTGTGGAAAGAGAGAAGCAGAACCCTTCACTAATGCTTGAAAATGTCAAACAGAAATCAGAGGCATGGACAGCTCTTGGGGACCACTTCACGGTGGATTTTCCTTCCTGGAAGCACAAGATCGCGAATGTCTTCCTGGTGGTTCAGGCCCTGGGTAAACAGGGCTTATCAGAGATGCTGGAAGGAGACCAGCATCCCTCCTCCTCACAGGGCATCTCTGTTTGCCCAATTAGCTCTGAGTGGCTGCTCTAGGAGAAGCGACCACTTCCCCTTGTCCCTTGGGATGGGCACATCCTGCTCAGGGCCAGTGCTAGCCTGGCCCCAGGGCCAGGGCATTGAAGAGACACTGTGGGGACAAGGGCCTTGCAGAGCTGTGGGCAAGTCCCAGGCAGGGACAGTGCTGGAATAGGAGCATTGTTAGGGATGGAGTGCCAGAAACACTCATGTGAAGCAGAGCAGGACCCAGATGTTCTGTGATGGCACAGATGCTGCAGGTGTGACAGGATGGTCAGGGCAGGGCGTATTCCCCTTCTGGACTCACCTCTGGGGCTGGAGACTTGACTGGTTTTGGGCCTGTAGGGGAACAGAAATAATGGGGTGTTCTGCATGTGGGAAGTGCCAGACCTGAGGCATTCCCCAAGCCACAGCCTTGTCTGCAGGTGATCAACATTGCCCAGTGCTCCCCAGTGTCTCCAGTGATTGGAGATCCCAATCACTCAGCTGATCACATGTCCCTTGTTCCACTTGTTCTCCTACATGCCGGGTTTGGGGCTGTGGTCATCTCTGGGGTGTCCCATAGGAAAAGCACTGGCAGGGGAGGGGCAGCAGGAGATGGGGGATCTGGCTCTGGGGGGGCTGTTGGTGGATGGATTGTGTTGGAGTGGGGGATGGTCTCCACAGGGGATCGAGCTGCTTTCGGCACCTTGCCTGCCCCACTTGGCCCCTCCAGGTGCCTGGGCCCTTCCAGGGGCAGCTGCCCCATGCAGGAAGCTGGAGGATGATGGGCAAGGGGGCTGAATGTGTGCCACAGGTGGGATGGACTCCATGTGCAATATCCAGATGATGAGGCATATTCCTTTTTTTTTTACGCCAAATTGCAGTAATTTGGAAATTCTTCCTGGATTAGAGCAAACCACAGGCCAATAATTGACCCACTTTGGTTTCCAAATCAGAAATCAATAAACTTCTCCCAAGATGTGTTTCCCTGCAGTAAAGAAGGCAGTTTGATAACTTTTGTCCCAAGTTTCTCCTGTGTTCATGACTTCAGATGAACTGGAACAGTCCCAGAAGCAAAAAAGTGGCCACAATGAGCAGGATCAAATCCCCAGGGCACCATTAAACGCACTCAGTCCGCGCCTTCCACAGCCCAGCAGCAATTCCTGCCGCTGCCCCCCGCACTGGGCCAGCCTGATGGGCATCACTCTGCTGTGTGGGGCCGGCTCCCGCAGAACACAGCACTCGGAGCCGCTCTGTGTCCCGCAGCTTCGGCATCTCTGGCACTGCTCCATGGCTGCAGGGCCTGTGCCACCATTGTTCCATCACTTCTCCATTGCTTTTCCACTGCTTCTCCACTGCTGCTCCATCACTCCTTCTCCACTGCTTCACTCCTGCTCCACAGCTGCTGCTCCTGTTCCAGCCCTGCTGCCAAACCTCCCCTGGTGCCACACTCACTCCAGTGCTGCTCGTTTGTGACACTGCGGGGCCTTCTGGACCAGTGGGCCTCCTCCCCATTGTGACACTGTGGGGATACATGGAACCAAAGGAAGCCTGTGATGCTGTGGGGTCTTGTGCAATTCAGAGGCCCCTTTGGCATGACATGGCCTCATGGAACCAAAGGGACAACTGTCATACTGTGGGGCCCCATGGAACCCAGGATCCCTTGTGATCCCTCAGGGTCTCATGGCTACCAGGGATCACTGTGACACTGTGGGGCTTTATGGACCTTGGGAGACATTATGGCACTGCTGGGCCTCATGAAACCATGAAACCATTGTGACACTGTGGGCCATCACAGAAAAATGGTAGCCTGAGAATCTGTGGGGCATCATGGAATCCAGAGGCACCTGTGACACAGCAGAGCCTTTTGGACCTGAGGGAACATTGTGATACCTCAGGGCCTCGTGGTGCCCGTGGTGCCCGTGCTCATGATTGTGACATTGTGGTGCCCCATGGAACCAAAAGGATCCACTGTGACACTGTAAGGCCTCACGGAACCAAAGGAACCCTGGGACACTGTAGGGCCTCCTGGGTCTCATGGAACTAAAAGGAATCTGAGACACTGCAGGGCCTCCTGGTTCTCAGTCTCTTCTGACATTTGTGTCCATCTACAAAGACACAAAACTGGGCAGCCTGAGCCTGTTGATCCAGAATATTCCCATCTTTGTGGGAGGATGTTCCTGCCAACTCTGGTGCTGTGTGTTCCCTCAACTGGGAGCACTGGGCAATGTTGTGCTCTCCAAGGGAATCGCATCCTACAAGAGACACTGACCCCTCTGGTAGCTGACATCACAGTGCTTCCTGTGGGGTGGGAGAAGAGACATCTTTTGCTCCATCATGTTGCTCAGAGCCTGTCCAACTGGGCCAGGAATGTTTCCAAGGATGGGGCATCCACCAGGTCTCCTGGAAACCTGTGCCAGTGTTTCACCACCCTCAGCATCAAAAATTTCTTCCTTATCTCCAGTCTGAACTAACCCTGTTTAAGTTGAAAACCATTTCCCCTTCTCTAATTGCGAGAGGTCCTACTAAAACATTTCTCCCCACGTTTCCTGTGAGGTGCCTTGAAGTCCTGCAAGGTCACAATGGGGTCTCCCCACAGCCTTTTCTGCTCTATGCTGAACAGCCCCAACTCTCCAAGCCTGTCTCTGTCACAGAGGTGCTCCAGCCCTTGGAGTGTCTTGGCAGCCTGCTCTGGAACTGCTCCATCAGGTCCAAGATTTTCCTGTGCTGTGTGAAGACCCTGTTGTAAATTGTTTCTGCAAAAGTAACAGTCGATAGGAGAGGGGAAACTCATCCTTCCTGAAATGCTGGCACAACTGTAGAGACAGTTTCCCTGGAGGACAACACATCTCTGATGGATCCACAGGGTCCCTGTGGAAAGAGAGAAGTAGTACCCTTCACTAAGGCCCCAGAATGGCAAACAAGAATCACAGCCATTGACAGCTCTCGGGAACCACTTCTTGGTGGATTTTCCTTCCTGGAAGCCCAAGATGTCTGAATATCTTCCTGATGCCTCAGGCCCTGGGTAAACAGGGCTTATCAGAGATGCTGGCAGTGGATCAACATTCCTCCTCCTGACTGGGCACCTCTGTTTGCCCAATTAGCTCTCAGTGGCTGCCTGGGGACAAACACTCGCTCCCCCATATCCCTCGGCATGGGCACATCCTGCTCTGGCCTTGGTTGAGGGCCAGGGCATTGCAGAGACACTGTGTGGGGACAAGGGCCTTGGGGAGCTGCAGCCTATTGCAGCCAGGGACAGTGCTGGAGTTTGGGTCTTGCTGGGGACGGGGTCCCTGGCACCCTGCATGTGTGGCAGCTGTGCAGAGTGGCACACAGGTGCTCTGGGTGGGCACAGTGGCTCTGGGTGGGACAGGGTGGGGGCCAGGGCAGGGGACATTCCCATCTGGACTCTGCTCTGGGGCTGGAGATGGACAGGTTTGGGGCCTGCAGGGAAAGGGAAATGGAGAGGTCTGGCTGTGGGAACAAGCACACCTGAGGCATTCCCCAAGCCTCAGCCCTGTCTTCAGGTGATCAACATTGCCCAGTGCTCCCAGTGTCTCCAGTGACTGCAGATCCCAGTCACCTGCCTGCCCTTGACTCAAAGTCCTCCCACATTCCTGTTTTCCCTGATTCTGGGGTCCTGATGCTGCAGGAAGAGGGGTCAGTGCCCATTGCTGTTTTCTCAAAGTGCCTCAGTGGGAATAGGGGCAACTCTGCTCAGATCTGATGGGTTTTGGGATGGGGTCGGCTCTGAGCTGTCCCACAAGGAAAGCTCCGGGAGGGAACGGGCAGCAGGAGATGGGGTTATCTGGCTCTGGGGGCTGTTGGAGGATGGATTGTGTTGGAGTGGGGGTTTTCCCCACCAGGGATCCATCTGCTTTCAGCTCCCCCATGTACTGACCACCCTCCATCAGGCAATCCCAGAAAGCCCAAGAGGCCTGAATGTCCTCCTGATGCCTCAGGCCCTGGGTAAACAGGGCTTATCAGAGATGCTGGCAGGGGACCAGCATCCCTCCTCTTCACAGGGCACCTCTGTTACCCCAGTTACCTCCGAGCGGCTGCATGGGGACAGGTGCCCGCTTCCCCATGTCCCTTGGGATGGGCACATCCCACTCAGGGCCTGTGCTTGCCTGGGCCCAGAGCCAGGGCATTGACCCAGGTGCTCCAGGAGGGCACAGTGGCTACAGGTGTTATAGGATGAGAGTCAGGGGAGGGCATATTCCCCTCTGGACACTGCTCTTGGGCTGGAGATTGGACAAGTTTGGGATCTGCAGGGAAAGGGATAGAAGGTTGTCTGGATGTGGGAATTGTCATGCCTGAGGCATTCCCCAAGCCTCA
>VZSE01002356.1:451580-522745 GCA_013398275.1 Promerops cafer | reverse complement strand
CGCCTTCCTGCGGGGACCGGCAGCGCGACGGCGGGGACCGGCAGGCCGGCGCCGCCAAGAAGAAGACGCGCACGGTGTTCAGCCGCAGCCAGGTCTATCAGCTGGAGTCCACCTTCGACATCAAGCGCTACCTGAGCAGCTCGGAGCGGGCCTGCCTGGCCTCCAGCCTGCAGCTCACCGAGACGCAGGTGAAGACGTGGTTCCAGAACCGCAGGAACAAGTGGAAACGGCAGCTCTCGGCCGAGCTGGAGGCGGCCAACATGGCCCACGCCTCGGCGCAGACTCTGGTGGGGATGCCGCTGGTGTTCAGAGACAATTCCCTCCTCCGAGTGCCGGTGCCCCGGTCCATCGCCTTCCCCGCCCCTCTCTACTACCCCGGCAGCAACCTCTCGGCCTTACCGCTCTACAACCTCTACAACAAGATCGACTACTGAGCCCCGCGCCCCCGCCCCGCGCCCGCCCCGTCGGGACCCGCACCGGGAGCGGGGCCGGGGCCGCCGCGGGGGCTCCGTGCGGGGTCTCAGGCCGCCCCCATGGAGGGGACACAGCACCGAAACTGATGGGAGGGACGGGCAAATGGAGAGCCCGGGGCGCCGGGGGCACCCCCTCTCTCCCCTCCTGCCATCCTGTCACTTGAAAAGAAAAAAAAAACAATTAAAAAAGCGTTATTTCAGATCTGTAAATATTTTTAAAGAAAGTAAGAAAGAAAAAAAAAAAATTAAAGCGTTTTAAGCCTCGTTTGTAAATTTGCCACCTCGGTCGCGTGTCCCCGAAGGGGATCCCGGCACCGGGGGTGCCCCGCAGCGGGGCCGGGAGGGGCCCGCGGGGCCCGGGATCGATGCACGTGAGAGCCAAAACGACTTGTAACGCCGAGGGTTTATTTTTCCGGAATTTTTGCTCCTTATCTCGTTTCCCGCAGGGAATCCCAGCCGGGCCCGACCGTCCGCCCGTGCCGGGGCCGGCGGGGGCTCGCTGCCCTTCTCTCGGCTGGGAGATGAAGGGTATTTCCCGAAAAGTTTCGTAAACGGGGACCCTTTTCCTGTTTTTCGGAGTGTTTTGGTGGAAGCCGCTGTGATGGGCTCGGTGCTACCGGGGACTGGTCCCGGCTCGCCGCGGCCCGGGTTCGCACGGGGCATCCTCGACGGCTCCCCACGGGACACGGCCTCGATCGGTCACTCTGAACCTGTAAATCCCGCGGCAAGTGGCGATTAAACTGCGGCCACCGGCTCCGAGGTACGGCCCGTACCGAGCGCCGGGGGTGTAACAGCAACAGCAACGAGGACAGCGAAAAACAAACCCGAAAAACAGAGAAATAAAATATCCGAAGGGATAAATAAGGCGTTTTTCAACGCGGGGAAGGAGAACGCTCTCCCCGCGCTCCACAGCCCGTGTTTGAGCCACAGACCCCTTGCCCCGGGGTAGCGGCAGCCGGGCTGGGGAACACAGCCCCGCTCCGTCGCTCCGCCTTTCGGACTCTGTTTTTTTTTAGGGGTAATAACTCGTATTTCGGGTTTTATCCGTTAACACTGCTAAAGCCCAGCAGCAGCCTCTATTTTCCCGCGCCACCAGCCTGTGCGGTTCCCTCGGGGGCATCTCCCGGGCCCCTCCGTTATCAGCCGGGATGGGACGGGGACAAGGGACCGACCCCCGCACGCCGCCACTGCCCCGGGAGCAGCGAACTACAACTCCCGGCACGCCCCGCGGCGGCGGGCTCGCGGCGCACGTCGGGGACGCCGCGCCACGCGCGTTCGAACCGGCCAATCGCGGGGGGAGGGCTGCAGTGCGCGCGCGCGGGCGGTGGCGGTGGCGGTGGCTGAGGTGAGGCCGGGACCGGGACCGGGGATCCGGGACTGGGGATGCGGGATCGGGGTCCAGGACTGGGGATCGGGACCCTGGGCACGGCCTATCCCTCCCGTCCCGGCCGCGCGTTCGTTCCCCGGTGCAGCGCCCTCCCTCCCTGGTTCCCAGGCCCTTCCCTCACTCTCTTCCCTTCCCGCAGCGTCTTCCTCATCCCGGCGCTCTTCACAGAGACCGAGGCCTCGCGGCTGCCGTAACTCCGAAAGCTTTTCCTTGGCGGCCCGCGGAGCAGCGGGAGGAGCTCGTTCAGCATGAAAACGGTACTTTGAGTTTCGTGTTTTCTGAATAAAAGCGCGGGCGGGGAGTCCCGAGGCTCTCACCGGAGCGTTCTGCTTTGTTCCAGCACCTCCGTCCAGCTCAGTGACACCTGTGCCAAGAGGAGCTATAAAACCACAGATTTCTTGCTTGTTCTCTAAAAACTATTTTTTTTCCTGTTTTTAGAAAATTTTACCCCGTAGTTAAGTCAGAGTCGCCATTTCAGCAGCATGTGCTTTCTCGATAATATTTGAAGGTTTTTTTCTTGTGCTGCCTCAACATTTTATCAGGACTTTGTTGTTTGAGGTGGGCACAGCACTGTGGTTTGGCAATCCTGGTTGTGGAACAGCTGTTTCTGTGAAAATGTGGAGCTCTAGGTCTGGTTGGTTTTTTTTTTTTTTTTTTTTTTTACACCCTGTGTAAGAGGCAGGATATACTTAAATTCCGATATTATGAACATTGTTCTGGATTAAAAATATCTTTGGGACATCCTTCCAGGTTTCTTGTGTAAGTAGCTTTGCCTTCTGGAGTTGCTGTTGGGCTGGTTAATAATTCGTACCAGGCCTCAAATAATACAATAACTTGCACCTCAAACTTCATGTTTTGTTTGAGTTTTCCGGCCTAAGTAATAAGCTTGGACAGCAATAAGCTTGTCCAATTTAATTATCCCAGTTGTTCTGAATTCCTTTAGATTTTCTGTCTCTGGACCTCCATCTGAAACATCCTCAGCAGGTGCTGCTGAATTCCAAGCAGCATTCCCATGGAAAGATGTGTAGCAAAACCTCAGGCCTCTCTTTTCCCAAGTGTTCCCAAAGCAGGGCTAAAAAACGGAAATAAGGAAGCTTTTCTGTTATTCAGAGGGTTTTTTTTCCCATCACTTCATGCTTAAATAGCAGAAATAGTACTTTATGTTGACACAGTGGGTGGGTTTTTGTGCTTTTTGAAGGGTGTCTTAGAGAGCAATGCTCCCACTCAGGAAATCTCTCCAGTGTAGGGTCGTGTGTTCCTCACTTCAATACACAACTTGATGATTGTTTAGTTGCTGACAAGCACCAAACTGGAACCACTGTGCCCTAAATTTGCACCTTGCCCTTGGTTCATCTGCTCCTTGTCTCCTGGTTTATTCTCAGAGGTGTAATCTTACCTTTGCAGTTGTGCCTACAAATTCCATAACAGTGCTACAGAAAATCTCAGCTAATTCACTGCTCTCTCCCTTTAGCAGAAGGTAAATGTGCTGTGGAGGCCTTGAGAAGCCTTGAAAAGAGGCTGTGGTTGTTTTGTTGGTGGTTTTGTGGATGTGTAACCAGCAGATTCTTCTTTTAGAGTGGTTGCAAGGTCTAAGCTGTTTTCCAGCTGAAATTTGCAGTTCATAGCTTCTGCTGTCCTTGGAATTTTTCAACAAACTAGTGCTGGAATGGGAGTGCTGCATTTGCCTTTGGAGTCATTGCTCTTTGAATTGTTGATTTTTTTTCCTGGTCACATCCCAGTTCCATGGTCACTCCACATTTCAGCACTTCACAAAACATAACTTTCCTTTCTGTACCTGCCCTTTGGATTCTAAGAGAGGGGCAAAAACTATCTTAAAGCTTTTTGTTGCACATATTTCACAGCACTTGTGGAAGCCAAAAGGTCTGAAAGTTGCACAGTGCCCAAAACTATATAAAAGATGATCCAGTTGCAATTCTTGGAAGTGTGTGACAGTCATACCAATCCAGGAGCAAATCAACACTTTTTGGAGTTTTCAAATCCAATTCCTTTCTGCTAATACATGTTTTTTTAAAGTAACTTCTTGATGTTCACAATAACTTAGAAATATTTACTTCAAAAAACACAGCCACACACTCAGCAGAGTGAGGGAAATACTTTTGTAAGTAACAATATCCAAGCTTATAGATTATAACAACATTATAGTATTTTTGTGTTGTCTGTTCACGTTTCATTTGATATTTAAAAACTCTCTGTAGAGAAAGGCATTTATTGAGGTTTTGGACAGGGATGTGCATCTTGAATTTTAGAGTTTGTGAGAAATTTGGGTGTTCTGCACCTGTTCTGTGTAAAAGCCAGTGAAGTTTTCAGGTCTGCTTTGGGCTGCCTTTCAGAGGGCTCAGTCTCGTTCCCTTGCTAGGCCTGTGTTCTTGTAGTCATTAAAATTGCATCTGTGCCTTATTGTCTGCAGATGACAGGATCAAACGAGTTCAAACTCAACCAAACTCCAGATGATGGGATTTCATCAGTAAAGTTTAGTCCAAACACATCTCAGTTTCTGCTTGTTTCATCCTGGGACACAACTGTTCGGCTCTATGATGTTCCTGCCAACACCATGAGACTCAAGTATCAGCATTCAGGAGCTGTCCTGGACTGTGCTTTTTATGTAAGTGTGGGAGGGGTCTTTTAATTATTATTTTACAGCTGTAGAGTGCCCAAAGTATGAGAAATTGTCAGTCCCTGAAATTAAAGAGGGGGCCTACCTGTGCTTTTTTTCACTGATTGTTTTGTCACGTGGCTGATGCTGTACTGTGGATCAGCACTCAGGTTCTCAAATGGTATCTCCCTTCTAAATCAGTTTTAGGATTACACTGCACCTAGATGGGACTTAGGTTGTCAGTCATTTAAAATATGAAGAAATGGAAATTATTTGGCCTAGCCTCTGCCTTTTTAAAATTTATTTTAGTTTTACTTCTAAACTAAAATTCATATCTCTCAAAGCACTTAAACATTTTGTAAAGCTCCTGTCTGTTTAAATCTGGGTCAGACCTTAACATTTGGGTCTTAATTCCTATCTTCCCAAAACTCTTGAAAGCAAGTCCTTTGTTATGAGTTTAGGATGCTGAGCAGCCATGGAAACTTAATAAGGTAAATTTTATTCCTTTATAGGATCCTACCCACGCCTGGAGTGGAGGGCTGGACCAGCAGCTGAAAATGCACGACTTAAACACGGACCAGGGTGAGCAGATTGAATTCTAAATGCTGTCAGCAGCTGGCCTGGGCTCCAGATTTATGTACTTACATGCACAGAATGTTCTTCAGGTTCTTTAGATGGGGGATATTTAAGTATCTGGCAGAATAACCAGCGACCCTAATAAGAACCACCTAAAAACCTGGAAGAATTTAGCATTGCCAGAAAGTTTGGTGGCTGCTTGTAGGATGCCTTGAATTGGTTTTCTGATGATAATCCTGCTCTGCCATAGGCTACAGTGGCTCAGTTAGGGGGAAGTAGCCAAGCTGAACTAAAACTGAGCATGTTGTTTTTCAGAGGTTTGTGGTTTGGATGTATTTAGAACGATCTTTCATGGCAGAGGATATGTAAAGTTTTTGCTTTTGTCAAGCATGGCCTTGTACTACAGTTTTTTTCTAAGAAAACATTGCTTGAAAGTAACAGTTCCAGTGCCTCGTTGGTGCAAAATATGGAACTGGTTTGTCCCACTTTTTTGTGTGTTTTTAGAGTGTTAAAGGGAAAAGCAAATTTCAGCCAGTCACCAGCACCAGCCAGCCAAGGCTTGACAAATGAGTGTGTGCAGTAATGGTACCAAAAAGCTCAAATAATTCTGCCATAGCTGTCTTCCTACAAGTGTTTTAATGTTTTTATTAAGGTGTAATACTAATTGCTTTCTCTTGTCATATTATTGATGTACACAAGGTTAAGTTGCTTTCTGTGTTAGTGTGTTGGTCAGTGATGCTTTATACCTGTAAAGATCCCAGTTGATGCTTTATACCTGTAAAGATCCCTCGATGACTGCCTAAAATTCTGAAATCCTAAGCTCAACAGACATAAGTTGAAATGTAACAATCCTGATATTTGTGTAAATTATGCTTCTGAAGGCTGAACTATCCTTGCAGGGACTTCTGGCATAGAAATGCACCTTTAGAATGTCAGAAACTGCTTGTGCTGCAGTTGTGTTCTTTTTTCATTCTCTATTTCACACATTGACTGTTTGTAGGGCCAGTAGAGTTGCAGTGTATTGTGTTTTCTTACAGAAAACCTCGTTGGTGCCCACGATGCTCCTATCAGGTGTGTGGAGTATTGCCCAGAAGTGAATGTCATGGTGACTGGCAGCTGGGATCAGACAGTCAAACTCTGGGATCCCAGAACTCCCTGTAATGCAGGAACCTTCTCCCAGCCTGAAAAGGTATGTGCTGCATTCCAGGTGTTAAATAATGCACCCTGGACTGAAACATCACACAGGACACTGCCTTGGGCTGAGTTTGTGAAGCTAGGAGCTGAATTTGTCAAGTTATATTTAATGTTTTTTACCCTGGGTGAAAGTGTAGCATTTTAAAAGATTGGTATTCAGAATGTATTGCCATTTTTGATGAGGGCTTTGAGCTTTCCTCAGTGTTCCTGAATTCTTGGTGCTTGTGCTGGACCACTTTCTTAAAATCTAAAATAAATCTGAAGGAAAACCAACCATCTTGGCTTAATCGTAATATGCACAGTTGATTTCCTTAAATGTTAAGATTTTAGGTATATCAGACCCTGGCAGTCCTAAGGTCTGATTGTTTTGGAATGTGCACAGAAAATATCTCTATAGGAGGCCATTTATGTTGCCTGAAATAATACTTTGGCTTTTTACTTGTGTTCAAAAAATTGAACAGAATTGCTTGTATTGTGATTTAACTGTTTTGTATTAATGCCTAGTAAATTTGGATATTCTCCTAAAGCTGAAATCCTCTGTGCTGATGGGAGCCTCAGAGAAATAAGATAAAATGGGATGGTATCTTCAGCTTTTTCCAATGGCCCTATGATGTGTTAACTTCTTATGCTGCTTACAGCAGTGTCATTCAAAGAATTAACAGGAATTCCTGGCTTTTTTCAGAGACTCCTAAACACAGGCTGGCTTGCTGGGTAATTTTACATATGAATATTTTTTTTTTGCCTGTACCTTTTAAAACTTTCATTTAGCACTGTGACATCCTATTGTCAAGTCCTAATTATGAGCCATCATTACCTACCCTTTGCCCCTAAATAGCTCTTACTCTTGTTCCAGCAGAGCTGGATCTACTTCTGGCGAGACCTTTGTGCAGAATAAAGTAATTGCATTATTTCTAGTTTTGATTTATAGATGTATGTAGCATGTAAAGAACTGTGATAAATTGCTGACAGAATATCATATAATGGACAGCCACAGTGAATCAAGCTGCTTATTGGTTCAGCAAGGTTCATTATGTCATTTTTTTAATGCTGCCTTTGATGAATGTGTACACCTACTCCACTGCATGACAACGGTTTCATTTGATTTATGGCTGTGTGGTGGAGAAAGAACACTCACTGTACAGGTGTGACATCAGTTTGTGAAGAAGATTTAAGATATTTAATGTTCTTTATGCCTTTGTTTCCCTATATGTATACAAACACATTTTATGTAGTGTTTATGAATATTTCTGGACCAATTTTTACATCAGTAACAAAAAACTGTCTTGTTAAAAGGTGTAACTACTATTGGCTCAAAGTTTTCTTACCCTTTTGAGGAATAATTGGGATCATCAGAAATTTTGGGCAGCTCCTGTGTGAATATTTAAGACTTTTCCCATCTTAAAAATCTCAATCTTAAGAGTTCAATAATCACATTTTAGAGAAGAAAGCATGCTGGGTGGATGAGGATTGGTTAGAGGAAGCTTTTTTATCTATGTGTATACATACACACCTGTCTGCTTAGCTTTTTATTAGAAATTAACTTTTAGAAAATGTATTTGTAGCAGATGAAGAGAAAAGTTGTGTCTGATGTTTCAGTGCAGTGTTACCAGAACCAAGCAGCTTTGTTGGGCTTCATCAGAGAACCAGAAAGTGAAACCAAATGAAATCATCCAAGCACGTGCCAGAAGTAAACTGATTCCCTCTGGCAGGATACCAGATCTCTTACACTTTTAATTCCTGGTCTGAGGAATACCTAAGATCTGTTTCCTGTGTGTTTGGCTGCATTTGATCACTGGAAAAAGCTCATTCTCACTGTTTGCTCTTGTTAGCAGCTCAGTGGCAGCTGTAGGTAGCTGGATTCCATCTGCTTATGTATCAGCAACTTGGAATTCATTCCATAGCTCAGTTATTTTTGACTAAACCTCTTCCCACCATTTTCTTGTTGTTTTTTTTTTTTTTTTTTTTTAAACATATTACTAGATGAACTGCATCCCAAGCTATAGTTGGAAACAACAATTCATGCACTAAATATTTTCATATGAAATTTGATAAGCCAAAATTTCCCACTGAGCCAAGTTTTGGGGTAGAGTTAAAATTCCAAGCCATTATCTTTTTTTTTAATATGTCAAGGATATTGCTTTCTTCAAATTCACTTAGTTTTATTAAAGTATACAAAGTAATGGTTTTTTTGTTAATGATCTCTTGGCAATTTGTTTTGTTTTATTAACATGAAGCTCAACTCAAAATACTCAGTTTGTAAAGAAAAGTACTTGGTTACCAGGTGGAGGAAAACAGAGAAGAAAATGTGTGATGTGGATTTGTAGGACTAAAGTGCAGGATCATGAACTGACAGTGGGAATGCAAAACCAAGCCAAGATTAATTCCAATATCCATCACTTCCTCTCCTGTTCCTTTGTATGGGTTTTTCTTTTGCCATTAATTTTGGTAAATTTAATGCTTGGAATAGTTTTTGAGCTTTTTGAATGCTACCTCAGGGTGTTCTCACTAACCAGCTGCACATTCCTGCTGCTTACCCCAAATTTGGGTTCTAAATTAAAGCTGAAGGGAATTCTCTTGCTGAGCATTCCATGGGAGATGTCACCAGTTGTGTTAGTGCTCATTGCTGACAGCTTATTCTGTACAAAGAGCAGGGGGTTTTTTAGGCTAACATCAGTGTTAAATTCTGTGAATATTTTTTTGGAAGGTCTACACCCTCTCTGTGTCTGGGGACAGACTGATTGTGGGGACAGCAGGTCGGAGGGTGCTGGTGTGGGATCTGAGGAACATGGGGTACGTTCAGCAGCGACGGGAATCGAGCCTGAAATACCAGACCCGCTGCATCAGAGCATTCCCCAACAAGCAGGTATGGGAGCAATGGCAGCAGTCACATGTCTGCTGAATATTCTTCAGCAAAATGGGGGTTTATCTTCAAGTTTATTTTTCAGTGGGGGTGTGTTTTGTAATCAGACTTCAGGAGAGGGGAGGCTTCCTTTGGTACATTAATTCTTTTTAGTGTAGCTTAGCAGTGTTTGCCACAGACTCACCATGTTGTCGTTTTGTTCCTCAAGATTTGTCTCCTTTTTAGAAATAACCTATTTAATGAATCAGAATGCTGTCATGTAATTAAAAAACATCCTCCCCAGTTGCAGGAGAAGAGAGAAAGCCAGAATTGGTGGTTCCTAAGCAGCTTTTATGCATTGTAACCCAGGGTTCTTGAACAATCTGTGAACAGGGGCAGGATTAAAACTGCATGAATGTCGTTTATATATTTTTCTTTTTTTTCTCTCTGAGTCTGTAGCATGCAGTGCAGAACCTTGGATCCATTATCCAGGGGGAATAGTACAATTCAGGTGCTCCTACAGCTGTTCTGTGCAAGTTAACGTGGTGTGTCTGTGGAATTTCTTTTTTCAAGGAAAGCAAGAAGATTGGCTTTCTCTGCCAAACTAATTTGTAAGGGAATTTTCCCCTGTACAGAGTGATAGTACAAGAATTGCAAGACCTAGTTACTTGTTCTTGAACTGGCATGAATGCTTTGTCCGTTTTCAGTTCTAGTTATAGTAAAACAAGCTGATCTTCCAGATTGTATTGTATGATGGATTTTAAAGAGCCTTGCTATAGCTAGATATCATTGCAATCCTATTTCTGAAAAGATCTATTATGGACTTAACTCAAAAGTGATAATAAAAGCATCTCAGGTTGCTCCAAGTCAGGGCTGTAATTAACTGGATAAGTGAACACAACTTGTATTCAAGTTTCACTGAAAATACTATTTCAGCTTGAGTGTTTAGTTGTTAGTGTAAAGCTCTGAACTAATTTCAATGTAATGTAATGCTGAAGTTAAATAGTCCTGTGAGTATTTCTTCTATTTCAGATATTTTGGCCTTGGGGGGTAGGTGAGCAAATGCAAGGTGTTCTTATCTCTTGAAATTTTTTTTCCCCAAAGACAAGCTTGTGTTTGGACCTGCAGAAGTAATTACAAGTCTCACTGTCAGCTTAAAACTACGATGCAATGAGAATCTCTCTTAGAAAGCTTTTTTCTGCCTTACCACTTAGAATTTAGAAGGCTATGAAATAAAATTGTATTGCAGTCTTTTCTCCAGTTGTAAACTTCTAAATCTTGTAGCTCCTATTTTTTTTTTCTTGTTAGGGTTATGTTTTAAGTTCTATTGAAGGTCGTGTAGCCGTGGAATATTTGGATCCAAGCCCAGAAATCCAGAAGAAGAAATATGCATTCAAATGTCACCGTTTGAAGGAGAATAACATTGAGCAGATTTATCCAGTTAATGCCATTTCTTTCCATAATGTCCACAACACGTTTGCTACAGGTAAGTACTCAATTCTTTGTAACACTCGCCTCAGTTCCTTTAGTTTTGATGTAAACAGATCAGCCTTTACTTCATATGCCCTGACGTTTTAAGCATTTAAATTGTATTCATGCCATAAGCAAGGTTTTAAAATTATTTGATGTAGTGAGAGTTCTTAACTCTTCATATTTTTTCTCTCAAACGCAAGCTTGCGTTTGGACCTGCAGAAGTAATCACAAGTCTCACTGTCAGCTTAAAACTATGATGCAATGAGAGTCTCTCTTAGGAAGTTTTTTCTGCCTTACCACTTCCTTAGAATTTAGAGGGCTATGAGCTAAAATTGTATTGCAGTCTTCTCTCCAGTTAACTGCTTTAACAAGGAGTTTGGGAAATGCTCATTGCGCTCTTTACTGAATGAATCAACCCTCTGTTTTTCCTGACAAACTAATTATGAGTAGTTTCCTTTTTTTTCCTGTGCTGCATCTCTTCAGTTTTATTTTTGTCCTCAATTATAACTTCCAAATGTTCTGTTTTTTTTTTTTTTGAAACCCTGACTTGCAGGCGGCTCCGACGGCTTTGTGAACATCTGGGATCCCTTTAACAAGAAGCGGCTGTGCCAGTTCCACCGGTACCCCACCAGCATCGCCTCCCTGGCCTTCAGCAACGACGGAACCACGCTGGCCATAGCTTCTTCCTACATGTACGAAATGGACGACATCGAGCACCCCGAGGACGGCATCTACATCCGCCAAGTGACGGACGCAGAAACAAAGCCCAAGTGAGTGTCTGCTTCACCTGCAGCTGGGGCCCTCTGAGCCTCCACCCCAAGATTTATTAATTTTCCTAAATTCATGAATAGTATTATTGATGGCAGGAGATAGTGCAGCTTGACTGTAGGGTTGGGTTTGATGTTATCTCCTCCGCCCAAGCTTTCAATATCCGTAGGTTGATAGACGGCTGATGGATAAAATTGTGCCTGGTTGTTTAGTGGGAGAAGAATGTCAAACTCTTACCCTCTTTCAATAGGTGCTATTATATGAAGCTGTAGAGTTATTGCAAGCTCATTGCTTCAGGAATTGAGCGAAGAATTCAAGAATAATTTATTGGAGTAAATGTTACCGTGTTTGGATATTTAAAACTTGGAATGAATGCAGTCTGTCACGCTGAGTATGCACCCAGCTGTCAGAGTGAGCAGTGAATTTAGGTTCTGTTCTAGGAAGGTTGTGTAAAATCAAGGGAAAGCTCTCCCAGTTCCTGCGTGTTGGAGTTTGCTGCAGCCCTTTGATAACACACTTTTCTGTCGTTGTTGCTGTCAAAACGAGGCAAACTGATTGATGGAGGTAAAAATTCCTGTTCAGCTCGCTTTGGCATGAATGTTACATAGAAAAATTGCCATCCCAGTGCAGATTTGTGCTGCCCTTAATGATGGAGGCACAGGAGCAGTTGGCTTTATTTTCAAATTCCTGTGCTTTATCACTGCTAGGTTTTCTCTCTTCTAGTACTCCATCTGTCTTACACCTTATCAGGTTGTCTCCATTATTAAAAGTGGCTGTGAAAACAGATCCATAAATGATCAAGCTTCTTGAGTTTAAAACCTCAAGACCTTTCCCTTCACTCCCCTAAGTGACTTGTCTGTTGCTTTGGAGCAGCTGTTTTATACTTACGAAGATGAGATATTTATTATTGTATAACTTCCACATCTCTCACTTGGAGATATTTCTTTAAAAGTACTTTTGATACTCCTAGAAAAATAAAGCCAGAGCAATTTTAGTATTTACTTCTTGGAGCTCCTCAAGTGCAAAAATCCAAATATGATAATTAATTTCTTTTTTTTAAATCAAATTGTCACATACATTTATGAGTTGTTTTGTTGTGTTTTTCAAAGTTGATAAAAGAATACTTGCTGCTGTTGGTTTTCTAATAGTAAGAACTGCTTTCAGGGTTTTTTTTTAATTCATTGCTAGTTAGAGTTGCTAATTCTGTAGATGCTTCATTCTGCTGTACGAGGAGGTTAATCTACAATTAAACAATATTTCCTCTTGGCCCTCCATTATTTTCTGAAACAGATGGTTCATCATTTCCTGGGCTGTTAAACACAGCAAGGTTAAGGTTAGACTCTTGGGAATCAGCTAGTTTGGAATCTTATTAGGCTGTAGAAGGAAAACTAATAAGAATACTCCTTAATATCATTTTGTGACTGCAAACAATTATTTATTAGCAAACAATTGATCCCAGAAGGGCAAATTGTTTGAGTCAGTAATGAGCTGAGAAAAGACAGAGCCTATCTGTGTATTTGGAAAATAATTGTAACGTAATTGCAATGCATTTAGACAGGCATCTTTTTGGACCTGTTTCTATCTTTAAATGAATTTCTGAAAACATTAACGAGGTTTATATGCTTTTCTGACATTTACAAGTTGCTTGTGCCAACCTTAGGGCACTAAGAATGATGGGCATATTTTAGTGGTTCAGTAGTGTGAGTCATCTCTGGTTTATTCTAAAAATAAGTTACTTAGGACAGAAGACTAATGTCAGTTTCATAGTGATCTTTTTGCATGTTAATTTGAGTCACAGTGTTTCTGCACAATGCATTCTTAGTGCATCAAGATGGTGCCATATTATATAAAGATCACTTTTTTCATCATTTAACTCTTACATTCTGTATCTTGGGCCAACTGAAAGCTGGCTTGCTGCTTTCCTAGGACGTTGAACCTTCTACCTGCTTATGATTGCTCTAAATATTCTTCCTAAAAGAGAGTTTATTTGTTGCAGGTCTACTTAGACTACTGGAGCTACTCCTTCTCTACAAGAGATGCTCACCTGCTCCTAACAAGGCTCCACTAAAACAAGTGAAGTGAGAAGAACAATCTTTGTACTCCTGTTGTTTTTATTAAGAAATGTTTGTTTATTGTAGTTTGTCTAAATCTGTCATTTCTTGCCTGCTTATAATGTTAGTGAAACTATTTTCTTTATCTGCTGTCTGGAGCTGAATTAGTTCAGTCCTGTAGATAACCTTTTAAAAATTCAGACATTTTGTAGTATCTGATTATGAAAACTTCCACTGCTTTCTTATCTGTTCAATAAATATCTATAGATTTTTTGAAAACAAATACTTTGTGTAGCAGCCTTTACTGATTGTGAAACAAATGTTGATACAAAACCCTTAAATTGCAGGAGTTCTTGAGTTCTAGATCTTCCTGATGGAAAAATTTCTAAATATTTAATCTTTTTCCAATGAGATTAACTGGGAAATAAAAAGAAATTATTTCTTTTGAATATTACCACTGAAAGCTCTCTCACTCAACTCTGTTTGCAGTGCAGACTCACACTGCTCTCCTGGTACCTTATATCAGGTGCTACTACTTAAATATTTATTTTACAGTGAATAGTAAGGAGGGACAGAAAAGCTGAGGCTTGAGGAAGGTGATTGAGGTGTGGGTATTTTGGATGGGATATTGGATTCATTCTTGGCTTCCAACTTCTTCTCTTCTATCAGTGCCTGTGTAGCCAGTGGGAGCACTTTATTACCTGTAGGAAAACAAACTTGCTGACAACAGGAATGGTACCAGATCGTTGCAGAGAAGGTGGTGATGGAGAGGAAACAGCTGTGTGTGTGCAGAAATCTGACAAACTTGAGCTGTACCAGGTAGACATGGGTTGTATATGGAATATTTTGTAGTTTGTCATGAGCTAGATGTGGAATCTTTGGTAATAGAAACTGGTTTTGATAGGCTTGGAAAAAATGAAAATCTTCTTGAGTTAAATATGAATGGTGCCCTCACCACAGTGTCATCCAGCCTCTGTTCTGGTAGCTGTGCACCTCCCTTGTTCCTTGCAGTTTTAATTGGCTTTTTTGCAGTGAGGGTTACATGGCTGATGTTGGGCAGAGGTTGAATTTTTGATGTCAGCTTAGGAAGTCATAGCTCCTTGGTATTTAAGTGTTTTATTATTTTTAGAATTTTAGCTTTGCTAAAGAGGGCAAATTGGAGCCCAGACATGGGAGCTAAGGGTTTCTGTCAGTGACTAGCCAAGCAATAATAAGCTTGTGGAAAAAAGAAGTGAAGATGTGTCCAAATAAAAAAAATGTGTGAAGGCAGAATTGGGCTGGGACTAAGGAAAAGGTGGTTTAGTGATGATGTGGAGGAAGGAATATGTGAAATGGAGAGAGGATAGAGTGGGGAGTTACAGGTATAGAGCTGTGGGAACAAAGTGAAATAAGAGCTAGAGAACATAGGGCAAAGCAAACAGAATCAGGGGAATTCCAAACACTTTGGTTGACAGAGGAAACCATAATATAACTAGGAAATGATGCCACCTGTGCCACTTTTCAGTGGTAAGTATTGGGGGAAAAACCTGTTAATATGCTGAGATCTGTGTGTGCCAGTGGACAAAGTTAGCCCAGGATAGGTATGAGGGAATGGATTTGACTTGCTGCTTCTCTGTTGGCTTAAAACCCAGAGGAGGATTCCTTGTGGTGAGCTGGTGTTTTATGTAAATGCTTGAAACAAACAAAAACAGTGAGACAACCAGTGGGGAAAATGAGTGTTGGTTGGTCAGGGCTGCAGCTGTGTCCATGTGTTGGGTAGAAATATCAATGTGCAGTTGAAATACTTCTTTTACAAGATTAATCTCCCTTTTATTAGCACTCTCCTAGAAATGCAGGTCAAGGCAGAGGTTCATAAGCTGGAGGAATCATGAAACAAGCCTTTTCTGACTTCTGTAACAAGCAGCTGAACAAAGGATGTACTGACTCTTGATAGAGGAATTGAGAGCTAAAAAAGCTCCTTAAGTCACTGCTTTTTGGCTGGTGTTGAGGGCCGTGGAGAAAACATGGAGCCACAGCCATCACTGTAATAGAGTCATCAATCACCACTGACTGCTGGCAGCAGTGAATATCCAGGGTTGTCTCTCACAAGAGCCTCATAACACTGTGGTATTAGAAGCCAAGTGGCATCTGTGCCCTGAATGTCACAAAAGCAAGCTGGTAAGTACTTCCTTCTGTTGGCCAGTCCTTCAGGATAATCAGTGTGTGCTTACTACAGGCAGGTCTGGAGCTCTGCTGCATCTCAGGTGGGGTGTTTAGTGCTGGTGCTGCTGCAATTATAATAAATATTAAAAAAAGTCTTCTTTAGGTGGGTGTTTTCCCAAGCAAAACCAGTCAAAGCTGAGCTCTGAGCCCCCAACAAAGTGAAGCGATGCTGTTGAGGATGACTTTACAAAGCTGTGTAGGTATTGCCAGCTCCATCTTAGTTGCCTCACATTTTTGTATGTGCCCAGTGGTTTTCACTGCCTTGAAAATGACAGATTTTCTGTAGTTGGAGTCACTTAGTCCCCAAGTTCAGCAGAAATTCCACTGCTGCATCTGTTACAGTGGGTGCCCAAAAGCTGGGTGTTTCTACTACTGAGTTCTCCTGCAAATTTGGCCTAAATGACCCATCCCCCATGAGGGATGGGTATCAGTGGTGTGGAGCAGAACCCATTTCTTTGGACCAGCAGACATCTGCTCTGGTGATTACACCATTAGCTGCTCTCACGTTGTTCAGTATAATCACAACCACAAAGGCAGTCACTTTTTAGCCAATGTGCAGCTGATATGACTTCTGCTCCTCCAGCAATGTGACATTTGCTCTGAAAAGTGTCAGGATTCTTTGTTTCAAATGCTTTTAGACACGTAGAATTTAGAAATGAAGAGTCAAAAACAGGATTTGCCCAGGTATTCTTATAACTGATATGCTAAAGGCTCTCTCTGTGAAATCTCTCTTTCTCCCTAAGGCTGTATGTGCAGTTTTTCACTGTATCAGACATTTTCCTATAGCATGAAAAGCACAAATGCTAAAACATGTGACAGCAACATGGGGGAGGTAATAGGCCTTCAGAGTCTCCCGTGATTACCTGCAAAGTGGAAGGGAATAAACTGTTCTCCATGTCCACTGGGACAAGGCATAATGAGCTTAAATTGCAGCAGAGATTAGTGTAGACATTAGGAAAAACTTTCCAAGTGAAAGGATGGTTAAGTCCAGGAATAAATGGCCTGGGGAAGCTGCAGTGTCTCCATCTGTGGAATTTCTCAGGCACAGGTTAGACCAGTGGCTGCCAGGAATGGTGATGTTTAACTGGTTCCATCTTTCCATCTTTGGGCAGGGAAGATAAGGCAGTACTGATTGTCCTTGTGGTGGTTCTGCTCCCCAGCTTCCCCTGGCAGTGGGATCTGGCCTCCCAGAGCCAGGGGGGCAGTGCCTGGGGTAAAGCTCTGCAGCCCTTATGGCACCTTCCAGTACCTAAAGGGGGCTGGCAGGAAGGATGGAGAGGGACTTTGGACAAGGACATGGAGTGACAGGACAAGGAGAATGACTTTAAACTGGCAGAGGGCAGGGTTAGATGGGATTTTGGGAAGGAGTTCTTCCCTGTGAGGGTGGGGAGGCCCTGGCACAGGGTGCCCAGAGAAGCTGTGGGATCCCTGGCAGTGTCCAAGGCCAGGCTGGACAGGGCTTGGAGCACCCTGGGACAGTGGGAGGTGTCCCTGCCCACGGCACAGGGTGGAACTGGCTGACCTTTAATGTCCCTTCCAACCCAAACATTCTGTGATTCTCTGATTATACTTCTTTAAATCAATGTATTCATTCATTTTGTAGGCATTTCTCAGCTTGGTTAACTCTGAATTAGGGTTAATTTCAGAATGAAGGTTAATCAAGAACAGCTGACTTTTATTTGCTATATAAATACTTTGTTTACATCAGCCTTACCATAACTTTAAGCTTGCACCCAGCTTCACCATCATCAGCACTGAACAACTCAGCAGAGCAGCAGAGTTGTGTGTTTTAATCTATTCCCCACTTGCAGAAACTCACTGTATCCTCTTCTGGCAAGAAATCAGCAAGGTAGCCTCAAGGAGTAACAAAGCAATAATTTATTCACTTAGGCCCAAGATTTCCTGATAATTTAACTAAGCCAGGCTTGCTTTTCCCTGCTGGTGTTTGCTGCAAGCCACCCTTGCTCTGCAGCCACAACAATGCAACAAAGGCACCGATTGCCTCCTTCTCAGCTCGGCCCGGGGGCATTGTCAGAGGTGATCCTGGCTGCAGAATTTGTTCCCTAAATAGATAAGACAGACAAAGGTGGAGAGAGAAGAAATATTCTCATTCCACAGATGTCAACAAAGGCACAGAATAAGGAAGTGAATTTCCTTGTCACAGAGCAAAGGCAGGACTTGAACAGATGTCTTGATTCTTGATTCAGATGTCTTGAGTGCACGTAATTGGTTTAATTTTTTGCCTCTGCTGCAGACTTGCTGTGGGGAGTTATTTCAGTTAATCTTTTTTAGTCCTGTGATGTAATTTTTTGGTCAATTGAACGGCCAGGGCTTCTGTGTAAAGGTAAATGAGACCAAATTGTTAAAAAATATTTAAGTCTATCTTTTAAAATGCAATTTCTTCTCACACAATGATCCAGTGTGCTCTAGTGTGTTGATATTTAGTAGTGCTACACGGCAAGAGATCCCAGTAAAATGCCAAGATTGCCTTTCCTTTAGTGAGGGAGAGATGTGACAGGAAGGAAGTACAAAGTGCAAGCATTATTAGATATTGTACTTTTAAAAATAATAAAATATACCATTGTGTTTCTATTATCTAGGCAGAAAAAAATGATAATTCAGGCCCTGCAAATCAAAGACTATCAAGAAGTATTAAGCAGAGAATTTGTAACTTGTTTTGTAAAACTAAAAAAAATATCATGGCTGTAGCCTGTGCAGCAGTCAAGAGAGTGGAGACATCAATAAAAAAAGTAATATATATAAAAATATATATTAAAAAAANAGTGGCTGCCAGGAATGGTGATGTTTAACTGGTTCCATCTTTCCATCTTTGGGCAGGGAAGATAAGGCAGTACTGATTGTCCTTGTGGTGGTTCTGCTCCCCAGCTTCCCCTGGCAGTGGGATCTGGCCTCCCAGAGCCAGGGGGGCAGTGCCTGGGGTAAAGCTCTGCAGCCCTTATGGCACCTTCCAGTACCTAAAGGGGGCTGGCAGGAAGGATGGAGAGGGACTTTGGACAAGGACATGGAGTGACAGGACAAGGAGAATGACTTTAAACTGGCAGAGGGCAGGGTTAGATGGGATTTTGGGAAGGAGTTCTTCCCTGTGAGGGTGGGGAGGCCCTGGCACAGGGTGCCCAGAGAAGCTGTGGGATCCCTGGCAGTGTCCAAGGCCAGGCTGGACAGGGCTTGGAGCACCCTGGGACAGTGGGAGGTGTCCCTGCCCACGGCACAGGGTGGAACTGGCTGACCTTTAATGTCCCTTCCAACCCAAACATTCTGTGATTCTCTGATTATACTTCTTTAAATCAATGTATTCATTCATTTTGTAGGCATTTCTCAGCTTGGTTAACTCTGAATTAGGGTTAATTTCAGAATGAAGGTTAATCAAGAACAGCTGACTTTTATTTGCTATATAAATACTTTGTTTACATCAGCCTTACCATAACTTTAAGCTTGCACCCAGCTTCACCATCATCAGCACTGAACAACTCAGCAGAGCAGCAGAGTTGTGTGTTTTAATCTATTCCCCACTTGCAGAAACTCACTGTATCCTCTTCTGGCAAGAAATCAGCAAGGTAGCCTCAAGGAGTAACAAAGCAATAATTTATTCACTTAGGCCCAAGATTTCCTGATAATTTAACTAAGCCAGGCTTGCTTTTCCCTGCTGGTGTTTGCTGCAAGCCACCCTTGCTCTGCAGCCACAACAATGCAACAAAGGCACCGATTGCCTCCTTCTCAGCTCGGCCCGGGGGCATTGTCAGAGGTGATCCTGGCTGCAGAATTTGTTCCCTAAATAGATAAGACAGACAAAGGTGGAGAGAGAAGAAATATTCTCATTCCACAGATGTCAACAAAGGCACAGAATAAGGAAGTGAATTTCCTTGTCACAGAGCAAAGGCAGGACTTGAACAGATGTCTTGATTCTTGATTCAGATGTCTTGAGTGCACGTAATTGGTTTAATTTTTTGCCTCTGCTGCAGACTTGCTGTGGGGAGTTATTTCAGTTAATCTTTTTTAGTCCTGTGATGTAATTTTTTGGTCAATTGAACGGCCAGGGCTTCTGTGTAAAGGTAAATGAGACCAAATTGTTAAAAAAGATTTAAGTCTATCTTTTAAAATGCAATTTCTTCTCACACAATGATCCAGTGTGCTCTAGTGTGTTGATATTTAGTAGTGCTACACGGCAAGAGATCCCAGTAAAATGCCAAGATTGCCTTTCCTTTAGTGAGGGAGAGATGTGACAGGAAGGAAGTACAAAGTGCAAGCATTATTAGATATTGTACTTTTAAAAATAATAAAATATACCATTGTGTTTCTATTATCTAGGCAGAAAAAAATGATAATTCAGGCCCTGCAAATCAAAGACTATCAAGAAGTATTAAGCAGAGAATTTGTAACTTGTTTTGTAAAACTAAAAAAAATATCATGGCTGTAGCCTGTGCAGCAGTCAAGAGAGTGGAGACATCAATAAAAAAAGTAATATATATAAAAATATATATTAAAAAAATATATATATATTTACCATGTTGCATACCCTGATTCCTCCTATTGCTGAATCAGTTTTCTTGTCCCACAGAGACATTTTGTGTTCTGGGGAGCTGCAGTGCTGCATGTGCACATCTGAGGATTGCAGGATGCTCAGAGCTTGCTGCAAGGCTGTGGAGAAGCTGCAGGGGTGTTTTCCCTGGAAGCAAATGTAGGGTATTTGTAAATGGGAATGGCCTCCCTGTTCCCAGTCCCAGTTTGCTTTAATATGTGTATAATCCCTGCTTCTAATTTTTCACTTGCTGGTGATAATCCCTGCTCTCCTCTGCATCACTTAAAGATATCACCCGGTGGCACAGACTGTAATAAACCAGCATAAATATCCTGAATTTGCACATTGTTTTGAGAACATGATCTTGGCTGTTGCTCTTCCACCTGTATTTTTAGTGCTGAGATTATTTGATTTTTTGTGTCCAGGCTCTGTGTAGTGGCCTGCAAACACATGGGCTCTGCAAGGTGGTGCTGCCTGAGCAGTGAGGTTAAGTGCTCTGTTTCCATCAGAGAATATTAAATTCTGCTGGTGAAATTTTGGAAGGGAGCATTTTAAGAAATATTTGTAGATAAACTTTTCAAGTGAAACATCTTATGTGCAGAACCCTCAGCCCTATACCATAGATTAAATTGCAGGAATATATCAGGACTGACATATTTCTCTGTTCCTCTATTTGTTTTTAGGATTATAGGCATTGGTGTGGAAAAAAAAAAAAAAGAAGTGCTTTAATCCTTGATTTTTTTCCCTTGGTTATAATGGAGTCACTGTTCTTTCCTTGTCATCTGCTATGCTCAGATGCTTTTAATCAAATCCTCAGGATTTAAATTATTAACCATCTTTTTGGGATTACATTTTTTATTCCTAATTATACGCAAAAGATATATATCATGAAATATGCAGCATGTAATTGTGATTAAAGCATTCAGCCTCCTGAAAGATGGGCCTAACAGTTTGATACACCCAAAATTTAATTAGGCAGATAATGGGGCTAGAGGGGAGATCTGTAAGGATGGGGTGGGGATGGAAATATTTGGAGCAATACTTTCTTTTTGATGCTGGTGGAAATCAGTGTGGAAGCAAATGCAAATAAAATAATATTTCTTTCCTGATGTTCACTAGTGTTGTCTTTTTTGTCTTGGTCTTGAGATCATCCATGAAAAACTGAATTTATCTACACAGGCAGCAACTAATTCAGTAAGTTGCAGAATTTTCTGCATAGTTGGGTCTTTTGGTTGTTCTTACTTGAGAAATCAAGTTTTGACTTAAACCACAAGAACTTTTCCCAGGTAGATTTCCTGGGCATGTTATTAAAGGCTGTCTCCTCTGCTTGGCTGCCTGCTTTCATGAGGGATGCAGGAATTTGATAGCTTTGAGACCTCCTTCCTCTGTCAGGCTCCCTTGTAATTGGTCTCTGAGTTCCCAAGTTATTAGGGGATGAGAGGAGCAGGGCACGGGCAGGCAGACACAGCCAATTTCATTGCACCAATCTCATTTCCGTAGGGAACTGGAATAAAAAAATCAATTAAGGTTAAAGACCCTCCAGTCCCCTCCTTCAATTACTTGGGCAGAACAATCCTTTGGCTGAAGTATCCATGACACACAATATCCTCCTCAGCCCTGTGCAGGATTAAACCTCTTGGGGCTGTTTGGAGTGTCCAAGTACAGGATGAAGCCCTGGATTTTCCACCAACATTAGCTGAGCTTGTGGAGCCTTTGGCAGTGCCAGGATTCCCTGCTGCAGTTTGCAGGGATGCTGGTTCCTCTTCCAGCATCAGGAGTTTCCTACAAGCTGCATTACCCCAAAGGAACATGGTCCCATCCTGCTTTTGTTTCAGCATCAAATGACCTTAGTGCTGCTAATTAACCAATTCCTTCTCTCCTCTTGTGAGGGGTTGTCTTAAATTTTTCCGCATCCTGGAAATCTCACTGGTCTCTGCATAGTTCTGTTTAATCTCCCTCCCCACCTCACTGGTAATTTGTGTTTGAATATTTGACATTTCATCTTCTACAATCAGAAATAATTCAGATATAACTTCTAAGTGGCACAGACAGGTTGAGAGGTTGAATGGAGCCATCACCTTTTTTACAAGCCATTTTTTGGACTATCTTCTAAATCACCATCAAAATCCCAAGACAAAACAAAAAAACCCCAAACAAACAGGTTTGTTTTTTTTTTTTTTTTTGCAGTTCTGACTGCAAACCAAGCCTATGTGAACAGTCTGAGATGATTATGATCTCAAAAGCAGCAAAAATCATCAATTTTCTGTGATCATGCTTTACCCAGTGGAGATGTCCAGATTCAACACTTTGGGGCTCTAGTGCCCTTTTCTTCCTCTTATTTCAGTATTTGTTTTGCTAACAGCTTGTTCTGCTGTGGAACTGGTTGCTGTAAAGAAAAAAATCCCCTTGTTTGCCTAGAATCTCTATAGTGAGGGTTTTTGTTTGTGTGGAGAGAAGGAAATGAAGGATGGAAATGTTAATAGAGAAAGCACACATGTTTCAGATGATGTATTATATGTATCCCCTTGTTTCTTGTTTTACTTCTCTGCATTTTTCATTTCTCCAAGGATGTTTTATTAAAAAAAAACCACCAAAAAAAGAAGTGGTGCTTTTCCTGTGCATCAACGTGAAGACATTTTGGTGGGACTTTGTTGTAGCATCAGTTCAGTTTTTTAGTTCCTCATGGAGAGGTGTGGAACCAGGATTCCAACCCTGACCGAAACCTTTTCAACTCTAGGGGGTTGAATTTAATTTCAGTTTACTGCCTTGTTGTAAGGCTGAGAGACAATTCCTCTGGCTAAACTCAGTGAGGAAAACCTTGTTTCTCCTGGCACAGCATCAACCTCTACATCAAAATGGTGGTAAATAAAGTTTTCCAGATTTTATTTGTAACTACAGCATCAGAATCACCTTTACAGACAGAGAAAAATTTATTTAAGATTTAAAATTCCTAAAACAGAGGCTGTGGTTTGTATCATTTGCATGTAATGATCATGGCAATTATTAATTCCCCCAGTAACTTTACTATTAGAAAAAAATTGCATTGCAGGACAGGAAGTATCTACCAGCAGGTATGGTTATTTTTTTTTAGCTTCTAATGCAGCAGCCTTTCATCCCTCTCTGTAAGATTTACCTTTAACCTAAAATCTTTCACCCGTTATCTATAATGTCTAATTATAAATACATTGTAGTCTAGAGTAAGTACAATTAAAAAGGGTAATTAGTTTCCCTCCCTCTCTCCCATCCTCCCACCCAAGTCCTTAGGTTTAATTTTCATGATTATGTTAGATTATGAGTAATTTTAAATCATGGTATCCAGTAGAGACTACTCCTACTCTGCAGCTCTTTTCAACAGTTGTTTATGGTAGTTTCAGCCTCTTTCTGCCTCTCTGAGGCTCTTTATTTTTAAAGCAAGGCAGACAAGGCCTAAAATTATTCCATTAAAGAGGTGCAATTTTTGTAATGGGACTTAGAGTGCTCTGCAGAAGTGCAGGCAAGTTTCTTCAATATCCTGAGCATTATTCGCTCATTTAGTTAAATGATGTTTCTAATTCCCTGGTAATTACATGTAATGAGGCACTCTTTCTCTTCTTGATGAGACTTTAGCTTAATATGAGATGTCGTATTTTTTCTTTTTTTTTTTTTTTTTTTTAGGGATAATTACCCTTCCCAGGAAAAGCAGGGGGTTTGTTGTGCAGAATATATAGCAAATTATTTTATTTCCTGCCATCTTGACTGCCAGTAAATTATAAAATTAAGTTTCAGTGGAGCATTAGCACCATTTTGGAAAGGCTTGAGATTTTTTTTTTTTCCTTATTCATGTATTGATGTCCTTTTGGACTGTTGAGCTATTATTCATAGAATAGATGTTTTTCTGCCAATTCCTAGTATTAGATGGTATTGAAGCAGCAACATAGGTTTAATTTTTTTGCCTGGATAATATCCAGTACAGAATGGTCTTGTTAGGTGCTTTTTCTATCAGGTAATTATCTTTATAAAGTTTTACTAATACTTCCCCCTTCCTTGGTGACTAATTAAATTTATTTTTCTGCATGTTGTAATATTAAATGCTGGGGGACTTTTTGTTTTCAGTTCTGGATGAATATTTGTTGATTTCTTGCACAGTACAACATTTAGGGCATTGGAATGAATGAAAAGCTGCAGGATACATAAAGGTAGCAACAATAATGCAGCATTTAACTCCAGTAAACATGACATCAACAGTGAGTTTAATTACTTTTAGTTTCCTACATTTTGTCAGTGTCGTTTCCTTCCTGTTATTCTGATGAGGGGATTCTTGTCTGGTTTTTGTTTGTTTTTGTTTTGTTTTGTTGTTGTTTTTTGTTTGTTTTGTTTTAAAATTCAAAATACTGTAAAAATAATGAATGGAATACAATCTGGGAGTCAAATTGTATAAGGGTGATCTCTGCATTGGGAGCTGAATTGCCATTTTTAAAGCCATTTAAATGTCTCATTCCTACAGGAAATGCAGGGGTAGATTTATCTCCCCTACCTTCAGCTCTCTAAAAGCCAGGTTTTTGGTCTAAATGAGGAAGGCACCAGGCTCCCCTATTTCCAGTTTTTGAAGTATTGTTAAATAGCAGCTGTTTGTGCAAGACACATCTGTTCTGTGCCCTCAGGAGGAAAGACACTAAAATCAAGCTCCAGCAGCAGGGGGAAAAGCCTCCTTGTCCAGCAGGGGTGGCTGGAGGGGGAAAGGGAGGAAGGAAGGTGATGTTTATTATCAAAGTCCTGTGTGACTTCATTTCCTCTCTTTGGAAGAGACATTTTTGCAGCCAGCTGGGAAAATGTACCCTGCTCATCTTGGCAATGGCACTTTTGGAAAAGAAGGCCATGGAAGAAGCTTTATGCATATGAAGATGTATACTTCTATGTGAATATATTGCATTTACACTATTTGTATATTGTGTTTATATATTATATTTTATATATTGTATTTACACTTTTGATCACACTGTTTACACGCTTTAAAATATGTTCATTTAAGGGTTTGGTAGGGTCAGCATCTGAATCTGTAGTGATCAAAGGATTAAGTCTTGAAACTGGTGGGCTCTTTTATCAGCAATGCACTTTTCCTGTCTAAGAAACCACAGTGCTGCAAAGTTCTAAATATAAAGGCACATCTTCGTGATAAAACCAAAATTTTGAGAGGCTAAAGTGCAATCAGCAGTAGAAAATAAATGTCATAAATAACTTTTTGATCCCAAATACTGTGACCCCAATTCTATAGAAAGAAGCTGGAAAAATATGACTGCATCTCACTCTTTATTTCATCTTAAGCAATTTGACATCAATCAAATGACTATAGAGGCAAAGGCATGAACGTTTATTTCCCAGCCCACAGGATTGCTGTCAAATTGCAATTTTCGGAATTGAAAGAGTTGTTAAGCTAGATTTTCTCCATTTTCTTCCTAGTTCTTTCCCTCATACTTTCAGAAATGTGCCTCTCAATTTCGCAGTGTACTATCCTACAATGTGTGAGGAAATTAAAGGAGCTCCTGAAAAAATTCCTTACCATGCAGTGGTAAAATCTCATTTTCCTGTCTGCAACTCAGTGTATAAATCTAGAGGAAGACTACATCAAAGAAAAGAGAATGAATGAAATTTGAGCATTAAGATAATGCCCTGGTGAGGTTGGCAGCTAAAAGGAACAAGTTTGGTACCTTCATGTTGCATGATTTAAAACTCTCTGGCCAGGACTGGTTACCTCCAGCCTGCTGCAACTCAGAGTTTATCAAATACTGCTGTGGAGGGGCACCTGCTGCTCTAAGGGTTTCAGCCTGGGGCAAAATCTTCTCCTCAGTATTAGAGGGAGGCAGGACATTAAAATTAAAAGCTTTTGCAGCAATAGAAGTTGGGAGTTGGTTGAGATCTGTGGTCCCATTATCAAGAAAGCTGCAGAAACCCTCTCTCATTAAGTTTCTCTGAGTTTCTGAAAGCCAAAGCTCCTGGATAGCCCTGAGCAGGTCAACACATCCCTCATCTTTAAAATCAACAATAATGTTCTGCTCATGTCTGCCAGCTGCCTCAGTCTGGTAGGAACTTCAAAGCCTGCCTAATATATGCAATTTTCTCTTAAAACAAGAACAACAAAAAGCTTCTAGTGGAGAGAGTGCCTGTCAGCTGTGCTGACCCACATTCAGCCCTGAACTCTGCCAAAGGAATTCCAGCCTCTTTCTAAGATGCTGCCACAACTGTTGGGGTGCAGGGTCGTTCTGGGGTACCAGGTGTGATGCAGGACATAACCATCAGCTCCATAACTGCTTCAGCTCCATATTTAAATTAGGAAAATTTATTAGGCTTATATTGTTAGGCCCTGAGATGCACCTGGTGAGCAGGAGAGGAGTGAAGGTAAGTTAGGCTGATACAGGAGTCTGAGCTTATCAGCACCTGACTTGCTATTTTTCAAATACTGTTCTTCCCAGTGCTTGGATTATGCATTTTCATCTCTTAGTCTTCCTGTTACTTAGCTCTAGGAATTTATCTGGTGAAGGAAAAAAGTAAAAGCAAAGTAAAAGTAAAAGGTGGGAGTGGAGAATAGGAAACCCAGTCTATTCCAATTGTTCAGACTGTACATTTTATACCATAATGAGATAATACCAAGTTGTGAAACTTCAGTATAAAACCCTGCAAAATCATGGCAGTTTGGGGTTTATTCCAGGGCTTAAAGATTGGCAGGTGTCACCACGCTGAGCTGGCCTTGCTTGTGAGTATACAGGCATTCAGGTACGTACATCAGGCAGTTTTGGACAGACAGTGCTGGGGAATGATCCCCTGTTCTTGAGTGGCAACGGTGATAAAGAGGCTCCAACCCCCAGCTGGTGCTGTGTGGCTCGGGGTGGAGCTGCTCTCTGTGCCTACCAGATGTGAGATGGGGAGCAGCTGTTTGGAGAAAGGGTCACTCTCCAGGAGAAGGTTCCATGCCCCAGGAGAAGGTTCGGTGCCCCAGGAGAAGGGTCTATCCCCCAGGAGAAGGTTCCATGCCCCAGGAGAAGGTTCCATGCCCCAGGAGAAGGGTCTATCCCCCAGGAGAAGGTTCCATGCCCCAGGAGAAGGTTCCATGACCCAGGAGAAGGGTCTATCCCCCAGGAGAAGGGTCCATGCCCCGGGAGAAGGGTCCATGACCCAGGAGAAGGGTCCATGCCCCAGGAGAAGGGTCTATCCCCCAGGAGAAGGGTCTATCCCCAGGAGAAGGGTCCATGCCCCAGGAGAAGGGTCCGTGCCCCAGGAGAAGGGTCTATCCCCAGGAGAAGGGTCCGTGCCCCAGGAGAAGGGTCCATGCCCCAGGAGAAGGGTCCATCCCCCAGGAGAAGCGAGGGGAAGCTGAGCCCTGCTCCAGGTGAGCCCTCAGCGTGGGCTGAGGAGGAGGGAGGTGGAGCTGCCTGATTTTGCTCTGCTGCAGGACGTGTCCAGCAGCCTCGGATGCTGCCGGTCATGGGAGCTTGGGTCAGTGCATGGAGACCTGTCTGCCAGGACTGGCCTAAGTCCAGCACTCCTTTCACAGGGGCTAATTAGGAGCCATCAGATTAAATTCCCTGTGACTTTATTAGTATCTCTCAGCCAATGGCCTGCGAGCAAAGCCCCTGTGAGTAAATCAAAGTAACCATTTGTTGACGTTTCTGTCTGTCAGCCCCAGACCTGGGCCCGTGTCCTGCTGGGAATGTGGCTCTGTCACATGTACTTACACCACTGCACATAGTTCAGATTGTTACAAATGCCTTTATCCATTCCCATTGACATTTTAAACAAACGGTGATATATTTAGTACAATAATTACAGTTATTTGATTACCTTTCTTTTAGCCTGAAGTAGAAGGCAACTGACAGATGTGAATACCTCCGAGACCAATACTCTGTAATAAACTAACATTATTTATTACAAGATGCATTTTATTAATAGGAATTGGCAGTAATTAATTCAGTAAAGTTGATGTTACTAATAATTACATGTAATTCATGAAATATTTATGAAAGAAAACTGTGTATAAAAATGACACAAAGGTCATTTAGCTAATTAGTTAATAAATGTCACCAACATTTCTAGTGAGTCTCTCTAATTCTGAACAGTTTCAGCTTTTTTTAGGGAAATACTTTTTGAAACATTTTTGTTTTCATGCGTGACATCCTGAGATGGAAGTCAACATTTCTGGTTATTGTTTTGAGCCAATGCATGTACTGTTTCCTTTGCTAATCCACTTTGGCCTCTTTCCTTGTTCATAGTGAAAGATCCTAATTAGAGATAGCACGAGCTCAATCTAATTTAGGTTATCAGTGAGCTGTGGTGTCTCCCAGTTTAAGGATATATGAATATATCTCTGTCTTTTTAACTTGATTCCACTGACTTTCCATGGAATCAAATGACCATCATCCAAATTAATAGCTGACATCTGAACTGGAAAAATCTTAATGTCATTTCTGCCCGGATTGAATTCAATGGCAAAAGAGCCCATTGACCTTGTGAGCTGCAGGATCAGACCCTGGGCTGCTCCACGGTCACGGCTGGAACAGTGAGTTTGCACTGTTTTTTGGGAGCCTTTCCCATGGGATGTGCTAGTGTTATTTGCAGAGGAAGGTGCAGAACTATGTTCTCTTGTCAAATAGGGTGTCCTGTGAAACACAGGCTGTTTGAGATTGTGTTTGGTCAGTGCCAGTTCTTCAGAGATGTTCAGACACTTTGAAGCACTAAGAGTCAGAGAATTCACATCTCGCCACCTTCAAACCTGGGTGGGATCTGGCTTCAGTTTCCTGCTGCAAGTCTTTGTCAAACACAAATTACTGGGCTCAAGGAAGAGTTTGGCCATGTGAAATTCCTTGTTGCCTTCTGAGGAAAGGCAGACTTGGTGATCTAATCATGTTCTTGTCCGTGCGTCTGTGAGAGCCACCTTTGCACTTCCCTCATTCTGGCATTGCTCTCTGCTCAGTAATAAAACAACCTTCAGCACTCTGCCTTTTGGCAGAGGAGGGAATTGCCCAAGGGCTTCAGGGGATGAAGAGGTGAAGAGAGCACCGTGCTCCTTGTAAATCCAGGAATGAGGAGTGGTGACCAAGGGCTGATGTCACTTCTACACGCTGCTCTGTGGGTGGGTTAAATGGCTCTGAAGCAGCTCTGGGCAGGGAGATGGACACAGGGCTGCCCTAAATCAGGGAGGGGATGTCTTGTAGTTGAGTCTTCCTTGAAGAGCTGTTCTCTGCCTGGTGTTGCTGCACTGACAAGGAACTCAGCCAGCCATTGCCACGAGGTCCTCCAAAGCAAACCTGTGTGTGGAGCCACAATTCCTCTTGTTTTGTGAATGGGAGTCACTGAGGAAACGTTGGTTCTCAGAACTCATTCCTCAAGTTTGCCATTCACAACAACAACAAAATATCCAAGGATCACCCCTTTATTAAGTGCCAAGCTCAGGCACTTCCAAATGCCATCACTTTCTACAGTAATACACCAGTACATACAGAATTACACACTGATTATCTCAGGTCTGTCTCTTTACCCTGAACAAGCGTGAATGTATAAACAATATAAAAACTAAATGCATAAATACCATCAAAACAATATCATGGCCACCATAAGTTATGTGTTGGAAAGGAATGATTGTATTTAGCAATGAGAGAGGTGTTCTTAACACCTCTTAACACCCTTGTGGTCCCTACTGAGGTGGCCCTGTCCCTGGCTGATGGCATTCCCTATGGAAAACACATGCCTGTGGGGTGTTGAAGGGGATGAGCCAGAGCCATATCAGTCTCTTGGTCCTCCCCTACCAAATCCATCTCAGCTCATTAGTACATGACAAGGTTTGGCCTTTCAGTACTGTATAGCCTAAGTGAATAGGGAAACAATTTTCTGAGATTATTTTAATTGCCTGCCTTGGAAAATAAAAATGAAAAAGCTCTTGTTATTTTCAATTAATGAACAGACTCTCAGGAAGAAAGAGCTTCAGCAGCAAGCAGAAGGAATGGCAAAACAAGGGAAGGGAAATATGCTCAGGAGGGGCTGTTGTAGAGGATATGTACAAAGCCACAGCACCTCTCCCTGCTCTGTGAACCATCTGAGCTTTTACTTCAGCTCCAAACTGTCCTCCTGATGGGCAGTCTGGGAAAAAACTGAGCAATCTTGAATTGCCTCAAATACGCTTCCTAACTGGCAACTGGTCCTGATAGAACAATCTGAAACTCTCTGTCTCCTTATCTTCTGTCGACATCATTTTTCAGAAGGGGCAACAGGACCAAATTAAATCGTTGTGCTGCAGACAGTCTGTCTGATTGCCTCGTGGCTGTTGCCCATTGTGAAGATTTCCTTGAGCAGTTTAAAACTAAGTCAAGAGGAAAGTTCATGTGTGCTCATGCACAGAGATGCACACAACCCCGTGCTCCCTTCCCTTACACTTACTCAATTATGAGATACATTTACAGCTTAAGGAATTCAGAGTCCAGCTGTTCTATGCCATGGCCAGATCCTGATGGTTGAAAATGTCGGGAATCCCCCTCTCCCCCCCGTTTTTTTCCCCCAAATCCAGACCAGGAACTTGAAAGAAAGAAAATACTAAGATGTATATAAATTAGTTTAATCCAAATATTATTTGTGGAAGGAATCATATCATTTGTGGAAGGAAGTGTGACTGGCTGTGCTTGTATCTGATTTGTTGTGTTCACTTAAGGCAGGAGCAAAAGGCTTGGTTGTCTCTTGTCTCTGGTATTTTTTGAGTCTTCTTCTCAGGTATGAAGCCCAGCTTGTCTGCAGAAGGTTTGATTTTTGACTGAGATGCAGCTGCTGGGGCTGAGCAGACACAGTGAGCACGGTGGAAGGGGAAGAGGCTGGGAAATGAGATGTGCTGCAAGCAGCAAATGGATTTGGAGAACCTGATTGCTGTGTAACAAAAGAACCCTCTGGGATATATTTTACTTGCTGGTGGGCAGGAGAGAGCTGTGTTCTTGGGACATCTTTCTGAGGGCTGCAATGGGCAATCATCACCTTTGGATTGCGTCCAGGCGCTGCTCAGAATCCCGATGGCTCTTGGGCAGCATTAAATCAAGGTGGAAGTCACTTTACATCTCCTTGTGAACGCACCTCCTGGAGCACTCCGGGTCAAGCAGGGACTTCTGCCTCGGGGGGGAGGTTTGATGCTTAGGAAGGAAGGAGGAGAACCTTCTCTCCTGCCCCAGCCCGGGGGTTGTTGGGTGTGCTACCAAGTAATGCCCCCAGCTCTGAGAGCTCCGTGTGGTGCTCGAGGGACCCAAATCCCATCCCCGTGTGTGCCTCTGTACTGAGGACGTGGACGAGGACAGGGATGAGCTGTGTCCTCAGGATGGAGCAATTCCCCACGGATAGAGCAGTTTCAGCAATTAATCCTGCTGGCTCCTCCTTCAGATCCTGAGATTCTGTAATTGCCCCATCTCCACGGACTCCAGGACAATGCTCTCTGCATTCCTGCTCAAGTCTTGCTTCTTTGTTTCTTAATGCCTCAGAAAGTCACAAACCAGCAGGTGAAACCCTCCCAACTGACTCTATAGGGACAATATAAATAACTGGGGAAGGAATATTTCATAATTTCTATGTTGGAAGCTGACTTGACCTAGTATTTATTCTTGTATTAATATAAACCACAGGTGTTATCAGTAAAGAAGCAAACATAAAAGACTGGTAATTGTTTCTTCAACAGCAAATTAAAACATATAAAATGTATGTTTGCATGTTATTAAGTATGCAGATAATCAATCTATATTAAAAAAAAAAAAGAATTAATGGTTTGTAAGAGGAAAGGCAGCACTCACGAAACTCTTCACCATCCCAGACACAATTTTGCTCTCCCTGAGGATCCAGTTCCTGTTTTTCTTTTTTTTTTGTGTTGTTGTCTCATGCCTGCCCAGTCATGGTCTCAACACTCAGCATTCACAGGCAGAGAAGACATGGTGAAGTCTAAAAAAGATTGAGGAAAGTCAAGAAAACAAAACCACGCTTTCTTCTAGGAAAACTTGATGGAAACTTTAGAAGGTGTTAAATTGATTTAATCCCTGCCATGTTTTATTTGGCTGCTGTTGCTTTTGGCATAAGAAATGAGCTCTGCTATTTCAGCCAGCATTTCTGAGCGTAGCCTTGAACAGGGGGGTGGTTTTAGAGATGATTTCAGAAAAAGCTGCTTTAAAAAACAAAAGCTCTCCCACACAGTAGAACAGAAGATTTCTAAAGCCCTTTCCCCTCTCTTTCTCCTTGAAAACACATTTGTAACCATTAGTTGGGTGTCACGTCTCCTGATGGGGGTATTTTCTCCCTTTGCATCCCCTCCTAGGGGGGTGAGGGCTGCTGCCTCTCCAGCCCTGCTGCTCATGAATCATCTCAGTCCAGGATTTGCAACTCCCTTCCTGCTGCAAAATTTTGGAGAGGTTTCCAGTCTAAGGAAGGATCCACTTGTTGATGGGACCATTACATTAACTAATCAGAAGTACTTAGAACCAGAGGTCCCCTGTTGAGTTTTACTCTAAAAGCAATTTATTTTGTCACTTTTCAAATGCCATAATGTAATAAGGAATAGTCCAAAACTTGCAGAAAAAGCAGAAGCCCAAACAAGCCAAGAAGCTATAGCAGGATAGATACTTTCTTTTATTACCTCCTGCTAATACAAGTTCAATAGAAGTTATGAAACTGGAAACTTTATTAATTTCCTTCTAAACAGATAAATTTTGTGTATATCAGGCTTCGTGTTTAAGGATGCTTAATGAAAACTGACTAAAATTTGAAATAAACAAAAATATTTCCCCCAGAGACCGATTTCCTGTTGGAATTGTCCACTTTGATCTTCCCATGCCTTGCATTTGTCAATATTGGCTGTCACTGCTGTCGTGTAGTCAATTTGTCTCCTGAGTAGACTTCTCTGAGATTTCTCTGAACTTCATCAGTGCAAATTACTTTCTGAGCCATGTCAATATTTTGCTCCTCACCCCCCACAGCCTCTTACAACAACCCCTTAGTGGTCTGGAGAGGAGTTTGTCAAAAGCCATGAGCTGAGTTTCTGCCTTGCTTCTCTCAAGCTCTTAATATTACACAGAAACAGCAGGCTCTGTAAAGGAAACTTCTGTGGTTTTGTATAATTCCTTTTGGATGTGAGAAGGTCTTACACTGATGGTTTATCACTGCTGGACAACTACAGAGTGCATGTTTGGGTGTTCATGGAATTGTTTAGGTTGGGAACACCTCTGAGACCGTTGAGTCCAACCATTAACCCAGCCCTGCCAAGGCCACCACTGCCCCATGTCCCCAAGTGCCACATCCACATGTTTATTCTACTCTTGCAAGGCTGGTGACTCCACCACTGCCCTGGGCAGCGTCTGCAGTGCTCCACAACTACTTCTGTTAAGAAATCCTTAATATCCAACCTAAAACTCCCCTGTGCAACCATTCCCTCTGCTCCTGTCCCTGTTCCCTGGAGCAGAGCCCGACCCCCCCGGCTGTCCCCTCCTGGCAGGGAGTTGTGCAGAGCCACAAGGGCCCCCTGAGCCTCCTCTGCTCCAGGCTGAGCCCCTTCCCAGCTCCCTCAGCCCCTCCTGGGGCTCCAGACCCTTCCCCAGCTCCCTTGTCCTTTGCCTTTTCCTGTGTGTGTGTCCCCAAAAAGAAGCCTTACCCGTTGTTATGAAGGCAGATTACACTTGGGAGGGTAGCAACTGGGGGAGAAATGGGAGAAATGGGTATTTTAAGTAGTTTACTGAGCAATCCTACAAATCACCCCTCAGAATGGCACGCATCTCTCCGAGATATTTTTGGTAGGTTACCAAATGGAGCTAATTTCCTTTCAGATGCAAATCTGCTCGCTGGTGTAAAACTGCAAGGATTTGCAAAGTTATGTTTCTAAAGCAAAGAAAATGTTAGCAAACTCCCAAACAAAAACACCTTCTCTTTACCCAGATTAATCTGTATTATTTACTAGTATGAGGAAATAGTCAATAGGGCTTGTAATGAAACCAAACTTCAGAACTCCTCGTGGCACTCCCAAGCTAAAGATTTTTAGGTGAATTGCTGTGGCTTTTTGTACAGTATATGATTTCCATATTGTTTGACATGTTTTCACTTGACATCAGATTAGCCAACAGGTTAAATATTGTGGTTTCAAAGTGTTAATTTACCACGCTTGCAAATTAGAATTTTAACATATTTGGAATTTTGATGAGACTAAAAGGCAAATTGTAATGTTTGAAGCAGCTGATTTTAGGTGCAGTTCAGCAATTAAGTTAATTTCGAGCTTTCTGATGCTGAGAAGGCCACTCAGGGCTGATAATAGCTTATTTTCTCAGATGGAGATTGAGGAGCTGACTGCAAACTTCCAAACGAACACATGTGCTTGATTTGTCTATTTGTATTCAAGTTTACCTTTTCTGGCTGTCAGTAACACTACCCCACCTGCCCTATACAGCCTGTAGTGCTCAAACCTATTTGGAAAATCGTGTGAATAGGGATTTGCATCATTACAATTTCCTTTCCATTTAGGAAGCATCTGCTATATCTTTAAAAGTAACAGGTTTGAAGAGGCCACAGGCTGTGAAACAGACTAAACCATTATTAAAATGAAACAAAAACTTAAAAAAAAAAAGCTAGCTGGACCTAATTCAACAGCAGTTTCAACATTTTTGGTTTTTTTACTCTTTTTACCTTGAAAAGGTTAAAAGCATTTGGGTCCTTGTGAAAAATGTAATTGCATTTCAGCCTTGTTTATGTGTGAATCTAAAGAATACTGATAATCTGCCATGTGAAAAAGTTCTGTTCTTCTGCTAACAGGCAGTCCTTGCTCCTCACAGGTCTTTCTATTAAGTAAACAGTTTAGGCCTAATTGGAACTTTTATCTGTACCATGTCACACTAACTGATCAACCATTGCTAGCAGTCATATAAATGTTATTTTAAGTACCTCAATTGTACAGATCCAAGTACTGCAAGGAAGGAGGGGAAACCTCAGCTGCAGTTTTTCTTAATAACAACTAAAAAGCAAAATTCTGTGAAGATGTGCTCGAGCAGGTTATGTTAACAGTATTACCTTGCCAACCTTCATGCATATAATTTCCGTGCTGCTTCTTTGCCATTTGTCTCAAAGGAAAGCTCTAAACCAAAATATTTCAGCCAAACGTGGTCCTTTAATCTGCCTACATCATCACAAAAAAAAAAAAAAAATCCAACTTCCATGATTTTGCTGAAGTGGGACACACAGTCTGCTCCTCTGTTTCTCTGCCCAAGCCCCAGCTTTGCAGGAAAAGGAAACAAACCCCATTTTAAGAGTTTAGACAAGCAGGATATTTTGTTTATGTGTCTCTTTGCTCTGCCTCCCAGTCAGTGCTGAGAACTTTGACTTTGGCTTCTCTCGAGTCTCATTGCACACATCCCAAATGGAAAGAAAAAATATAACTGCTTTCCAAAACCATTCAGTGTTGGGTTGTTCTTGCTTCCAGAGGGAGCAGGGTTTAGCCAGGGCAAAGGGAATCCCATCCCAATCTGTGTTAGGAAACAGGGTCCAGAGAACCCTTGTGCTGCTTTTGAAAAGTTACAGCCTGGATTTTCAGGCAGAGTTCCTTTGATTGTTTTTGTTTCTCTCTACACATCCCCTGACCCAAAAATAGAAACTTCCTTTCCTTGTAAATACAAACTTTTTTCCTGGTAGTACTGCTGGTTTGTACTGGCTGGCAGGCACCACAGAGTTGTTGTCAGCAGGGTTATTGTGATGCTCATTAGAAAATTGTGTTTCGGGTGTTTGAAATGGGATTTTGGATCCTGCAGTTTTGAACGCTGGGCTTGGGAGAAGAACCCGACTTTGAAACAGCGACAGCAACTCCCTCCTTGAACATCAGGCCTTTTAAAATCCCCTTCCATCTGGCTCTGACAAATTAATGGACCTCTAGAGAACAGGTCATTGAGCTCCTTCCCTGTCTCAAGGCAGAGCTGAATGCAGCCCAGCCATTTGGAAGAAGGAAAGATGAATGCTGTCTCCCTGAAGTCCACCTCTCTGGAGCTGGGTATCCCAGCCAGCAGCTCACGGAGTGCAGCGCGCTCTGAGAGCGAGGACGCGTCCACTGTGGAACCTGCCAGTGCTGGGCTTGTAGCTTCACTGGGGCTTTTCTGCCTGGTGATGGTACTTCAGTCGTGTTTTGTTGGCAGCAGTGCCCTGGCCTGTGGCTCAGGTTCCTTCAGGAACATTTAGAGGTTTGGACTCTGCTGCCGTGGTGAGGATTTGGCCTTCCCAGCGACGGAGGGATCCGTGAGGTGCGACAGAGGCACTGCTGAGCTCTTGCTGAGCCCACAGGAGTGGCTGGGGTGGTTCATCCCTCACATCAGCAAAGGAACCAGGACTGCTTTGGCTGTGTTTGTGCAGCCAAACTGGAAGTGCTGTCTGCAGCACGGGAACGCAGAGCTGCACGGAAGGGTACGTACACACACACGCGCGAAATTCCTCTTTACTCATCCTTTCTTTTCTACTTTGCTAAGGGAATTCCATTTTCTCCTCCAGACTTTGCTGAGGCTGGCAGGTATCCCGTTTCAGGGAGGGATGTCTGACACTCAGAGCATCACCCTGCTCCATTGTTTGCAGGAGCAGATGAAACTTTTGTGCCCTTGGCTGAGCTCATGCCCCGCGGCCCCGCGCAGATCATTCTCCCTGCAATTAGTATTCATGGTTAGCTGAGCAGAACTTCTACAACACATCTGCCCTGCTTTGAAGGTTGAGTTACATGGTTTCAAAGTGGCCAGAGGAAAGGTTCCTATATGAGGAAGATATCTGGGAATATCCATTGTCTTTTTGTGTGTTTAATGCTTGCGTTCCAGGTAGGATTTCCTTGCTATTTATTCAGTGCTTTCTAATTTAGCACACATTGAAGTGGGACAAAGAGTGGGAATGCAGTGGTTTTAAAATTTTCCACTGAATTTTGTTCTAGGTTTTCAATTACTTTTTTGGATTTGGGAGAGGAGGTGGTATTTTTACTTCTTCAGAAAATTTGCACGTGTTATTTTTAAAGTTTTTGCATTTTTGCAAATCTAGCAAACATTTTTTTTTTCAATACTCTGTGTACAGAGACCTCCATATATTTGACATTCAGAGAAGCATCATAGAATCATACAATGACTTGGCTTGGAAGGGACCTTAAGGAAAAAAAAATAATCTGAATGTTGATATGGCCAACATGTTGCATAAATGCCTCCTTTGCTAAAAATATCTCCAGGTCAGAACTTCTCCTTGTCTTTCCTGTGAAGACAACCTGGGGGAAGGGGAGGCTCCAGAGAGACCTTAGAGCCCCTTCCAGTACCCGAAGGGACTCCAAAAGAGCTGGAAAGGACTGTGGACAAGGGCCTGGAATGACAGGACAAGGGGGAACGGGTTTAAGCTGAAAGTGGGTAAATCTAGATGGGCTGAAAAGTGCAACAACCCTTGCTGGCAACACAATCTCTTGATTGCAGTACTGGGTTTGGGAAAGGATCTCAAACTGTAAGACAATTTTTTGTTGCCGTGCTTGAATTAATCTCTGAAATTTATTGTTTTAATGGATCTAATTATTGGGATATTTAATTTTAACTAGGATGTGTCAGTTTTTACACGGCCCTCAAAAGAAATTTGTTCCCTTAAGGGATAAACTTTTAAAAAGGGATTATTCTGTTGGCCTGTGTGGTGAAAGGATAGTTTACCTGGGTTTTGAATGGAGAGTTATGGGTTCACTGTGACTGAAATACCAGTGAAAGTGTATCACGGGTGATCACTTTTTCTAATGTAAATCATTTAACATTGGTAATTTTCCTCTGTTGCTAATGCCATTAGTTACTTTAGAGGTAAAAAATAAAAGGATGTTTTACCTATCTTTTTTTTTTTAAATTTTGCTAGCTACCCATAGCTTAACTTAATGATTTGTATAAGTGATAGTAATTGCTGAAACTACAGTTGAGTATTATTAGCTATAAAATGAACATGGTTATATGTCCAACACAACTAGCAAGGAACAGAAATGCAGTTGTATCCAAGAGAAAATAATTACAGCAATAATCAGTGTAATTCATGATAATGGCTGAATTGAATTTCACACCATAGCTCCAAGCACTTACATTTAATGAATGTAGTTTGTGCTTGTTTACTAAAAAGGTTTTTAGCAGAAAATCGATAATGTAACTTCAGTGTTTCTAATTGCAAATGCAATTTTTTTAAAAAAGTAGTGGTTCAATAAGGATTTTGTAGGGAAAATTAAGGTATGTGAGTGCAGCAAATGCTGTTACTTTAATTAGGCTACCTGTACATTAGTGCTATAGTTCCTTAATATATATTTATTACTCCATATTGATTAAAATTGGTTTGCATTCCTTTTTTAAGACTAGCTAATGTAATGAACATTGAAACTTTTCAGCAGGCACTGGCTGTGACTAAGCAGATCATTTCTAATGGGACTGTCCTCACAAAGAGCTGTTTTTACCTTAAAAGCATTATCATACCAGCAAGCAGCTACAGGCCTGTCTACAAAGCTGCTTTCTACATGTTGAACACAAAAAAGTTGCTCATCCTTCTTGTGGAATGGCAGAATGAATAAAGTGATTGGCACTTGGTGGTGTAATTATGATTGCTTAATTGGTCCAAGCGTGTTCTTGGCCTCGTTTGTGAAACTGCTGGGTTTTAAAATGGAGAGGAAGCTGAGGAATGCAATGCCAGGTGAATTTTTCAGCTCCTTGGCCTCTCAGTCTGGGCTGTGGCCTCCTAGAGCAGGTTGGAGGGGGTATGTGGAGGTTACTGAGATATACAGCTCTAGCAAAGATAACCAGAAATAATCCCAGAGACAGATTTATGGGACTAAACCCCACAGTGCTACTTTTACTGAAGGCAACAGCAAATCTCCCACTCTATTACCTGGTGGGTGACGATGGCTGGTGCACGTCTGAGGCTGGGCAGCACAAAGCAGGTGGGAGTGAAGGCAGAGCATTCAGAAAACAGAAGAGAGAAGGAACAATCAGAGGTGGGGTTTCTGGAGCTCTGCTACCTTCAAACACAGGTTGTTTTACCTCTAGGCTCTTGGAGACAAAGGCCCAAGTCCTACACTGCTGAGGGAAGGGGGAAGAACTGTGAACCCCTCCCGAACTTTCTCACACAAGTAACTGAGCCACCTTTACAGCCTGCAGGGAGGGATTTGAATGGGTCAGAAATCATGGTTAGTGGAGATGTTTTGTCCTAAACCCATAGAACCACAGCCAGGTTTGGGGTGGAAGGGACCTCTAAAGGTCATCTGGTCCAACCTCCCTGCCCTAAGAAGGGACATCTTCACGTCGATGAGAAGAAAGCCATCAAGTCCTGGACCTTCCAAATCCAAGGTGATCTTCCAGCTGGAGGGAAGTCACTGCCCAACCAGCAGCAATAATATTGTAACTGGACTTAAACCGTGGCAGCAAATTAAGTGCAATTCACCAGGAAAATATGAAGCGATCCGTAGGGGTTTAAAAAAATAAACCCTCATCACTCAAGATTTGTGCTCTGATTATTTTCTGCGGCTGCCTGCCCTCAGTGCTAGAACCAGCACTGCATTTTCTGCTGGGTTCAGTCAGGCATTTTACTCTACAAAAACAACTAGCTCCTTTCCAACCAATGATTACTTGTAATTATGCTTTCCCCTGCCATTATTCTAATAGACTGTCATGCTGCACAGAGGAGGCGTTTGGAGGCTGCTTTTACGGATGGACTGTTGGAACACTTAATATAGCTCTATTTTTGAATTATCAGGTTCTATCCTTTTGAAGTCTGTGTTAGTGGAACTCCTATTTATGAAATGTGCTGTGCTTAAAGGTTTGCTATTGATGAAGAGGTCCAACAGAGGCCTTTATCGTAAGTACTGTAGCATTCTCCCCGAGAAATAAATAGCCTTGCTAAAAGGTATGTTGTGTACCAAGGTTGCAAATTATCAGCCAAGCACCTTATAACTGTATACTTCAAAAATACCTTTCTGCTTTCTGTTTGCTCTCTTTTTTTTTCCCACAACATGAGCAGTGTTTTTAAAAACCACATAAGGAAAAAAAAAATCGCCCAGAACCCCAATCTGTTGGCTCTTTAATTGGGCAGCATGACCTCGTTGTAACTCCTTAATATACATATATACCTTGGCAGAAGGTGCTGTTTACAGCTGTGCCATTCTCTGAGTTTTGGGGGAGTTTTCAGCTCCCACTCAGAGAGTGATTCCAACCACTGATTTATTGCAGGATTTCATCACCCTGGCAGCCTCACCAAAGCTGTGAGCTGAGCATTACTACCCAGTTACCTAGGACAGGGTAATGAGAACCATGCCTTACATACCGAAAAAACAAAAAATGAAACAAGACAATCAGGTATTTTTTACTCCCTGAATGTTTACAGTGAAAGTCCAGGTAGGACGGATCTTTGCACCTTCATTTTTGGGTTGAAATTACTGGGAGCTCAGTGATGCAGGGTTCTGCCTGTTCTTCCTCTATTTTGAAATCAGCTCCTAAACCCTCTCTTTAATTCTGCCACTGCTCCATATCTTCAGATCTTTGGACCTGAAGACAAAGTATGCTGATGATATGACATCCATTGATTTCTCCATCTGCTGCTGAGTTGTGCCCTGGTTTAAGACCAGAATTAACTTGTTGTCAATAGAATTTATTTCAAAAATTAAAAGGAAATAAATTTTTTTTCATTATTTAGTTTTATATTATCACAACATGATGACTTCTGTGGGAGCTACTATATCCAAAAATACCTTTCCTGTCCATGGGAGCCCATTCTTAGGCTGTGTTTGCAGACCTGGAGTGTGCCAGGGCTGGGGACCACAGTTCCTGGTGTGCTCCTGGATCTGGGGCTGGCAGGACTCTGAGCACATTGGGATGTGTCCCACGGAGTGGGGTCATCCTGAGAGGGCACACTGAGGGGACAAGGCAAGAAGGTGGTGAAGGATCTGGAACCCCAGAAGAGGCTGAGGGAGCTGGGAAGGGGCTCAGCCTGGAGAAAAGGAGGCTCAGGGGGGCCCTTGTGGCTCTGCACAACTCCCTGCCAGGAGGGGACAGCCGGGGGGGTCGGGCTCTGCTCCAGGGAACAGGGACAGGAGGAGAGGGAACGGCCTCAAGATTAGCCAGAGGAGGTTTTAGATTGGATTTAGGAAAAGTTTCTTCACAGAAAGAATGGTCAAGCATTGGAACAGGCTGCCCAGGGCAGTGGTGGAGTCCCCATCCCTGGGGGGATTTAAAAGGATACTCAAGTGTCCCCATGGATGTGGCACGTGGGGACATGGGGCAGTGCTGGGGAATGGTTGGACTCCGTGACCTTGGCGGGGCTTTTCCAACCTAAAGGATTCTGTAATTCTGTGATTTCCTGACCAGAGCAACAGTGAGGGAAGCAGCGGGTGCATGGAACGAGGAGGGTGCCTCGTAGAGGGGTTTCCATTTAACACAACAAATAAGGCAAGTCTTGCTCTGAAGAGTTTATCTGGAGGTTTTCCTTTGGAGCCGTAATGCATCAGAACCCTGACTTTGCACTCCCACATTCATCTTTGCTTATGTGTTTTACCCTCACCCATGGCTTCCCCCTTAAGCCTGTCTATTTGCCTGTAGATGTGACAGATGACAGCTTCTCTTTGGGATGTTGGATGGCGTTTGTAGGGCTATGATGCCAGGAGCGTTCTGAGCGCTGGTGTTGCATATTTATTGATCTCCATATTCCCAATAATCTGATGCACGTCACATTTGACAACATTATGTGGAGAGGTCAGCTGTATGGGGCTAATGAAACTGTTTCAAAGATGGATGTTGTTTTCCACAACATTAACCTTGCAAATAGCTGTCACTAGTGCATTTCACTATGGGGCTTGGCGTTTGAGAACCTCCCTTTTTTTATTGTTGATGTTAACATTAAACAAAACCTGGAGCCATTAAATCTCAGTATTTATATACAATAGGAAACATGGACGACATGGCATCACTCCAAATGAAAATCTTATTAACAGCACACGGTGCTTGTGGCAAAGTCCCGAACAATCTGAAAATTGGTTTGGCTGTCTGAAATGTTTGACAGATTGGCTAAGGATGATGTAAAAGGACTGAACAGGGAACAGCTGAATTCTAAGGATTAAAGTGGCAAATAGAAAGCCCTGATGTAATCAAAAAGCACATTGCACTTTCATATTTTACTGCGATATTACTCTGCTCACCCGGAGCTTATTACATCCAGGGCAATATAAAATTTAGATTACCTTTTTATTTTAAAATTATTTCGCTTGCATGTGTAATGTGACGAGGAAGCACTCAGTTTCTAAAGAGGTCGCTTGAAATTCTTTTTTCCTTAAAAAATACTGCTATGGTGATTTCAATATTTAATTGTCGGTTTTCTGCTGTCATGCTGAGGCACTTCAAAACAGGAGTCCTAAGGGCGATAAAAATAATCCTTGGAGGCCCCTTTTCCACATTACAGTGGTTGAGAACAGTTGTAGTAACTCTTTTTCGATGTCATACTGCATCTTTTGTAATGTAAATTTTGCACATACTTACAAAGCACATTTCCAAATATGATTTTGATAGGCAAGCAGTTTAGAAAGGTTTGTGTTGGCCATCTGAGCTGTGAAGTAGCACATATATTTACAGTGTCTTCTGGGACTTCAGGGCGCTTTAAGTGAGAAGGAAAAGAACTCAACCTTCATCCCGCTCTGGAAGCTCATGATTGTGTTTTAATATTTTAAAGAGCAAATGCTAATATAAAGCCCATTGACAAAGGGTGAAATTCTGACCTGTGCACAGGGTAAAGGTCAGATGATGGGGATAGGGACAGCTGAATGTGCTTTCACAAGGTTGTTAAGGTGGCTGGGGCTGGAGCTGTTGCAAGGTCTCTGTGGAGCAACAGCTGCTGAGGCTGCTCTGCAGCTGTTGGGCAGCCCTCAAACATCAGGCAATAGTTTTATTGTTAAAACTTGCTTTAATAAAGTCATGGATGCTCATGCAGGCTCTGCTTGGAGGTGGGACGTGCCCCTGAGAAAGGTGATGGTGGGTGTTCAAATCAGCAGCTGATAAAGGCACCAGAGGGGCATCTCCCAGCTGAGCTCCATCAGCTTCAGATCATGCCCCTAAATCATTAAATCTGGTTTTGGGTTGGAAGGGACCTTAAAGCCCATCCAGTGCCACCTCCTGCCATGGGCAGGGACACCTTCCACTGTCCCAGGGTGGTCCAAGCCCCAATATCCAGCCTGGCCTTGGACACTGCCAGGGATCCAGGGGCAGCCACAGCTGCTCTGTGTCCCCTGTGCCAGGGCCTGCCCACCCTCACAGGGAACAATTCCTTCCCAATATCCCAGCTAAATCTACCCACTTTCAGCTTAAAGCCACTCCCCCTTCTCCTATCACTTTGTGTTCTTGCAAATTGTCCCTCTCCAGCTCTCTTGTCTCTCCCTTCAGGTTCCAGATGTTGCAGTGTCTTAAATGAACCCCTCCAAACGAAAGGGTAAAAAAGTTTGACTGAGAAGGGAAAGACTTAAGGCAACCATTAAAAAATGAACCTGTAATAGGTTGTGATGCACTGAGGTTATTGTAAATTGTTCGAAAGTTAAATGTTTTCTCTAACCTTGCACCTGGACTGTCTGAGCACTTGGAGTGGAGAGAAGCAGCTTTGGGGCGCAACACATAGGTCAGGATGAGAGCTCCTGCTGTCTGGAGGCATCTTGTGATGAAAAATCTAGAAAGGTTAAGGCAGATGCTTAATTTTTAAACCCAAAAGTCAAGGAAGTGCAAATCACCCCGGTAAACTACTTTCTGTGTCTATAGAAACTTTCAGATAAAATATTATTTGGGCTTCTTTTGAGAATTTTCTCAAGAAACGGTCAGAAAGGAAGAGGGATGGACTTTTTATTTCATATTTATTTTATAGCACATCTTCTAATATGCAGTTTGCTTCTTAAAAATTTGTTAAGAATGCAAATATTCACAAGTCATTAAAAGAAAGTCTCTTCCCTCAGTTTCTGGCCGTTTCTTTGGTGTCTGCATTATTTATTTAGCCACTTAGGATAAGGTCATGGAGAGTTTTTCCAGAAGTAGAATCTAACGCCAAGTGAATGTTTCAGGGAGAGTTAAAACATGATTTATAACATCACTTAGTAATGCTTAACATTGTTAATAGAAAAAACATTCTCTTGTAATAATTCTCAGGTTGTGCATTATCATTATCACATGAAACTGTGCAAAAATGTAATAAGTACATTTCTATAACATGATTTCTGATATTGCTAAGCTCACATACTATAAAGTATTAAGTGCTCACCAAAAATGAATCCATGGAAAAAAACCCTTTTTACTCTAAAAACTAATGAGCTATGATTTCTTTTTATTTGTCTTTCGGGTTTAAAGCCTCCAGATCTAATTTTCAAGCTCTTTTCTGAATCCAGGAGAGTTAGTTTATTTCCTAAAGAATATAGGGACAGGTCAGTACATCCTCTCATAAAGGCTCCAGGAGCTCAGACTTTAGGATTTCAAGTGATTATGACACAAACAGCTTTAACTGTCAGCAATGCTTTGGAATTTTTAAAAAATATAAAAATCTTTTACAAGATGGTAACTTAACAGAGGGGTGTCCTTGCTGTAAAAATATACATTTCTGTACATGGAGGCAAGATTCTACCACAATGGTGAATCTGCCTAATGCTCCATCCTGAGGTTTGGATCAAGGACCACAATTTTTTGCTTGGCTTTACTGTGACCTGGGGTATTTTTTCCCCTCCTATTTTCTGGGAGGTACAAATTTTCCAGCTTGCAGCTGGAGCCTGGGTGTGCCCCTGCACATTTTGGCTGTGTAGGTAAAGCACAGAAGGGTAGGGCAAGGCCAGGATGACTGCTCAGGTGTGAAGGATCAGGTCTCTGCTTTCAGAGGGGTCATTTGGCCTTGGCTGCCATCTGAGCAGGGCTGGGAGTTGTATCTCTCTCTGTAATAAGGTGCTGTGATGCTCTGCCACTTCATCCTTAAAAACTGACAAATACCTGCCCTTAATACCACTAATGTCTCCAAAATAGTGCTTAGCTGGGACTTCAGGGGTGGAATGACTCTAGTTCTAGGCCTCTGGACAGAATCAAATTTATTCCTTAGGGAACCTCATCTTTGCCTCAGAACTGCAAAGTGCTGTGCACTCTACCCTGATTGTTCAGTAACTTGCAGAAATGAGCCCATATAAAGCATTAAAGAACTTCAGATCCCTGTGTTTGATTGCATGGTTAGAGAGAGAGGAAAGATGTGAATAGCAGCCAGAGGACCCAGGCCAGAGACCTGAATTAATGGGGAGCTCTAAGCAGAAGCTCCTACCTGCTGGGAGGAGTGAAAGTGCTGCCAGGGTGAGGATTTCAGGGTTTGCATCAGAGTCCTTGAGACTTCTTAATAAATTAATTGTTTATAAAGGCAGGATTCATTGGTTGCTTGTCTAAAAAATTATGTGGAAACTGCTGTTTATGCTGAAGTACAACCATGGGAATCCTCCTCTTTGCAATTTCTGCTTGGCATCGTCTCAAGGATGCCCATCTGATGTCCACCCATGGATGTTCAGATCTGCTTTTCTCCTGGGCCCTGCCTCAAGGATCGGGGCCTGGCAGTCAGGTGAGAGCCTGACTCCATCTCTGATGGACAGGATGTTCTTGCTTTGCAGTGTGTCAGGGAACCAGGACTGGACTGGATATTAAGAAATATTTTTTTAATGAAAAGGTTGTTGGAGAGTAGAACAAGCTCACCAGTCAGGTGTTAAGGCTGGTGATGAGGAAGGAGAAAAGAGGGAGACAGGAAACTGTGGGAGATACTTGCCTATGTCACCTTTCCAAGGAGCTTGGTTTATAAAACCAAAACCCTGTAAAAGGGCAATATAACCCTAAGAATTACAGCACTGCTTTTCTGGTGGTGCTTTCTTGCTCTCGCAGCACCAAGGTTGCATCTACACGTGCAGTGGGTGCCCCCTGGCACCTGCAGCACACCAGGGAACCACAAGAGATGCCTGTCCCACCCAGGATGGGACCTGCAGAGCTGAGAGGGATGGATCCATGGCTGGTGATGGTTCCAGTGCCCCCAGGACGTGCTCACACTGAAACCCTTTGGAGGCAGACCAGGGCCTCCCACTCACGTGCCTCCCGCCGAGGAAATGCAAAACATTTCTGCATTGCTGGGTTTGGTTTCGCAACATCGCAACCTGTTTAGAGTTAGCAAGTGCAGCAAACGGGCTCTTAAATGCAGGTTAAAGGCCTTGATGAAATACAGAACACCTCAAAAAGACAACCTAAATTTTTGCCATTTTAAACTTTGCATGGCTGGCGTGCTGGAGCAGCCCCCCAGGTTAATGAGCCGCGAGTTTAAGCAGCAATTGAAGAAGTTGGTTATAAATACAGAGCAGTTTGCTTTTTGCCTTCCTGTTGCTTTCCCGGGCTTCCGAGGGCCTTCCACTGATGAAGAGCTTTTAATTTCACATTTTGGCCCCCACCACAGGTGATAAACAAAGGTTTCCCATTGCTGTGACTCGGGTCAGTGCTGCAGCCTCGGCGTCAATCCCGCTGCCTGTAATTACACACAAAAGGTTACCGGGATCCACGGCTAATTTGCAGCCTCTGTTTAGCAGAATTTAATAGCAGGTATTACTGGTGCAGCAGTAATTAAGGACCTTTGTCAATAAGACGGAATAGATGGCCACACTTTGTTGTAATCATTGGACTTTTGAGAACCCAGAGGAGTGAAAAGCAGTGAGAGGAGCAATCCATTTCACGAATAACATGGCTGTCCTTTCACCCCCCCACTCCCCCCGCCTCCTGAAACCAGCAATGGAATAATAATTCCCCCAAGCAATGAAAGTACAGGAATAAAAGTACTTACCCTCCAGCCTGTGATTTTTTTTTTTTTTTTAACTTTTTATTTACTCTACTGTGCTTTTTATTTGCTTCGGGCTGCATTTGATGAAGTATTGTTTAAACAGTGCCGAGCAAAATGGATATAGGGAGATGGAAAATAGAAAGAGGAGGAATTTTAACCAGGTGGATATATGCATTTGCCTTTAAGGTGGATGGCGTTGGGTTTATCAATTATTTCCTCCGGATTTTTAAAAAAAGAGAAAGAAATGACAAAAACAAGTGGCTTGGTGAAGAGATGGAGAGGGTCATTTAGAGCTGTCTCTGCACAGAGCCGTTCAGCTGTAAATGGGTCGCAAACAACGAGCGAGGAGCGAAGTTGGTGCAGCGTTGTGGCCCCCTCCTGCCCCCCCTGCAGCACTAATGTAGCCCTGAATGGGCTGGCACTGGTTTGAGAGCCCCAGCACACACACACACACAGCCTGGCCCAGGCTGCTGGGCTGGGGAGCTGCCAGCCCAGGAGGACAATTCAAAGAGTGCTTTAAGGTGTACACTCCTCTCAGTAATTGGTGAAGAAGCTGCATTTCACTCCCTGCTTTTAATAGCGGTTTGAGTAGTGGCTCTTTATGAAGGCTCTCTTTTTTAAAGCAGCTTTAACTATACCCTTTCTGTCAGTAATGCCTGAAAAACTTCTACCTTTAATCATTCCTGGATCAGGCAGCAAACAAGCAGCTCCTTTTCCTTTTTCAATTACACGCTGGATATTCAGCACACATATAAAAAAAGGGGGGGAAAAAAAGAGGCATCTTGAGCCTATCATGTATTAAATGCAGCTCTTTGCTGCTGCATTAAAATAACACCAAGGATCTGGCTTCAGCCAACAAAAGCCAGAAATATAAAGTTAAAGCTGCAGTGCTCTTTTTTATCTGCTCCATTGTGAGAAGGCATTGTAGCACTCTTAAAACAGTGGGACATTTTTCCATACCCATGGGCGATGATACTTAGCTAAGAGATCCTGACCTTTGGGATTCTGAGACTCATGGCAAATTTTTTACAGCATCTTATGGATGGGTTCTGCTTGATGCTGTTCCTGTGAGGTATGGCTTATTTATTTTTTTTTTTTTTCTTTTTGGCACTGCTCTTTCAAGAAGGGAGGCAGGAAACAGCAAACTGGTGCTTTGGTTGAGTTTATTTGGAAGGTCCCCATCTTGATGGGGGTCCCCATCTTGATGAGTTCACTTATATAAGATCAGGCAAATGGTCCTTAGTGCACATTTGCCTACAATAAAAAAAAAATAAAATTGTTCCATGGAAGATCCAAGCATAAAATACGAAGGAGATTGAAGGTCAGGGTTGGTATGAATCAGGAAAATCATGAGAGAAATACAAGGGCTAGGAATTGTATTCATTATTTTTGAGTCAATAGCATAGTATCATAGCTCATATTTATTTTTTCTCCCAACAGAAGACCAAGAAGCTGTGGAAAAGGCAGAGAAAATTCTGGTATGTGTAGAGAGAAGGGAAAACTGATGGATACAGCCTTTTGGTGGATGGAGTTTGCAGCAGTGTGTTACAGTCTCCTTTGGAAAAGGTGGCATCCTTGATGGAATGGAAGTGGAGGAGAAATTCTTTGAAGGTGAAGTGTTCAGTAACAGCTCTGGTGACACCAAGCTGGAAAATCATGTGCAGAGTTTTCCTTCTGATCAATGCTGGTTTAGTCTGTAACTGGTAAAAATGAAGAGATACTGTCAACAGACAAGAATATTGCTGCAGGACAGCGGTGCCCTACTGCTACCCAAATGTCCAAGGCTAATCCAGGACATTCCTTTCCAAGCAGGAGCCATTGATCTGGAAAGATATTTGTCATTGCTTTGTAGGGCAACCCTGCAGGTAGTATAAACCCAGACAGGAGATCTCGTGGTGGCAAGCTGGAGTAGATCAAGTTGGAGTTTGATGGGGATCCAAAGTAATCTGGGTTGATGACTGTGAGGAGTCTGAAAAAACAGTGCCTATTTCTGACCTTGGGAAGTTGCCCCTGTGCAGCAAATGGAATCTGGGTGCAAAGGGCAGAGAGGGGCCAGATGTATCCCAAGCTGATCAGAAGGGTGGAGCAAACCTGATCTGTCCAGGACTGTTCTTCTGCAGCTTTGTCAGGAGCAGACAGAAGGCTAAAGGTAAATATGAAGGTCTGAGGTTCAAAGGTTAGTTCTGTTCCTTAAGGGAAAATGTATCTCCTGCACGAACAGTTGAAGGTCACTGCTCAATAAGTCACACTCTTTAACCTTTCTTCTTTTTGGTCATTTGATAGCCAAACCTCTTCCCTATAAATGCAAAGCACGTTACGTACAATTTCCATGGATTCAATCCTGCGTGCTAGAAATGACAACATGGATTTAATGAAAGGATCATGTCAAGGCAAATTCATTTGTGGTCTGTGAACAATGTTTGGTCTCATTCCTTTTTTGTCTCACTGCTCTTCCCACCTGACTTGCCCCCAGTAATGGCTGATGTGAAAGGCAAGAGCCTGGGGCTGACCCCGTTGCTCCTCCAGGTGTGTTCCTGGTTCATCTCCAGCCTCAATCACCACTGAAGTCCAGAGCAGCATCAATTGGACCCAAAAAACTGCCATTCCTGGGTGTTGTGCCAACTTTCCCATTCTCTGCACTTCAAGGCTTTGATGTGCCCCAGCACCCTCACAGGGAAGAATTTTTTGCCAATATCCCATCCATCCCTGCCCTCTGGAAGTGGGAAGCCATTCCCTGTGTCCTGTCCCTCCAGGCCCTTCCAAAGTGCCTCTCCAGCTCTCCTGGAGCCCCTTTAGGCACTGGAAGGGGCTGAGCTCTCCCTGGAGCCTTCTCCAGGCTGAAAACCCCCAGCTCTCCCAGCCTGCCTTTATAGCAGAGATGCTCCAGCCCCCTGAGCATCCCTGTGGCCACCTCTGGACTTGCTCCAAGAGGTCCATGTCCCCATTTTCCAGTGAGAATTTCACCACTGAATTTCACAAATGACATTTTTCCACAGTTTCTTAGAGAGTTTTGCCTGTGAGGGTTTGTGTTCATGCATGCATCATTCATTCTGCCTGAAATAGCTGCAAAACCTCTGAAAGAGTTGAGCATCAGTTTGAGGGGAAAAAACCTATCTGGGGCTATCTTATCTGAATGGCCTCAACTGCTCTTAATATAGGTGGGAATGGAAAATTAACTTTGCAGGCTTTGTCCTTAAAAGCTTTCCAATAGGCTTGAGTTTAGAGAGGAATGTGTTCCCCCCTAACATGTCTGAGACCTGTAAAACCCACAGTGTGAGCAGGGACTGACCTGAGGGGCTCAGTCTTGAACTGGTTTTGGAGAGGGTTGAATTTTTTGTGGCTCAGATCTTTTACATTTGCCAGAATTTACCCAAGGGAAAGGCAACCATGATTTGGCCAATAATCCTGCACTAACACTATGCTCTAATTAGTTTCCAGAGTGTTTTGTTATTCTTCATCGTGTTTCCCAGATGGAAATGGCACCACCAGCTAATTTACCAGGGTGGTTTGTATCTAACCATGGAGAGACATTCCAGTTTTGCTCCTCTTTGTAATGTTCTGGGATCAGAGCTGAGGAGCTGAGATCAGATCTGCCCCTCAACCTGCTGGTCTTGTCCATGCAAGGTTGTATGTTTGTTTTTTTTTTTTCCTCCAAATCCTGCATTTTTAATACAAATAAAAAATTTGATCTCTGCCACTGGGAAACTGCATCCCATTTTTTTTCCTAACAGAAAAATGGGAATAGGTTTCCTTTAACTAGTGGAAGGGTCTAGACTCTAAAAAGGTTTTTATTATTGTGTGCCCGGGGTCCTTAGTTTTAGACATTTATCTTGTGGCAAACCAGTAGGGAACTAGAAAGGCAGTATTTTGCAACTCCTGGACCCCCAGCTCTAAATAATGACTCCAAGCTGAAATTGAAGCAGGTGCATCATCTCCTTCATTGTGTCACTTTTAGCACAGACATTATACTTTATGGGCTTCCACTATCCAAATAGTTTGTGCAACGGACCCTAAAAGTGGTGATGCATCAATCAATCAGTCGGGCTTTATTGCTCCAACTTTCTTTTCAGGAGGCTGCAAAGCCACATTATAATGCAGGATGAGGAGCCCAGCAGCATACAAATGCCCTGGGATGCAGCCCCATTTCTGTGTGCTCCCTTCCAGGGCTGGAGCTGCACTCCCAGGAATATCCCAGGGCATCCATCACAGCCAGCATCCCTGGTGGAGCCTCCTCGGTTGTGCCCGGCCAGGCTGGCTCAGGGGCATGCATTCAGCTGGCCCTGGTGGCTTGCACAAGCTCCTGGGTGGGACAAGGTGTTAAGGAGGATGGAAAATCACAGTGGTTTGGCTGAACTGGTTTTTCTGCCTGTTCATAGCAGGGCTGAGGGGTCTTCACCCATCAGGAGGGTGATTTATGTCCTAAATGTGGGATGGGTGACCTGCACCCTCTGCTCCTCACCCCTGGGGCTTTAGCCCACATCATGGTCAGCAGTTCCCACTGGGCTCATTTTGCTGTTTCCAGTTTCTTGGCTGCTTTGGTGTGGAAATCTCTCTCAGGCTTTCCATAAACATTGTGTGTGGGCATCAGTTTTGCCATCAGCAAGGACAGATACATCTGGAGTGACACAGAAATAAATGCAGACATGGGCACAGCCTGCTTTATGGAAACACTACTGAAATCCAGGAATATTACACTGTTAGTGCAAGTGAACAAGTTATGGGTTATGGCTTGGTTATTGCATGGAAACTTTGCAGTCCAGGCCTCGGGCTCTGATGTAAATGCCTTGGTTTGAGCTGGCAGTGGTTATGTGAGGTGATTGGATCCGTGTTAATGCTTTCATCAGACACACAGACAAATAAATCCTGCCTTGAACATAACCCACACCTTGTGCTGACATCTGCATAACTTTGTTTTACCGCACAGCTCCCATCCAGTTCCAAAGATTAACTGAGGAAAGGAAATTTAAGGAAAAGAAGATGATCATGTTGAGATAGAAAAAAAGAATTTGGCACTTCAGCGTGAAATTCTGTAGGTTATCTTATATAGTATGTGCAATGCACAATTTGATTTTTTGGGTTTTTTTTAAAGAGGACCAAAATTTGCGTTGTGTTGTAATAAAAGTTGTTTGCAAAATGCAACCAGCATTTATTCTGCAAAACAGAACATTTTCTAATATTTCTCCCTTCCCCAAATCCTCATGTTGCTTATATGAGCTCACGGAGTTTATTATAATATTTGTAGTAGAAATCTCTAATTTGATAATTCTCTAGTGAGTTTAATGAGCCTGAAAAGTGACATTTAGAGCTAGTTTTCTCTTTGTGCTTTGAAAAATGAAATACAAGTAGTTATCTGTTAAATGAGATAATTACAGTGCTACTTTGCTAAAGGCACATATTAGTGATTTTTAGCTTGTTTCACTTAATTAGAGCTTTACAAAATGTAGAGTGACAACCCGCTAACAGACCTGTTGGAACAGTTACTGAGACTGTGAAATAAAACCAGTTGTTCTAAACAAGTCACAAAAAGAGATTGATGAAATGGCTGGCAGCTCAGGCAGAAATTTAAGCCTTGGCTGCATTAGAGCAAATGTAATAATAGCAGCAAGTAACCCATATTTTTAATTTTACTGATCTTTCTGCAATAATTATAAGGAACTTTTAATGTCTGTAATTAGAATGTTAGAGATAGGGTGACTTAGACCAGTGCTGCACTGTGAAAAATTGGATACTTACCATAATTGAAAATTAATCACTTTTCATTACCAGGAAGGGATGCAGTGATTACTTTGAATGGGCTGAGATGCATCATATGAATCATGGGCAAACAAATTCGTGTGGTTGAAGTTGGTGGGTTTGAGGCCACTCTGTGCCAGGAGTACCTCTGCTGATGTCATATGTTAGATAATGAAAATCGGGGAGTATTTGTTTGGCTGGAAATTGCAGCCCAGGATTTTTTGCTTTGCTGGAAGTCCTGATGGAGAGGATCACTGAATTTTATCCCTCATCCCTCCAGCGCTGTCGTTTGTGACTTTAGCTGGACAGAGCCACCTCTAAAGCCAGATGTAACCCAACAAAGTGATGCAGCCCTGCCAGAAGCCTCTGAGCAGGTTTGAGCAGAGAGGGAGGGAATAACCTGTGAGGTTTCTTTTTTCTGTGGGCAGGAATGAACTGTGGATCATTGCCTGTTAGCTGACCCACGCAGTGGTTGTGCAGAAAAGCTGCTTTTCCCTGCTCATATCATGGGAGCCCATGGAAAGGCAGCTCCTCATCCCATGTAAACACTGAAATCTCTGGGGGTCAGGAGAGCTTGGTCTTCCTAACAGACCCACTGTGGAGAAGGCAAGTTATTTTTCTGTTTAGTTGAAAAAGATCTCATTTATTTCTTTTTTAACCAGCTCTGCTCTTGTGCTGTGTGTCTCTGCTGATTTATGACTTTAACCACCACGTGTGGACCCCTCAGCACCCCACGGTGCCTCTGCATTTAAAAGGTGGCATTTTATGCTCAAAAGATGATGTGGAAATGTCACCATCTTGCTCCACAATTCTTCTCCTTGTGCACCTGTCACCGATTCCAGCTGCCAAATGCAAGGGCAGCAGGCAAACAAAATCTGCTCCAGACATTATTTTGTAAGTTGGAAATTGTCTTTTGCCCAGATAGGGATTTCTCAAACCCCACCTAATTTTAGGAGCGAGGAAGGGGAAGACTGTGAGAGAGATGCTTCCCTTGTGCTTGGCTCTAATAGCTTTGTTCTGGCTGCAGCAGGAAAGGTGAAATAGAAGCTCTGGCTGTCCCTGGGTCTGCATGTGCACAGCTGCACTGTCCTGGCTCTGCACCTTCCTCTCCTGTCATTAGCCTGAGCAAGGATGTGGCTGCTCATGACTGGGTGATTGATGTCAAATGTAGTAGCAACATTAAATTTGTCTGAAATGGACAAAGAAAAGCATTATTCACTGTAAAAATCTTGTCTGAAGTTCCCATCTAGCCAGAGCTGCTCCTAAATTACATTTATATGAATTTTAAAATGTTTTTTTGAATTTCTTGGCCCATGATTGTTCCCAAGGTCACAAACTCAGAAAGCTGGGAACTGAGGCTTGCGGTGAAAAATGTGCCTGTAATATATCTTCATATTTGCAAATGTATTTTATTGCTGTCCATATCCTGTGAGAAAAATCCAATGTTCTTAAAAGACAAGCACTGCTTGTTATAGAGACACTTATTAATGTTTATTAGAAACTCATTTCACTAACATCCATGGCTTTATTGGAAGTTCCTTAAGTAGCAAATCCAATTTCCTTTCTTATGCTTGTGCTTACTTAATTAACATCAAAAATTGAATGAGGCAAAACAAAGTTTGATATTCATTTTAATAAGTTATATAAAGTTAGCATAATCTCACTGAGGCCATTCTTCATCACTCCAACTGCAGACACAAAGTGCCTTTGCAGCCGTTTGGGGTTTTACATCATATAGGTTAGATAACCTAGCAACTAATGAGAGAGCCAGGAGAGAAAGGAATTAATCTTCAAATAAACCCTTTATGGGCTGCATTCTGGGGGGGCAGGACTTTGTGTGTGCTGGCCAGGGAGCTGGGGATGCTTGGACATAGAAAGGGGCTGGCTTCTGATGCTGGGAGGAGCTGCTTGGCAGGAAATCTTCAGAAAACCATGCAGGAGCCACGTGTTATGATGGCTATAAGGACAGAAAACAGGGACCAGCCATCAGAAAATCATCCAGGAACCTCAGGTTATGATGGCTATGGGGACAGAAAAGAGGGATCTACAGGAATTTTCCAGTGACAGCACCTTTTGTGTGTGCACCATCCCGCCCCGCGGTGAGGTCAGCCCCACACGTGCACCAGCTTAAGGCTGCTCCTGCTGCACTCCTATAAAAATATCCCCCTGATCATGTGATGTCTGTTGACCTTAGAACAAGCGTTATCATATTGGAAAGTAATGATAAAAAAATCCCCTAGTACAGTAAAGCTATTATAAGCTGGAGTGTTTGTGCCATTACTGGGGAATATGGTATTGATTTTTTAATAAATTATGCCATAACCTACATTTTTGCCTTAGGTTAAAATTTAACACCAGAAGCAGAGGAAAGGTACAGTGCACTGATATCAGAACAATATATTTTACTCCACCCCAGACTTCAGCACTTGAAAATCCAGAGTGGTGGGGCCTTGATCACCATCATTTGTGATGTCCCCTGTCCCCTGGCTCCTGGGCAGGACTGAGGACACAGAGGAGCAGCTGTGTAACCCCAAATAGGTTTGACTGCTCTGCTGCCCCATTTCCCTTCCAGACTGTGGAGGGTTCAAAAGGAAATCATGACTGTTCCTTAGCTATAAAACAATCTTGCTCCAGTAGTGCTGAATGTCAACAGGAAACATCTCAGAAATAATTTTATGGAAGCAAAAGAAAGTAAACCCAACCCTATAACCACTGTGATATTTTGATATTTAAGTGACACATTTTTTGTGTGAAAGTAGATGAAGGTTTTCTTTCTAACTTTCATTTTTCATATTGCTTCTTAATTTTGGAAGGAAAAATCAATGTCCTCAATGTTTTCACTCTATCTTTTTTTCAAGGAAGGGGAGTAATATATTTAAGGGAGAAAGGAAGTTCTACACTATTCTTTTAGTGGCTAGATACAAATATCCATGTAAATCTTGAGCTGTATCACAGGTCATTATGCAGGTAAGTGGGGATGAAACCCAAGAGTGTTTGCTAGAAGGGCTTTCAGTGCAAACCAAAAGCAGCTCTGTGTGTGTCAAAACTCAGCTCAGAGAGAGAAGGTGGGGAGGGACAGACGTTTCTGCTTTGGATGGAGACCTGCTGCTCCCGTGTTGTAACCTTTACCCTGAGACAGCTATTTCAAAAGCTGGTTTTGCCTCCCATTTTCCACCCAGTTAGCATCAAACAGCTGCTCTTTTCCTCATCATTCTCAGGAGCCCTGGCAATGGGGTGTTTCCTTGGGGGTTCTGAGGATATCACTCCTTTATTCCAATATGCATGGGACGAAGGTGCCGTAAGTAGGTATGAAACTATTGCCTCAAAATGATGGAATAAATATTTTGATGCAGGTACTTGCGCTTATGCTTTCCCTCTTTCTGTACCAGGGAAAACTCAGGTGTGTAAATACCATCGCTGTGAATATTCTTATCTCTGCAGATGCCCTAATTTGCAGCAGAAAGTTGATGAATGTCTGCAGTGCAGATCTCGGAAGTCAGCCTGCACTGCCCAAGGAGGACAGGACACCTTGAAGTGGAAGTTAGTGAGGGATACACCCAAATCTACCACAAATCACCCACGTGGTGGGAATGTGCAACAGGGTGAGCTGTTGGGAAAGCAGCTGAGCACAGAAAGGGAATGGGTGACCCAGGAGAAGGATGCTTTTCCAGAAAAAGAATGAATGGGTAGAATGGAGATGGACTCACCAGCCCCACAAGTGAAAGCCTATTTCCTGTGACACAGATATCTTATTAATGCTCTACTGACAAGGGGATTAACTCTCCAGATAACAGTTCCAGCAGTCTGCAATCACAAGTGTGTTTGTCTCCCTAAAACTGCATTTTTGTGTCATCTCTACACGGATGCTCAAAGACTGCCGTGGAAAATTTGCTCCCTCAAAGCAGGAATAAACTCAGACAATTTTTAGATACTTACAAAAATATCTTCTAAGTAAAAAATTTAAAAGCCCCCATTAGTATTAAACATTTCCTTTTCATGCTGTCAGTGCTGCCACAGAAAGAGAAATGTACCTCAGCTTGGCTCAAGCTTAAATTCCCTCTCCTCTTGTACTCTTTAAATAGCAGATTGTCAGCTTAAGAGACTTGTTGCTGGTGATGGCTGAGGTTCCTGATCCATCTAAAAGAGCTTAATGATTTTTTTTTTCATATCCTGATAACCAAATTGTTTTGTGCTCGTCCCAGTGCTAAACCTGGCTTTAGTGGAGCTGCTCCTGACTCCCTGCACTTGAGGAAGAGGGGATGGAGGGGCTGTTGGCTTTAATGAAATCAAACAGCTGCAACCAAAGCCAGGATTTTTCTCTTTAAGACATGTGCACTTGTGGAGCTGTGCTGCTTTGAAATACCTGGCTGGAATATCTGAGACATAACACTCTAAAATTAAAGATCATGTTTGAAAATTCATACTAATTAAAAAGGGACATCTGAAGCCAAACAGAAAAAATCAATGAACTTACTGGTCCTTCCTCAGTTAAGTAACATAATTTGTTCAATTTGTTTTATGTCTCTAAGTGAGGAACCTTTTACTCACTTTGATTCATGGACAGAGGTTAGAAAATGGTACAGTGGAAAGGAAATTAACATTTAACCTGCCCGCCTGCATATCCGAGCTGATGTCTCAGTGTGGTGCAGCTGTGAGTAAATTCTCCCAATAAACCAGGCACAGTGTCTGTAATATTCATACAGCTACTTGTGCCTTCAGGAAAGCTCAGACAGTTTTCTGGCTATTAGAGACCAAATTAGGAAAAATAATCTGTGCAGGATGTGTTGCTACTTGACATAAATCTGTAGTTTTTTAGTTAAAATGTAAGGGGTTACATTGTTAGCCAACTCACATCACTGCAACTTCACAGACTTAAACCCTGACAGTGCCTGTGAAAATTGCTAATTTGCAGTCTGGAGACTAAAAACTGAGGGTTTTTTTCAGAATACAGTTATTCAAGAAGAGGCAATGATAGAGCAAAACTGGCATTACTCCATATGATTGTGCAAATTAAACTTGAACTCTCTTTATTAATCCCAGTCCAGGATCAGACCTATTTATAAGCAGACTTGAGGCCTTTTCCATGTTCTTCCAGCCTCCCTAATAAAAGCACTTTATAACAGGATTTGCTACAGCTCAGAGAGCCAAATAAAAAATATGCTCAATATGATCACATCATATTTAGTTTATGTAATGATTGAGGTTTTCCTCCAACAAATGGCACATGGGAGACTCGGTATCAGAAAAAGAGCTGCATCAATTGCTCAGAGAGTGGCTAGGAGTTTAAAATAAAAGTGCAGAATACATTTTTGATTTCATCAGGAAGTCTGAGGATCTTTCATGAATGTCCCTCAATCTCGTTAGCACTTCATTACGTCCTGTCAAACCTGTCTGCACTGCAGGCACGGTAAAGGTCAGCCCAAGGCATCTGAAGAACACCAGAAACCTTTCAATTTTTTGATTTCTGTTTTTAATTTTTTTAATTTTTTTTTTTTTTTTTTCAGAAGAACAAAGAGGAATTGTGAGCCAAGCACTTTGCAATGCGAAGTAGAAAATTGAATAAAAATCACGAATCCAGCTTCTTTCCTTGCAAGCTGCATTTTGCCATCCCCACAACTAGAAAGTTGTGGCTTTGGATTTTTGACAGTCATGCTGGAGGTGCAGATTTATTTATTTATTTGTGGCCACCATTGCCATGTTAGCAATTGCAATTCCACATATCCTGGATTTTGGCATCTGAGAGACAGTCAGACCAGACAAGGAAGGAGATGACCAGCTATAAAGGAAGAGAGCTGGTGTTTACACTCAGTGGTGTGAGTAATCAGCTGTGATGGGGAAAAAGAGGCAGAAAAGGCCTGTAACACTTTCATTGGTGCTTTGAGAAAATATTGGGAAATACCCATAAAATATATGGGGGTTTTTTTGAAGTTTGTCAGTGAGACTGTGTTTAATAAGTAGGATGATTAGGATCTTTTTATATTCATATTTTTGCTCCTTTCCTGGTAGTAGCAGCCTAATCTCAGAGTAGCAAAGACAGGTTCACAAGAATTTATTTCCCTGGAAATTTGACGCCTGACTTCCTGGGAAGTTGGGGAGGATAAAGGAGCTCTACTCCTGCAGAGCTTTTCTGAGAATGGCTGCAAGGTGAGACAGGTACCACCCACAGCTGCAAGCAGAGATGCTGCCTATGGATTAAAACCCACAGGAGCTTGAACTTACCCAAACATCTGTTTAATTTTGTGGCCTTCACTGTCCTCCTTGGCTGTACTGCTGTGTTCTGTGCCACATTAACCACGTGCTTTCAGAGATGAGGATCAAGAGCTTGGTCCCAGCCCCTGACTAAGCAGTTTTAAATTAGGAGACAGCCTTAAATTAGGACAACTGTCCCATTAAGGGACTCCCTGCGTGTCTCTGGTGGAAGAAGTTGTGATCATCCCTCAGGCTGTTGCTTTTGGGGGCAGAGTTGTCCTGCAGGCTGAGCTCTCCAGGTGCTCAATTCCTCACCTGCTGCTGGTCACCTGGGTGAGCTGGAGCTGTGTGAGGAGCAGGTCTTTGCCAGCACAGTTGCATGGACTGAAAAGAGTTCAGGAGCAATCCCACGAGCAGGACACCTTCAGATCTGCAGGGTGGTGGCTGTGGCAAGCAGGGCCACAAGGCAGGGACAGTTCTCCCTTGTCACCTCGAATGAAGTGTGAGTCCCTTCCCATCACCGTGCTGAGTGAAGAGATTTTGTATCTCTTTGTCCACTTTTAGGGTAGTGCTTGATATTCTGGGTGCAGACTCTTACTGGTATTTATGGGCCCTATTCCTACAGAAATACTTTGAGGATGTGGAATGTAGAAAACAAAAAAAAAAAAAAAAAAAAGATAATGTTAAGATACAAGACAGTGGCAGCACCTTCTACTGTACAAACACATTTCTGTTTCAAATGGGTTTTGGTTCTGTTCCTTTGTAACTATTATTAGAACTAATTTCAAGATAGTGGCTTCCAATGCCTTTTTCAGAGGGAGACGTGGAGTAAAGTACCTGTCTGTGGCAGAAAAGGAAAAAAAGAGAGCTGCAGAATGGAGAATAATGGTGTTTGAACCAAAAGGAAAAACGCTGTGTATGTGCCGTTAGATGCAGCTTTTTTGTTTGCACTTCATTTGATTATCAGTATTTTCAGCCATCTCACGCATTAATACATCTCTGCAGGGAGGGGCAGGGTTCATAGCCTTTTCAAGGCAGCACTAATGAGTGCCTTTAACTTAATAAAATGATCATTTGCCAGCTACTTACCATAATGTGAACTGGATGCTTTCAGTCCAGAGATTAAAAGGAGTTTTCTTTGCAAAAGCACTGTAGCTGCTGCTACTGCATGTCATATACATATATAGATAGATAGATATAATGTTCATTGGTTATTGTTTTTGAAATCTTGAGATCTCTTGAAATAGGTTGGAAGGAGTTGTTAGAGTCTATATTGTTTCAATAATATATGGATTATCACTCTCTAAATACGCAATGACATAAAAGGCAATAATGCCTTTTATGGATCCCATGTGGCCTATTACACTAATGATCCATGAATAATGGGGTCACGGGATGAGTTTTGAACAGTGCCTTTCTTTGTTGGTTGTTTTTCCCATTTATTTACCCAGGAAAATTCAGTTTTAAGTGTCTGCTTTTCAGCAAGGTCCTACCATTTACTGAGTTTTCATGTGAGTTAATGGATGCCAAAGAGGTCAAGTGACTTCCCAAAGGTTACACAATGAGTCACTGAATTTGTCCAGGATAAAATACAAGAACCTCTGATTTTTCTGTCTCTAGCTCTGACTGATGCTGAAGCAGAGAGATTTCGGATCAGCCTGACCTCCAATAAATCTCTGTTCCTGTTTTGAGGAGCAATCACAGCTTGGTGCTCAGTGGAGAAATCTGAAGCTCCTGGAGCAACATCTCCCATATTTCTCAGGGAAACAACCAGAAGGAGCAGAAGTGATGCAAACAAGCTGCTTTGGTCCCTGTGACAGAGATTCTCTCCTAAATAAAACTAAACAACATGGACTTAAACAACACATGGAAGCCCAAACCTGCAGTTCACCCAATGCTAATCCAAAACAAGAGAGTTTGTTTAGAACTCTTTATGTTTCTACCTTCCTGCAGTGCTGTTCCTTTCACTTCAGCTGGAAAACCTCCACATTATTCCTCTTGATTAAGGAGTGGGAGGTGCCTCCTCCCAGGGAGAACCTTGGCACTGCTCCTCCAGGCCCTGCAGAGGTGTGTCCTGGAGAGCATCCCCAGTTTGTTCTGGATGAAATGCTGGAGAGGATGAGCACAGTTCACTGCTCTGGCCTCCTGCCTCCTTCTGCTGCCTCTGCCAGGAGGAGAAGGGTTCCTGTGCTGAGCTCAGGTTGGGAACTCAAGAGTTCCCTGCCCTGGGCAGGTCTCTTACCTGGATATGCCCAAGATTGCTCAGCTGCAAAAATGAGCCACCTTTTGGTGCCTTGTCTCTCCTGATTTTGTGTGTACACAGAGCTCTGCAGCTCCAAAGGGTTCATTATTATTGTTTTTATTATTACTAACTACAGAATATTATTTCATGCATTTAATGGAGTATAAAGCAATTACAGGATGTAAGGGACTGCGGAAATACAGAAAGATCTGCCTGGAATAATAATTTGATTCTGAAACTTTGTTGCTTAAAGACTTCAGGGTAAAATTGTAGTACAACGTATGAGCTTTTAATGAAATGACTCCCATTACTTCGAGTCTAAATGGACAAAACCTACACAACACATGGAAAATTTTCATTTAATTAGCAAACATTTTGTATTAGAGCATAGCTGTCAAATTCTAATTTATCAAACAGTGTTCAGCAATGAGCCAGAAGTGTTTTTAGCACCAGTGTTTCCATATTTACACACCTCTGGGCAATCCTGTCAGTTATTTATCTGAAAACACATCAGGTGACTGCTGCTGCTCGTGGGTGCAGAAACACTGCAGGGTATTCCTGAGAAATCAGACAAGGCATCTCTGATCCAGCTGCATTTTGGTGTTGCTGACATCTGGTGCTGATGGGAAAGGGGCTGAGGCCACCGAGCGCGTTTGAGCTGCTCCAGCACGGAAGGAGGTCACGATTAATTAATTAATTAATTAATTAATGTCTCTCACGATTCCTTGGGCTGTGCCTGCCCTGTGTAAACACCCTGCTCTTTGCTTGTCTTGCCTGGGCTCTGAGCGAGCCGGGGCTGCTGCTTCCCTGGGAAACTCAGTGCCTGCAACCATCTTCCTTAAAAACAGATTTTAGACCCGCAGTGCCGAGGAGAAGTCACACAAAGCCTCGCTGCCAGCCCGTTGCACACTGCCTTTAAAGCAGTTTGGCTTATAATTATATCTTTACAGCTAACTGGGCTATCCAAATGATTTTCCCCTCTCCCCCTCCCCAGGTCTACTGACCTGTGGCTAATGAGATTTGTGTTTCGATTAGTTGTAGAACATAAATTAACTAATCAATGAGAATGGATTCACATCCTTTCTTGTAAAAGAGCTCTGCTGCAGTGATCTGTATTTAATATTCAAATCAATTTCAAATTCTCAGGATGATTCTGCTAATATGGCAGGCTGGGACTCGCAGCATCTGTATCCTTGCCACAACCTGTAAATATGGGGTGTTTATGGAATTGCCCACTGACCTCCAAAGCCTTCTCTGGTCTCATTGATTTACTATTTCCCTTAATAGGGATGATGAGGAGCTTAGGGGCTGGCAGTGAAGCTGGGAAAGGCACGGGAAAGAACATTTCCCCTTCATTTACAAGGGTGTTAAGACTAAGCAGAAGTCCCAGGACTTTGAAAAATGCTGTTTGGGTTTGGTCTGAACATTCTGGATCCATTTTCTTCCACCTCAAATTTCCCCTATTCTAGGGATGAGGGTGAAAAATAGTTATTACCAAAAAGCAGTTTTCTAAGGGTGAGGTTCTTTCGTTTGCTTTCAAGGTAGAGAGAACTTTATCTTTTGCCTTGCTGTAATTGTCTCATCTGTACAATTAACCAGCATCTTGGCATAAAATGTGAAAATTTGTACAGTCTTCAAAGCATCTGTGGCCTTTATGGTACAAGTTCTGTTAGTACTGAAGCCACAGAAAATTAAATGTTCCCCAAAGAACTTCCAGATGTGTTTTATTCTAATAGGGTCATTATACAGTAAATTAAAAAGCAGGGTAAATGGAACTGTAAAATTTAAATTAGTCTAAAACCACATCTCTTTGCTTTGAACATTCATTTGTGGGGTTGCATTTGCAATAAATGTGAATTAGGCAGCTGCAATAACTGTTAATCATATATTTATAAAATAGTAATGAGGAAATGAATAGCAGAGTAAGACAGCTGCACATTTCTCTAATAGTATGTCAACTGTGAACATAATAAGATGTAGAAAACTGTTTGGTGTTATGCTGATAATGCAGCTGAATGTAAGAGATCACTTCAGCCTCTTAACTTTACAGGAAATTATACATAAAATCCATAAAAAGCCATAATAATACATTAGGCCTCTGAATTGTAGTCAATGTTTTTCTTTGCTTTGATTTTTCTGAAATGGGCCATACTTTTCCCAAAGTAATCTGCCAAAGATCACTGAGGCTTTTGTTTCAGTCTGCACTTTATTCACCATCTTGCAGTTTCATTTAAAAGACTGTGCTTCTGAAAGCCAGAAGTGATCCAACTTCCCTGCTCCAGGAATGCTCCCACATCCCTCTCCTTGAAGAGTTTTGCCAGGTCTTGAGCATCCCACCTCTGAGCCTTGATGGGGTTATCACTGCTGAGAGCAGGGATTCAATTCAGAACCCCACACAAGGCGTGGCAAGATGGGAAATTTAAATTTGACATATATATATATTTCAGAGAATCTGTGTTTTTTGCATATTTACTTCTCTCAAATATATATATATTTTATATATATATATATTTATATACTTATATTTTTGAGAGTAGTAAAGGGTTGGTGACACTGCCTGAGGGCCTCTGTCTGTGTTTCCCAGATATGGTAAAATTATAAAGAGGTCAAGATAATTGCATAAAAACAAGTCAAACCACCTAAACCCAAGAAATAAATTGCAATCTTTGAACAGCCCTTTAGCTCTGCTGCTTGTGCCAGGTGCAGCTCACTTGCACTCGCAGTTTTTAACCAGCCTTAATTGAATTTTGCAACAGGGTTGGGGTGAAGAGGAGAATTACAAAGCTAACAGGAAAGAAATTAGGCAAGTGCTGGGCTGCAAACTGCCAGGCAAGGAATAGGTGCTAAATGTGTAATGGGAAGGCTGCCACAGGAAATGTCACTTATCAAAGTGGCAGGACTTTGCAGGGAGAAGCAAAGAAAGAAATGAGGGACCCAGTCCCAGCCCTGGCTGATGCTGCTGGGAATAGTTCCTGGGATTTCAGCTGTTTACTGGGATGTGGCTTTGGAAGTTGGGTCCAAACCCCTCAGTTTTACCCCACAGCTGCAGGTGCTGGGTAGAGCTTAGTGGGGAGCGTGGGGGTGCCTGACCCCCAAAGCAACCCCACAGGGTAGCAAACAAACCCAGGTTTCAGGGAAAAACCCCATGGAGTACGTAGGGAAATCATGTGGGATCTGATTGTAAATTGTGTGATTTCACTGTAAATAGTTCTGTCTGGTTTTACCACTAATGTTTCTTGCAGTACCACACTGCGATGTATTTTTTATTTTTTAATGTGCTTACGTTTTGAATGACACAACCAGCCCTGTCTAATTTTTTAAAATACAGAGGGAAAGGGAGACTGAAGATTTTATAATCATCTATTTCCCAGACTAAAAGCCTTTCAGAACACAGAACCCATGACAGACTTGAAAAGTCAGTCAGTGAAGGAGGAAGGAGCCCTCTCTGGGCAGAAAAGACTTTTCAATTAGTCCTGAGTGTTTAAGGGTGAGGTGAGGGGCCACCAGAGGTCTGGGTGGCCTGGCCAAGGTCAGGAGCTCTGCAGCACCATCAGCTCTGTTGACCTTCTGGAAAACCTTTCTGGGCACTCACTGGACATAACCTTTAGCCTTCATCAAGCTGTTGCCTTTAATACACAAGGATTTTATTTTATTTTATTTTATTTTATTTTATTTTATTTTATTTTATTTTATTTTATTTTATTTTATTTTATTTTATTTTATATTTTATTTTATTTTATTTTATTTTATTTTATTTTATTTTATTTTATTTTATTTTATTTTATTTTATTTTATTTTATTTATTTTATTTTATTTTACTTTCAGGTGGGAGATGGCACAAATCTTTTTGGCCATCTTAAAAACTATAAAGCTATTGCACAATGGCCAGATAGGAGCAGAGAGTGCCCTTGGTGAAACCTTATCAAAGGAAATATTGTCCATACAACATCACCACATTATCCTGAGCTCCCATGAGAAGCAGAAAGAGGGACACAGGATACTGATGGAGACATAGATATAGAGATGCATTCAGGTCGAATTCATCCCATAAAATTTTGGCCTTTTACATGCCAAAACAAAGCAAAAAATTGTCCTTATTAAATATAAATTAAAGGGTAAGCAGTGGAAAATGGGTTGTTTTCACATCTTTCCTTTTTTCTTCCTTCTTTGAAACAGACGGTTCAATTCTCCAGGAGAAGCAAAGTTCAAGCTCTCATTTCCCACTGTACATTTCTGTGTTAGTGCCTCACAAAATAGCAGTTCATTTCTGGAAATCCTATTACTGTCCACACTCAAGCAGCAACTTTAACAGATACATCTGTTACCTGGCAGCTTCTTCCTACACAACTCCCACCTCTGAGAGTTAAAGCTTATAGTTTTAAAAGGAAAATTGAAATAGGCCAATTTTGAACAATGCACATTTTGGGGACTGGGGGAGAAAAAGAGCACATGCCTCTGTCAGCTACAAGAGCCTCATCTCGCCTTGCTTTCGGGTCTGGGCAGATGGAGAAAAGAGTGGTGCATTATCATTATCTCAGAGATGTTTATTTGGTGTGTGGACACTCAACCAAAGAACCAATGCAATCAGAAAGTTAAAATATATGGGCTGGAAATACAAATTCATTAGACGTACACAAAACGTATGCTGCAGTGGATCTGTCATTTAAATTAGATTTTGACAATTATATGGATGGTCTGGTTGAGATGATATACGATTTGCTCACTTTATGCCCTGATTTAATTATTGCAGAAGATGTGTGGAGTGAGGACCCTGTGGTTCTCTCGTGGCCCTGTGCTGAAGTGGGGCTGCTCCAGCTCTCATACTTGGTGTTTGCTGCCTGGAAGTTTTTTGTGTGTTTACACACACATATATATATATATGTGAAATATATATAATTTTATTTTTACCATGGAATTAGTATGTGCTTGCACCCAGGGGAACTGATGCAGATCTTTCCACTGACCTCAGCAGGGCTGGGCCTCGCTCCTTCCCTGCGCATCGCCCTCGAGATGCTCCTCATGGAAACCACTTATTTTGCCAGTCAGGATCCAAAGCAGAGCCAGGTGCTCCCCAGGCTGCTCCAGCCAAGCCCGGGTGCTTTTTACCTGGGCACGAGCACAGCCATCCTTCTCCTTCCCATCCTGGCCCAGGAGAAGGACGTGCTGGGTCCCCATCTCCTGTCTCTTGGGGTGCTGTGGTGGTCCTGAGCTCAGCTGGGCCGTTCCAAATTTCCAGAAACATCTTCTCCCTCCCCACCATCCTTCCAAGAGACATCATCGGTGACACCCTGCCAGTTACTGGTGTGTCACTCTGGGAGTTAGGCCAGCCCCGTGTGAGGATCTCCAGATGTTCCTCTGAATCCTGGATGGAATCATTGCTCTGGTGGGAGCCCTGCTGGTACCGAGAGGGTCTCAGCTCCTCCTCACACCATCCTTGCTCTTGCCTGATGTTCATTAGCAGTATTTATTCATATTTCAAACACGCATAAAAAATGCAGCATCAGGCACGAGCACTTAGACAAACAGTGGTGACTTCTCTGTCTGAACGTTGAACACATATTAAAACCCCCCAACTATTAAAATGGAAGCATGATTTGATAACTTCTTGCAAATGCAGTAAATGCCACTTCTTACAAATGAACACTAGCAATCAATTTAATTTCTCAAATAAAATGATTAAATTGCCGTTATTGTGGAATCATTATTTTATTGCTGAAACCTTTTAAAATGTTAATTATTGTGGCCCTTCAAAAGCTTTCATCTTGTCTGACTTTGCTCTTATAGAAAAAAGTGTCTCCTGGTTGTGACTTGCAAATTGAATGAAAATTCATGCTTTACCTTTCCTCTCTCTCTCTCTTTCTTTTTTTTTTTAACACCTGCAACTGTTCTCCTTGGCTGTAATATTTATATGAATTTAACTTTAATTTTTCTCTGCTTTCATCTTCTGAATTAGTCAGTATAAAGCATAGATCACTCCTTCTCTGCTGCTTTCCTGTTTATTTGCTTTAACAATAGATTCATTAACTAGATTTTGGTGCTCAAGCTATGCGGACACATCCATTTCAAAGGAGGCTTTAATGGCATTTCATATTTTTCTACATTAAGGAAGATTAAAGTATATTACAATACCCTTTACTGCTCTATTTTCTTCATTTTAGAAGTGGTCAGTTTTTAAATTTTTTTTCCCTCTTTCTTTCATCTGCAGTGTTCAATAAATTGTCCAGGCCTTTCAGATGATAGTTACAGCAAATTGAGTTCCATATTACAACTCTGAACCATTGTTTAGCCCATCATCAGTCAGATAAAGCACTCCTATTCACACAGGACATCAAAAGAACAAATATATGTTCAAAGTGGCTAAAAAGATTACTGTGACTTGGATATATCATTTCGTTAATTGTTAGTGATTATTCCACTGGTTTAGAGGTGGTGAATTTGCTGACTCTGAGCTCATGCTTGTGATGTAATCAGAGGGGAATATATAGATATTCACGGCTGGAAATTACACCATTCAAAAAGGGTCAGGTCTGTCATCTTCTAATAGCTGGAGGTGGACTAATAGCAACATTTTAATAAGAAGGAAGATGCAGGCTGATGTCTTCATTTCACACGCGTGCGAAGGCGTGAAGCGCGCCGCGGAGTTTCAGCCGCGCCGGCGCTCAGGTCAGTCTGAGCGTGGTGGAGGGTGCTGAGCCAAACCCAGCCCTGGCTGGGCTGTGCCTGGGCCTGCCCCAGTGAGAACTGGGGCTGTTTGCCAGGTGGGAATGGTTGAAGTGGATGCTTTTGGGTCCTGATCCTGCAGAGGGTGATTTGGTCTGTGTGTGTTTGACGCTTTCCACTCGGAGCAATCCCCCGGAAATCGCTGGTGGTGTTCCAGTGACTCCCAGCACTGATGGTACCCCGCTGGCCTGAGGTGTGTCCCACAGCTCCAGGTGTGATGGGGAGCTGTTTTAGAGGTGGGAGACAGAGATATAAAACCTGAGACCCTCCCAGGTGCTGAGGTGACAACTCACAGGCTGGAGAGAAACACCTGAGCATCTGTCCCTGAGTTAAGGACCCACAGAAGGCATCAGAGGAGGAAAAAGAAATGACCCCACCTGAATTTCCAGCTCCCAGGAACTCATGTTTTCCTCTTCAACCAGTGACACTTGAGTGTCTCAATAAAAACATGCAGATTTGCAGGACATAAAATGAACACTTTGCAGGTTTCTGCTCTTCAAAGGTAATTTTGGGAATCTTGCAAATGCAAAAAGCTTAAGGATGAAATTTTGTACAGGTGCTGCCTGCAATTGCAGGCTGCATTTCTCTGCTCGTGTGTGTTACCCTGCACTGGGTAAAATGGAAAGGCAGCACTAAGAATGCCTGAGCATATGAGAGGCTGGAAGACAGATTTTCCAGCAGAACAATTGCAGGGTGTAGGTTTTAGGCAATAAGCAGGTAGCCTCGTTCTCTCAAAAGAAGAAAGAAAATAATGGAAAACTGTAACATTCATTTGGAGGCCTCAAAGGCATAAAAAACCCAATTCCAACTGTTATAGGTCCCTGCAGGAGTCTACAAAGGAACTAAGCTTTTTAAGTAAGAAAACTAGATTTTGGCCCAGAGGGCCCTGTCATTGCTGCTTAATAGATGAAACTCTTTTGATACAAATATGCTGTTTACTTCTCAGCTTCAGCTTTCATAAAATATAACCTTTTTATGATTTACGACCCCTGAAAAAGTGCAGGATGGATTTTTAGCTCTGAATTGGTTGAATGTCAACAAGAAAAATATAGATAACATATAGAAATAGCAGGGTGTTAATGCCACACAAAATGATGAAATTATTTTGGTTTAGAAAAGTTAAGTTTGTTCTAAAAGTTCTCTCTGAGTGAAACTGAGGAAAGGGTTTGCTGGTAAAGCCACGGGAGGCTTTGCATGATGCAAAATGTTATGGAAGGCTTGGATGGGATTTTGGGCAGGAATTGTTCCCTGTGAGGGTGGTGAGGCCCTAGCACAGGGTGCCCAGAGCAGCTGTGGCTGCCCCTGGATCCCTGGCAGTGTCCAAGGCCAGGCTGGATGGGCTTGGAGCAGCCTGGGACAGTGGAAGGTGTCCCTGCCCATGGCTGGGGTGGGATTGGATGGGCTTTAAGGTCCCTTCCAGCCCAAACCATTCAGAGCTTCTCTGCCTCCTCTTTGCTTTAAGACACCATTTGTTTGCCTGGAGACTGTAAAACCAGTGACACAGAATGGAGATGTGGCTTCAGGGAGGGACAAACTGCTCAGTGTGGCTGGTGACACCTCAGGTATTGGCCCAAACTAAGTTTTACTCAAGTGACCACATCAGATTCATTATTTTAATGGGAAATTAAAGTTTAAAGACTTGTCCCAAAGCTAAATTTTTATAAAGACTCTTATTATTTGTAGTGATTATCAAAATAAAACTGAAATTACCAGAAGTGGTGTAATCTCCCTTCCTTATTTGCCCAAGTTTTTTTTCTTTCCTCTTGACAACAATATTGATGCCTATGGACAAGTTGTAATATACAGACATGTTTTAATATATTGGCCAGTGATTAAAAAGAAACACAAATAAAATGTTGGTGTTGTGAAATGAAAAAGAAAGTACTGGATCTTTGAAGATTGAGACACAAATGTAAAGATGAGAGAATAACTGTTGCCAAGAGAATTGCACATTTTTTTCACTGTTATCCTCTTTGTGTTATCTTTTTTGCAGCTCCTTTGCTTGGCATTAACAATGTACTTGTTTTTCAGGTGGCTTTTCTCATGTTGTTTGTGAACCTGCTGAACAACAACACAAAAAATATGTTGATTTTTCTGGATGCTTGGGGAAATAGCCTGATCCCAGACAAATTGCCTGGGAAGTCTCAGAAATGACTTAGCCTGCCACAGAGGCAAGGTTGTAAAAATTGAAAAGGTTTTCACTTTTGACTCTTCCAACTATTGCAGAAAGAGACATTTGCTGGTGTATGGTCTCAGAAAACTGTCACCGAGCAAATTAAAATAACAAAAATATCCATCTGTGAACCCTCACACATCCAGCTTGCCTGCCCTGCTCTGTCACAGGGAATTAATCAGCCAGGGTGTGCATGGTGTGCTCAGCAATGGTGGCTGGTACCCAGCAGCTGCAGGGCTTTTACAGAAAATATTCCCAGGTACTGGTGCTGGAAAACACAATATTCCACTGGTCTGGAAGCTCCCTGCTCGTGTGCTACAGAAAAGAGGAAAGGAAATGAAGTGGATAGAAAGGCACGGCAGAAGCAGGGATGCTGGAGCATTGTCTCTCCTTCACAGCTGCTTACACAGCTCTGGAGGATTTCCAGGGGGTCTGAGCACAGGAAAACCACCTGGAGCTCTGGTTCCCCAGTTCTCTGTGCAGCCTGATGGACTGGGAAGGTACCTGCAGCAGCCAGACCAAGGCCACCCAGAACAAGATGTTCTGCCTGAGGCTTGTAGGTGTCCATGGGACATCTGGGATCCTCTCCTGGAGCAGGGAAGCTCTCAGTTTTAACTCTGAGTTATGAGGCTTGACTTTCCTAGGGGTGGTTGAAATAAGTGGGATGAACTGTCTGCTCTCCTTTATTGATCTCTGTGAAGCCTGGGAGGTTCTAAGCACGTGGTTGGAGTTTAGTGTGTGGTTTAAATGCTCACCTGGATGCCTCTGTTCATTTTCCTATTTGTCAATCAGTCAATATCTGCACAGGGCTTTGACAATTCCATGCAGGAGGAGGAAGGGAGGCAGACAAACTGGGCATCACCCAGATGTTCAGAGTTGCTTGGGAACACAGACAAGGCAAATATTTGCCTGAGGGGACCTCTGAAAGCACCAAACCAAAGAAATGCCACAGGTCTGTAGCTGGCTCTTGGAGAGGAGAAGTACAGAAAACTTCAGCTAAAACTAATTTAGAAACAGTAATTTCCATTAAGAATACTTTTTGAACTTGTCACTGCAGCTGTTTCTCATGGATTGGTCTCTTCCTTAAGTGCATATGCTAATGAAAATAAGTAAGTTTTTCTATTCTATTCTATTCTATTCTATTCTATTCTATTCTATTCTATTCTATTCT
>VZSE01002356.1:392391-451492 GCA_013398275.1 Promerops cafer | reverse complement strand
TTCCATCCCATTCCATTCCATTCTCACTGGAGAGGTGCTGGTGACATATTTTTAACTGCAACAGTGCATCTGATCTGCCCCATGCCTTTGTACATGGCCAGAGATACTCATGGGACATCACAGCAAAATGTATGAGCTTGGATTGCATTCAGCCTGGAAACCACCCACACCATGAACACACAAATACTCTGAGTGCATTTTCATACCTGTGAGCCTTGGAGCTGTGGAAACAAGAAGGAATTCAGCAGCAGGGTGGTTTGTACCTGCATGGGTAAGAGAAGGATAGAAAATATTACCTGTTCCTTTCAGGGTTAGTCCTGTCCCTGCTCCCAGCCTTCTGTAGTCACCTCCCTTCCATGCCTTCCTCTCACACTGACTGAGAATATTTTTTGTGGTTGTTTGGGAACTATTTATGAGGAATGGGATTTTAGGAACCTGCAGTCATCATGTGAAAGTGCAGAGTCTGGCCATGGCAAGACTTTTTCTACAGATGTGCTGTAGCCAGGATCTCCCATTGTTCCCAGTACACCCTCAGCTCACCCACCAGCTGCTGGCAGAGAGCAGGATTTCACTGCCATGCACAATCCCAAAGCCTGTGGGGGATCAGGCAGTGTTAGAGTGTTTCCCTTTGATGCTAGTTTCAGGTACAAATCATAATATTGGCAGGTGGAGCAAGTGACCCTCCCCTGGGTTTGCATGGAAGAGTTGAAGGAAAATTTACTGAATCACAGAAAAGTTACCACCTTTCTTATCATTAGGAACTCATCCATAGCCCTTTCAACCTGCTTTTCCCAAAGTGCTTTCCTGTATCTTCAGATAACCAGCTGATTCTAATATTTACACCAAAAGGATGTTTCCCCTTTCCTTCAGTCCTTTATTTTTCCTTTTCCAGTGTACAGCAATTTTTACCCGGTTATTTGAAGGTTGCTTTCGATTGGGAAAAATCTCTGCTTAATAAGGATTCAGCTAAAACCTCACATCTAAAAGCTGAATGCCAAATGGCAAATCTGGTGCTGTGATTCATTGGTACTGGGGGTGTTAATTTTATTGGGGAGCTCATTTAGCTGAAGGCACTGTGCTTATGTCCTGCTCAATGGCCTTTGCAGAAAGAGAATTTACTTTACTTGTCTGCTTTGAGGATTTCTGCAAGAAATTTGGTGATGTTTCATTCTCAGGTGGAAAAGCAAAGGACTATTCAGATATTCTCTTGAAGCTGTTCTGAAAAGTGGCTCATAATGACAGAATCATAAAGGTCACACGCTATTTTCTTTCCATAAATCTGGCAGTGGAAATATTACAGGTTTTCCTGGTCTTTATCCTCTCCCTTGCTGCAGTGAGGGTGTCAGATTGGGTTTGGCTCCTGTGGAGTTCCAAATGTTGGAAATAAAATGCAGAGCACAGAGTGCTGCTGCAGCTCCTTTTCATTAGAGACTGGGATTGGGAATAGCAGCTGGTGGGAGAGAAGGCTCATTCCAACACGGATGGGTGAGGAGGATCCTCATAATTCATTGGAAAGGGTTCCTTAAACTTGGAGGAGCATGAAGGATGGCACACCCTTTGCAGCCAGGCAAACAAGGTGAGCATAAAATTTAGTCTTGAATTTTTGGTCCTGAATTTTTGGTCCTGAATTTTTGGTGCTGAAATTTATTTTCTACTGAAATAAACTGGAGTTTATGATCTGCTAGATCCCCGTGACCTGGGAAGTTCTAAGCAGTACCAATGGAGGCGCTAAAAAAACCAACAAAATTAGAATTACAGAATGGTTTGGGTTTGAAGGGACCTTAAAGGTCATTTAATTCCCACCCCCTGCCATGGACAGGGACACCTTCCACTATCACAGGTGGCTCCAAGCCGTGTCCAACCTGGCCTTGGGCACTGCCAGAGATGCAGGGGCAGCCACAGCTTCTCTGGGCACCCTGTTCCAGGGCCTCCCCACCCTCATAGGGAACAATTCCTGGCAGTGGGAAGTGGGGCAGTGGGAAGCCATTCCCCTCTGGCAGTGGGAAGCCATTCCCCTTGTCCCATCTCTCCAGATCCTTCTCCAAAGTCCCTCTCCAGCTCTGTTGGAGCCCCTCTAGGTGCTGGAATGTGCTAAAAAGTCCCCCTGTATGCCTGGATCAAACTGAGCTAAGCAAGGACTCCATCTCTGCCTCTTCATGGACTACGTTTTTCTTTGGAAAAGTAAAGGAAAATAAACTAATGGCTTAGAAAACCTTGCTCCTGCTACCTGTCAGAAGTCCATATAAAATCAACCAGGCTCCTTGTTCTGGAATAGCTCCTGCTTTCCCTGGCTTGGAGATGGTTTATTAATAAGAGGAGCTGGTGTTTACGAGGGCGTGAGCGTGGAACCAGGGTGGGGTGTAAATTTTGAGCATGATAATGACCCCTCAGGAGCTCCCAGCTTAGAGACCCAAACACAACACCCGGAGTGTCCCGTGCAGCCCAGGCTCATGGCCTGCCCGAGGCAGGAGGAGCTCGGGAGTGAGGGGGTCCGTGGAGAGGGAGGGGACAGCCCTGGAGGACTGACCGTTCTGCAAGAGCTGCTTGGGATTCTTTCTCCAGACAGACAACCTCTAAATCTGGGTTTTCCTGAGTGTTGAGACTGCGTTTGAGGCTGGTTGTGTTTATGTGAGTGAGTGTGAGCAAATGGCTTTTGGCAGGAGGACAAGCCCCCTTTGTCCCAGACACAAACCTGGCCAGAACTTGAGGTTTTCTTCACGTGTAATTCATAGCCAAGACTGTGAAATCTGCCAGATTTATAAATTTACTGGTCAGAGATGGAACTGGATCAGTACTCAAAGGTAGTAACTGTGATTGATCCTATAAAACACAGCATAGTTTGCATTTTTAGGACAATATGACCTTTTTTTAAGCTGTGGCCTTGTTACAAGTCAATTGAGCTCAGTGTCCAGTTTATTCAATTCCTTCTGTGATCTGAGTCAACATCCATGCTATTCATGTGGACCTGGTTAGTGACAAAGAGCTGCAGTAATCAGGAACCTTAACTGGTATTTCTGGGACTGTGATATCTGATGTGACACATAAGTAAGCATGAATGGAGATCAACATTTTTTTTGTTTTGGAGGAGCTGTCCTATTTTTGCCCATTTTTTTTGCTTTTTCTGTATTTCTCAGGTTTAACTGTCACGTGTTCACGGTTTTTATATGTTTAAATGCTCTCATTTTCTTAAATTTATGTTTATATATATTTATATTTATTATTTATATATCTTTTTATTTGCTTATATTTATATTTATGCCTGAGAATGCATAGGTTTGTGAAAGATAACATTTTTGACCCAAGAGGATGATGTCTATAATTCACAGAGCTCTCTGAAAAGAAGCATTTACTAATGTGGGGCAGTACCTTAATACTTGGGCAAAAAAAAAATGATGTGTTAGAGTCATCCCAAGGGAATCACACTTATTTAATACCAGCAGTGAACTTGGTCAATTTTTTCATGGCTGTTTTTGAGCCAAAGCAAACATCCCAAGATATTTGCTCGTGGAAGAAGTCCAGGTGAACTGCACAATCCATCTGAAGGTTCTGCTCAGTTTTGCTTTGTGTCGTTGGGGATCAGTGACATCACCAGGTCACAGAACAGGCTTTAGTGATGCTGTAGATCCTTTTAAGCCCTCTTAAAATCACTGTGAACTAAACATTTGTGACACAGCCAAGGATGTGTCTGGTTATTATTAGTTTTTCAAACATTCCCCTACATTTGTGGAAATTAAACAATCCTTTAATATGAAATCATGGTTGAAACTTAATGAAATTGGTATGCATTACCCTTGTTTCACCACTGCAAGTCCACTCCTGATAATGAACTAATAGAAAGTGTGAGACTCTTCTGTTGATTGTTTGTTGGCCTGGGGAACACAAGCAAGGCCAGCCTTAGCTCAATGCCCTGCACAATTACCACTCCTGTTGTCACTAATTGGCATTTTAACGAAGACATCCTGCGTAGGTTTTAGTCCACTCCAAAGCTGGGAGCATCATTTCATCAGAAATGGTGCCACACTGGTGTCCTTTCACATCCCAGCATTTCCTGCTCACCAGGGCTAGCCAAGGAAAAACCCAATTTCTGCACAATTATCATTTAAACCCGTCCGGTTTGTCTGTGGCTCTCACTCTCACAGTGCAATGGGGCATTCATAAATGAGATTAAAGCACTCAATGGCTCACAGATCTCTCCCATTCCTTTGCACTGATATCCCAGAAATCTTAAATTTATTTCAGGCAATTTCAGAGCTCACTTGTAGAGTAGCTGGAAATGCTGCTGTGGCAAAATTGACAAATAACTTACTCTGAGAATTTCCAGTTCTCTTCTGCTGTTGTTATTTCCTGTTGGACTGAGACCTGCAATCACTTGCACGTGTGAGTAACAAGCATCTTGCATATATTTACTCTCTCTTGGAAGCATTTGCAGCTCGAGGTTTCTGGAGTAACTGCAGCTAAGGCAGGATTTTGTTTTCTTTGCAGGGGAAGTGCCTAATTGTGGGCCTGAATCTGGTCCTTACAGTAGAAATAATATCTGTATAAAGGAAATACCGAGATGAGTAATAAAGAGCAATCTTCCTGTGAGTAAATAAAAATTACAAAAGGAAACAATAATCAATACATTTTATAGTTCAAGAGTTCAGCACATGCTGTTTCAGTACAGTACAATGGATGGGCAGCCTCTGTGGATTATGAATTCCCACATTTATGTGGAAACAGAAGTAAATAACTGAAACAAGAGTCATGTTGCAAGAATGTAAAACCAAGCTGGACTTAATGGTGTGCTATATTTAAAAGAGTGATGTGATCCAAGGAGTATTCACTTTATCTTTTCTTTCAGGCTTGGCTGCCTGCAACCTGCCAGGACCAGCTAATTCAAAAGAAAGCATTTTTCTCCATTCCAGTCGCCAATAAAACACAATATGCACTCCACTTTGTCGCCCTGAGTCCCAGAGCCTGGTGTTACCAAGCATAAATGTGTTACTGACGTAAATAAACTGCTTTTCTCCTTTGAGCTGGAAGAGCCATTGCCTGGATCAGGTAGAGAAGAAGGGCAGGGCAATGCAGGGATGCAAAACATGCCTGCAATTCTTCTTTGGAGGGAACAGATGGCTGAAAGCTTCTTGCCATCTTGCAAAACCTTTTCTCTTTATGAGTCAGGTATAGAAACACCATCAAAAGCCTGGTCTTAGATCAGCTATTCAAAACCAGATTTTGTGCATATTTCATCACCTCTCCTCCTTCCCTGCTTCTCCCTCTTCTCCTGCTGCTCAAGCTGCTGTTTCTGCAATTATCAACCAGGGACTGACCTCCAGCTTTGGTCCCTTCCATCTCTCCATCAGAGAAGTGATTTGGTGAGGCCATCAGTGATTCCTTTAAGCAAGGAGAATATTGCAGAGGGTTTGAAATGGTTAATTGGCTTCCAGCCTTGCTGCCATGGCATCTCTTGGGCAGGCAAAGGATCTGCTCATCCCCAGGAGGAAAGCAGGGCTGGATGGATCTCCTGTCACCTGGACATGCAGGTGCTGGTTTGCCCTGGTGAGGAGCCAATGCTCAACAACATTTTGGGCTGGAAAGGCTGGGCAGTAAGCCTGGCTTTTGAATAACTAAAAATCTCATTAGCAGAAGGTTGCAGGCACCTTGCAAGAGAAGAGGTGAAACCCTGGTTTGGTTAAAATGTTCCTGTTCTCAGGGATGGATCAGTTTTGCTCTGGTTCCAAAGTGAGGAGTCTCATGCATAATGATGATTTTGATTTGATGAAACATGTCCCATTTTCCAGGTTAGCACTTGTTTTATCCAAGAAAGGCTGTATCTCCTCATACATTAATGGTCTAGGCTTGTACATCACATCCATGTGATAATGCAACCCAGGACATTATATATGAAAAAAATTCTGATATAGATGTACTTTGTAAAACCTATATTAAAAAAGCTGTAATTTAGAAAAATGGTTCTTGCAGTGTCACGTTAAGAATGAACAATTTTGAATAAAAAAAACACCACAAAAAGGATAAATTTTGAGTGCTTGGCTTTGTCAGACAAATACTATCCTTGTAATCTTCATCAAAATCAATCTTATAGAGATAGTAACAGTTGTGCCCTTGTTCTAATATAGCAGAGCCATTTTGTTAATTCCCCTGTATTTTGTGAGGTGCATGGAAAATAAATTTTATGAGCAGGTGCTCGCTTACTTTATATGGGAAGTATTAAATTTGATACCACTTTCCTTTAATAAGCCCAGATAATGGCACAAAATCTGAATCTATTATCACAAGGAAGAAAGTAACAAGGACAGAAAACGAAACAAATGTAATTTTTTCTTATTACAACGCTCGCATTTCAAACTTGTGGAGTGTCTGTGCTTTACTTTGTAATAACTACTGTGACTGCATAATACCAGGATAGATATTGTTTAAAAAAAAAAAAAAAGAAATCACTGATAGCCTATTCAGGGCTGTGTCTTTGTGTTCTCATGGCAGCCCGTCTCTTTAAGTAGGTTGAGTTGAACAACTACCCAGCAGGTGAAAAAAATATTCTGCTACCAGCATATTGCAATCTCTCATTAAATGGTTACCAAATAATCCTGTGGAGTGGTGAGCCAGGAATGTGTTCCTACCTGCTGGCAGATATCTTTGCAAAGTGAGAGTGTTGTGTGGGTACAGAATGATGCTTTGCAATAAAACCCTGTGCATTTCCTCGGGTTCCCTTTCTCCCCCAGCAGCTCTAACGTGCTATGAAAATCAGCCAGCAGAACTAACACAAATGACATGGTAAACATGCAGGCAATGATTTTTTTTTTTTTTTTCCCAGTGCATACAGTATTAGCCATTAGCCTGCAAGCAATGCTGTTTCATATTTAGGGTAATTTTCACACCAATATGGTAAATGCAAGCCAGATCTCTCACCAGGTGGTTTAATGGCTGTGTTCAGGCAAAGAAAAGAACTCTGATATTCATCACCAGATTTTGCTGTCAGAAGTGACATAAATTTGTGTCCTGTAATTTTTTTTTTAGTGGGAAATTAACGCAGCTCCTTCATCTGAAGTGAATGGAACTTACATGAAATTAAAAATTAAATACACGTAGAAGATGTTTTGTGCATGAAATTTACTGATACATAGCAGCAGTTTCTTTTCCATAGTTCCAAGAGGTGCTATTTGCTAAAGTCTTTCTTTTTAATTTCCCGAGAAAAAATATCAATAAAAATGTTAACTCGAGTGATAAAAGGTATAGTTTGCTCCTGAGGTACTTAAGATTTGTGCCAAAGAGTCTACAGAGCACCCTGTAAAGTCCTTCTGTGCTATTTTACATCTTGATGGAGTGCAGTGCTTGACAAGGTTGCTTGAGGTGATCCCAAATTCTCTCTCCTGTACCTAGATAAACCCTCTGCAGCCTCACATCCCTGTTGGAAACTGGAGTCCAGGTTCTGGTGTTCTAACCCCACTACTACAGCTCTGGGTGGGCTCTGGGGTCAATTCCAGTTTGGCTGTGGCAAAAAATGTTTATCTTTCTTTCCTAAATTTCACATCCTCAAAGCTTCCAGCACCCACTCTCTGCAGGACAGCAACAGGAGGCTGGATGCCCTGAAATGATGGTAACATTGATACATTCAGCCATCCATCCAAACCCTCAAACCCCAACTCTTTCCATAGCTAAAAAGAACAAATCAATTCAGAAATATGGGCAAAAGAGAAAACAAAACAAAACAAAACAAAACAAAATGCCTTTGCTGGGAACTCGTACGTAAAGTTTTACCCATTAGGGGGTTTGGGATGACTGAGTTATTACCCCTCAAAAAAACCAGCATTCAAAATGGAAATCCTGACAGAGCTGTGTGAGTGGCACAGCAATTATTAACTCTGCATTCAGAAGCCTTTCATTAATATCTTAAGGATTTTTTAATTAAAACAATTGTATTAGTTTATGGAAAGTACTCTTTCCCTCAAGTTGTCTCATACAGAAAATGCTCAAAATGCATTCCTTTTTTCCTTTCCCTCTTGCTTTCTAACTCCTATCAGCAGAGCAGGTCTCATCCTTCCCTTCATTTTCTTCTGTTGCTAGATCCCCAGTCTTCCCCCAGACTCAAACATGAAGGTTTTCCCTTTGGATTTTGTGTCTTTTCAAGTGTTGGAAGCTCTGTGGGGCAAACCCCCTGTTTTTGTTCTCTGAATTATTTTGTCCCCTGCTCAGAAGCTCAGCCTGGCTGTGCACATCTGCCTTTCCATCCCTCCCTCCACCAACACATCAGCTCTGCCCTGGGGGATTTCTGGGTGAAGAGCTATGTTGGATTTGCTCACAATGCTTGGAAAACCTTTATCCATGACAACTCTTTCCTTCTCAGTTCACTTGCTGGAGCAATCGTGGGGTTTATGGGGTGTTGTCTAGGGGGGGATTGTCCACGATGCTCTCAAACCACTGGGAAAAAACCTCTCCCCTCTCCAGTTCTCCTTGGCAAGGCCTAAAGCTCAAAGGGCCTGTTAGAGAAAAAGATCTACCATTGACAGTTGGCCCTGGTACAGAAAACTTGTGGCTGTCCCATCCCTGGCAGTGCCCAAGGCCAGGTTGGACAGGGCATGGAGCAGCCTGGGACAGTGGAAGGTGTCCCTGCCATGGCAGGGAGTGGAATGGGATGGGCTTTAAGGTCCCTTCCCACCCAAACCCTTCTATGATTTCATGAACAGCAGCCATGCAAAGATGTTGCTCGTATTTCAAATATTACTGGCTATTTCTTACTCGCTATGAAAACCATTATTTTTAGCTTGATGTTTGCCATTTTTACCAACTCAAATAAAACTGGAATTCAGAATATGCCGTTAATACTTCACTTATAAACAAGAGCATATTGATCATGCTTGGTGCAGATGAAAGAAGGTTTCCTATGAGAAATGATAATTTGCTTTGGAGGGAAAGGTTCATGCAGGAGGAGTCTTCAGCAAACTCTGCATTCGACTTTTCAGTATATCACTAAAATGGTGATGGCTAAAACAACATCACTGCTGACATGTAGGTGGGCAGGTGAAATGGTCACAGGCACACAATAAATTGTACCAGCATATAATAAACCTATTTCTCATGTACCTACAACCTGGATAGCTTCCCATCCAGATAATACTTCAGTGTATGATAATTTATTGAGAGACTGCATTTCTCATACATAAAACGATTTGTACCCAAGAAGAAGCCCAAAGTGAATAATTTACCCAACCACTGTGAACTGATAGAAAGCAGAGTCTGCAAAACAAATGAGACCCCATACAGATGCTTCTATTGACTTATACTTGAATTCATTTCATCTTTATTTTATTTCAGCTCTACCTTAGAGTTTTTTTTTCCTGTAATCCTCTGTCCAGAATATGACACGAGTAACTTTTGAGCAGGCTCATCATTTGAATAATCAGCCATTTAGTGACATGTCTAGTTCTGTTTAATGACTGAATCTGTAAAAGTATGACCTCAAGCACTGGTTAACTTTAAAATAGCTGTGCCCACTGCATGACATAGCCAACAGGAAGCCATTAGAGCTCCAGCAATTACCATTTACATCCATCGACGAAGTCCCTATTTTATTTTAATCTGCTTAAGTACATTTTCTGCACGAGGTTAAAATATAAATCCCTTCTCCTGAACAAGACTGGTTTTCTGGCTGACTTGAGAGCACAATTTACAACTGATTTAATTTGTTCTTCACAAACATTCCTAATGACATTACCCTGGTGCATATACTGACTGCCTCCTCTTATTCCATTAACTCCCAAATCGGGTTTAAAGACCATATTGATGCTAGATGTTATTATGGGTGATTATCAAAACAACAGACAATGGGGCAAAGTGTTTACTAACTGGTTTATATATAATTTCTGTAATAACTACAACAGATGGTAATGCTACAAACAATAAATCAAGCTTTTCACTGCTGAAATAAATTGGCAGCCTGCAGTACAGAAATGCTGTATGTAACTATATACAGATGCTTCAGTCATCAACTGTATTGTTCATCTTATTAGAAAATGGGTCTGTTACTGCTATTACAGGAAATCTTTCCATTTGCAATTACAAATGTATATTTTCAATTGAAATTGGTTTTAACTGCCAAACTGGTTTAAGTATACTTTAACCTTTAATTACAAATAGAGTTATCACATACTGCCAAACTGGTTTGAGGCATTTGTTTGTGTCTGTGGAAGTTCCACCTCAAATTGGGTTTCCACTCCCATAAATATATTTCTGCCCTTCAAGAATCCTTTGGCCAAAAGAGATTTGCAGTAACTTCAGGAGTTAATTCAATATCAGCAGCATAAAAGGATGTTTTATCCGACAGTGCTTAAAACAGCATCAAACCTGCAATTAATTCCATTCACTTTGGTTTGTAGTAATTTATCAGAACATTCTCCTCCCTACTCTGCCTCCTTCCCAGCTCCCTTCTGGGGAGCTCATTGCATGTCTCTGTACTCATGTCACCATCTTCTGGTGCCTCCTGGAGCTCCTGGGCTGCAGGGAGGCACCTCCAGTGTCCTTGGGATGGAAGTTCTGGCCCTCAAATCTGGGAGGAAATGTTGGCAAGCTTGAGGGATCTGCCACACTATGAACCACAGGAACGTTGCCCAGTCAGAAATGAGGATTTTATTACAAATGAGAATTTTACTACAAGAAATGGGTAGGATTTTTAGTGTCTTTCCCCATTTTATGGCTCCTTTGAATTGTTCTTTGCATAAAGGTAAGGCTGTGAAAAGAAGATGGAAAGAGTGAACACACCATGTTTTCACAAGCAGGCTTGTGACTGTGAAGAGACTGAGAGCTGTACCCTCCAGGTGCCCAATTCACACTGATTTTTAATTGGACTTCAACATCACCCACTGCTGAGAGGGTGATCTAAAACACTCTAAGCATCTACTTAGATATTTAGGAATTTATTTCTGCTTACAAACATAGGTGCTGTCCTGTATTGATCACTCAAGAACTTTTGGTCTAGATTCTGCTCCCTGATCTCCAGCGTGGCTTTATGCCATGCTCTCCAAATACCCCAGATTTGAATATTGGAGCCTTCATTACAAAATCCATTAAGAAGTTGGGTCTTGAGGGTTATAGAAATGTGATGCATCTCAAAGAAACCTGAGGTCTCATGTCACAGAGAGATAAAAGGGTAAAAACAGCCCAAAGACATGTATGTATTGAACATTGTGCAAGAGATTGCACACAGAACAAGACAGAAGGTTCAAAATAAATCATGATTCAGGGGTGACCTGTGACTGAAACATGTTTCTTTTTTCCCCAAGTAACCACATAATAATTTCAAGGAGTGAATTAATCCATGGAAGTCATGACTGTTTTATGAGCAATTTAATGACAAAAATTTAATTGACACTTGAATTAACTTTTCAGGAGTAGTGAGAATAATATATTAGCTTTTCCACATAATTTTTTGGCCTACCTGTGTGATCTCACTGCTATTAGCTGTACTGGCCTCAAGAGATATCTGCACAAAAGAAGTAAAAATGCCACTTTACTGGCTGATCTCTTTTTAAATATGAAGAAACAGTTTTATTCCTAATTCTGACAGTGAGCTAGAACTGAAATGAACTGTGATAGAGCTGCAATGAACTGCCCCAGATCAGATTTGGTTGCTGACAGACAGTGACAGTGAAATGAACTGTAAATATCTGTAATGTTTTGGTAACTTCATCTTTAAGGTTGCTTTTGCCCGTGGCCTGGCTGCTGGAGGCTGCTGCTTCTTGAAGAGGATTTTTGTGTGACAGCACAAAGTTATCTTTAGGATAGCTCCCACTGGAGAGCAGAGAATGACAGGATCATATCCTAGAATCACAGAATGGTTTGGGTTGGACGGAACCTTAAAGCTCAACTCATTCCATCCTTGCCATGGCAGGGACACCTTCCACTGTCCCAGGCTGCTCCAAGCCCTGTCTAGCCTGGCCTTGGGCACTGCCAGGGATCCAGGGGCAGCCACAGCTGCTCTGGACACCCTGTGCCACCCTCTGAACATCAAAGATACAGCACAAACCCCCTCTCCTCTTGGTTCTGTGCACGTGAGCTCAGCGCTGCAGCAGCCCGAGTGATGCAAATTATATCTGCCGTATAGAATAAAGATTAAAAACTGCATTCCCGGCCTTATAAAGTTCTTTAATTAGAATTCTGCAAAGGATTAGCAATCTGATTATTTGCTAATTGCCTTTCCATATTTTTTCAGGGCCTCACAAAGCATCGGGGATACTAAAGAGCAAACAGTGCTTTAAGGCCACAGTACAATGTGACAACAGTGATAGATATGCTAATTTCTTCATTCACTCCACTTCACTTCTTTTATTCTTTCCAATTAAAGCAAATGCTACTGAAACTGTAATTAAGCTAGTGCCGTAGCCCTGATTGCCTGCTGTTTTAATGAAACCCTATTGATTTTTCTTTTATTTCTAATGGCCACACATTGCGTTCAATGGTCAAACACATGGATGCTACAATGCACAGCCAAACTTAATTTTTGTTCTCTAAAAGGGTGGCCCTATCAGGAAGAATATCAAAAGAGCTATTTGTGTCAGGTCTCTATAGTTTTTCCTCTATCTGGCTGAAGAGATGTACTCTGAGCTAACATATTACCATTAAAAAGAAATGAGTTACATTTTGTGGAGAATAAAAATTGCTATTAGTCTCCTGTAGTTGCCATAAGTTGCTCACATACATTTAGCATATTCATGATTCCCAGCATACTTTTAAGCTTTATTATTTTTTATTAAAAAAAAAAAAAATCTGCCTGGAAGAGATCATGGGGAACATTTTATTCTCTCCTCAAGATATTATAAATCACACCAGCAATTTAAGATATAACAGGTTATGAGGACTTTCTGATTTGTTGATAATTTTATGGAGGAATTCATTTTCACTGGTAAATCTCACTGAATTATTTTCTAGGTTGCCTGGAAGTAGTGAAAAAGACAAGGAAAAGAAAAACTCTCTTAAAGTCCGATAAAGCACATAGTATAGCTTTAAATTTATTATTCCCCAATTGAATTATTCAGCCAGGGAATTAGATATTTAACTGGGTATAGCTTTTCTGTGGTTTCATATTTGTACTTAGGAGCCAGTGTACACAAATCCATGCACTGGAAGAAGGCACCAAGCCTTACTGCAAATGAATTTATCCAGAATTGTGTAACACAATACGACAGAAACTGTCTGTCTTCTCTAGGAAGATTGAAGATTTTAATTCACAAAACACGAATATATGTGATGCTGTTCCAGTTTTGGTTGAGGAGAATAAATGGTAATAAGGAGAAATAAGGAAACGTGGTTTCCGACCACTCCTTATCTGAGAATGTTTCGTGGCTGCTGTGGAAGATAAAGTGTGATCACATCCAGGATGCACAAAGTCAGCAGTCAGCTCAGCAAACGCACAAAACGTGCACGAGCTGAGCCCTGATCCATCCTTGGGTCTGCTGAAAGGCAAGGTTGGTTTTTTCCCCTTTGTTCGTTCAGCTTTAATCAAATATTCACATTTTTTCCTGGACAAAGGCCTCAGCTTTCTGGTGGTGCAGGCAACGTTCCGTACAATCCCTTAACCATTGCCTCTAGATCCCAGGTGGTGTGTTAGGGTACTGGTGATCTGTGGGGGAAGCACCACGACAGGTAATAAGCTGGGATAGAACTTCCCTCACAGAGTGTGACTGTGCCTGGTTTGTCAAAATCATGGAGTTATTAAGGTTGGAAACGACCTCCAAGATTATCAAGTCCAGCCTTCAACCAAAGGCCACCATTCCCACTAATCCACCCCCATCACGTTCCTGATTGTTTCTTGGGGAAAGTGCCTACAAAATGCTGTAGTAATATGCACAGCTGGCCCTGGAAATGTGTTCTGAATTCCAGTTTTGCGTGAATTAGTAAAAATGGCAAACTTCAAGCTAAAAGTAATAGATGGGTGGCTAAGAAGTAGCCAGTAGTATTTAAAATACAAGCAACATCTTTGCATGGTTGCTGTTCATGAAATCATAGGAGGGTTTGGGTGGGAAGGGAACTTAAATCCCATCCAGTGCCACCCCTGCCATGGCAGGGACACCTTCCACTGTCCCAGGCTGCTCCAGCCCCAGTGTCCAGCCTGGCCTTGGGCACTGCCAGGGATCCAGGGGCAGCCCCAGCTGCTCTGGGCACCCTGTGCCAGGGCCTGCCCACCCTGCCAGGGAACAATTCCTAATTCCCAATATCCCATCTAACCCTGCCCTCATTTAGCCTAAGGCCATTTAAGGTCTCCATGATTCACCCCAAAACCAGCAGAAGGGTTTGGAGCAGTGTGAGCAGACTTCCATGGCACAAGCTGAGCTCAACCAGACAAACTCAGTGTAAATGCAGTGTATATGTAAAAATTCCCAGTTCACCCAGCTGAGGTCACACCACAGAGCCAGTCCTTGCTGGTCTGGCTTGGCTTGGCTGTTGTTCAGCTGTGCACACGGCGCAGGAAATCTTTCTGCAGCACTAAGCTCGCTTCCAGGAATGAGAAAAATGCAGATTAAAAGGCGATTTTAAGTTTTTATTGATAGAGTTTCATTCCAAATTTTAGCCACGTCTTGCAGGAAGCTTGGCTCTGTGCCACAGCCCCAACACCAGCACAATTTCAGGTAGGCAAACTGAAGATGTGAAACAGGAGAATGTATTTTCTCCCCATTAACCAAGACTTCTTGCCTCCCTTATTTCCCAGCCTTCCTCTGCTACAGTTCTGAATCACCTTCTGTTTGTGACCGCTGAATGCTAAATACACTTTTATTTTACCTGTAGGCACTAAATTTTTCAAAAGCCTCACATTGCTATTAGCCTGCCAGCAAACCAGGAACATCAGCTCTTTTTAATTAGATTTTCTAACTGTGATGTTCATTCAACAAGGGATAAATTCCCTTTAGTGGAAGTTATGGAGTGCACTTGGACTTGTTAGCTCTGGAGAAGTGAAAATCATAAATAAAATCTGATGGGGAAAAGGTAACAGTAGGAACAGTGGAAAATAAGACACCATCATGTCACTACTCAGCCCTGTCAACTGTTACACTAATCAGGACAGAATTAAAAACACATTTTCTACCAGGATGTTTCACAGCCAAACCGGTTAAATACATATTTTAACAAAATTGAAAGCATATTATACGGAGATTTGTGGTTTCCAGCTCTGTGAGTGAGTGCTGAAAGTGTGATGAAATAACAAAATTGCAGCCTAATAATCTATAGAATAATATTGTCAACTAATGGATTATAATAAAATAAAAGCTATTATTAGGGTAAAACATTATAACAAAAAAAAAATCCAACTTTTATTTGTAGCACCTCCCCCTTAATGGTTTCAAGCATTTTGAAAGGTAATTTAAACAAGTACATTGTGTCCTTATTGAAACTGTTTCATCTCGCTAGCTGCTGAAAATGGCTTTAACCATCTCTCTGAACAAAAGCTCGCTAATAAGACAACAAAAAGCCTACAAAAGCACTGGCTCAGCATCACTGCAGAAAGGCAACTAAAGGCAGCCTGCAAATGGTCTGTTTCTTTTTTCTTGCATGTAATTAGATGAATTAAAAGGACAAAGTAGTTAATGTTGCTGTTGTCCGAGGCCCCCGGTTCCTTTCATACCGCCCGCTCTAGACAAGAGCCCGCGGCTCTCGCTCCAGCAATGTGGTGAAGAATGTTGGCAATAAGTAAAATTAACAAGCTTAATCTGTGAAGAATCTGGTCTGAGTCATAGATGAAATGTATCTCTAGCAACGAAAGGCTAGTAATTCCTGGTCTCCTTTTATATGCCTAATAAAACTTACAATAAATTAACTGCATTTTAGTTTGCAGCGCTGGCTCTATTAATCAGGGCCGAGACGTGTAGTCAAGTTACAATAGAAAGAACTCAACTGGGTGCATTTCAGTTATGCAATTAGGGACCATTGGCCCGGCTCTAATTAGGCCAGGGATGTTGATATTTCAAGTACTGTTTTATCATTAGGTTTCATTTCCTTGGAACATCCTCAATGGCCAAGTAGTGAGAAGGGTGGAGGATATTATAAGCAAGGGTCATCAGAAAGTCATTAATGGGAGTTAGGGAGGGAAGGGCTGACATTAATACCTCGCCTTTTGAAATGCTGAGCTGTCTCTGGGATACTCGGGGCCCCTCCATCTCGCAGAGCAATCGGTGGCACTGGAGAGCAGCTGGATCCTGGGAAAGCACCTCCCTTAGGAGTGATGTTGAAGTTTAATTTTTGGATGCTACTGACCTGCTCTGCCAGCAGGTACTGCAGGGAGCGGTGACCCTGACACAGAGGGGTGGATTTCTTACCCCCTGCAAGCTTCTGGGGTCAAACCTGAAAATCCCCACCCATTTCTGGCCAGCAGTGCAGAGAAGGGGCTGCATCCTGAGGAAGGGTCATTAGGGTAGTTCTGGTGAAGTTGCTTGGCCACCCCCACTGTGCTTCCTCCAGGCATGAGATGCTCTCAGTTACTGGCTCCACGTGCACTGAGGATGATGTGCTGTGGCTCACCCTCCACCAGCACCCACAGGCTGGGAATGTGAAATTCTCTCTGTTTAGCACACGTGTGGAGTTGTGGTCCCTGCCTGGATAAATCCAAACAGTGAAGGACAGATAAAAAAACAGAGGGGGAAAAGAAAAACAAGGTCTATTGGTCCTCAGTTGGGCTTTTCTTGCCAAACTCCAGCTTAAAGCTGTAACTCCAAACAATAGTTTGCCTGTTTGTAAAATATGACTTTGCTTCATTATGAAAAAAGAAATTGCATAATTAAATTCATTACATCCAATTACTATATGATTCATCTGGCGGCTTAATGAAGCTTCACATGATACTAACAAGATAAAGCAAAAGAATAACATTTTATGAGACTGCAGGCATTCTGTGTGCAGCAGAGTGGGCAGTTTATGAGCTCTGTACAGTGCATTTCCTAATAGTGTGCGTGGTATTAGTTCCAGTAGGGAAGATACTCCTTGGCCCTGTGACATCTCACCCACCTCACTCTGAAAATTTGCCACGACAAAAGCTTCAACTTTTTCTTTTTACATTCATTCCTGGACCTCTCTTCTGGATGTTGCCAGATTTTATCCTGGAGGATTCTAGGATGCAAGGAACAACCTTAACAGGGTCATCATAAAAAGAAATCTAGGCCACTCTACAGCTGTCAGAAGGCAACACATTTGGGATGTAAAAGAGCTGGTTTGGTTTTGAACCAGTGACCCAAAGGTGAATTACCTCAGTGTCTCCATTGAGAGGTATATAAATATTTTAAATACGATTTTGCAGAAGTGTAAAACTGCCTTTTCTTTCCAAGTACATTATCAGCCTAAAGAAGTCTATCAACTCTGTCCTCCCGATAATTTATGATCTAATAAAAGGCTTCTCTCTTTGGAAAAACTGACAAAACCCCATAGTTTTATCTTCTGGGAACGAGATCCGTCAATAAAGTGAAGACTTGTCTTTCAAATGTGTGTTCAAAACTATTTGAAACGTTCACAACTTTGAAATTAGTCAATAACACAGGAAAGGGAAAAATTAAAGACATTCAGCCTCCTTTTTCTTCCATGTATGAGTGCCCTTCAGCTTTTCTCATTACCTTTTACTGTTTCTGGACAACTATTGATATTCAATGGGAATGTAAATGGACTTGAAAATCATAAATTGCGAAAAATGGGGTTTGGAGACATCAGAAAAGTTTGAGAAAAATGACATTTGCCTATGTGGGAGAACAACAGGAATGCTTTCACTGTGTTATTGAAGGATGTGGCTGACATCTCTTGGGCTGGAGGTTTTGGCTAGTTGAGGTTTCCAATTTCAGCCTTCTCAGCCAAGCAAAGCTTGAAAACCCAGGGAAAAGAGAACAGCAAGTTCCAGCATAATTAAGAGCCCTGGCTTTATTACTACTGGCAATTTATTCTAGGGAGCAGTCAGTGTTGTGCTTGCTGGTTACTTTTGGAAAGCAATGTGCTGAGAGCTGTCAATGAGGGATTTAAAAATCTTTCCTCTAAATCAAAATTTATCAGCCCGTGACATAAAAACTGAAATATTTCCTGTGGCTATGCCTTCACTACCTCCTAATTTCTTTAATTAATGTGAGAAAAAGCGTATCTGCCTCTGGGCAAGTTTAGTTTTGGTCATTTGTCTTACCTTCTGTAAGTAGGAATGGCTCGTGTAGGCACAGAGTGTGGAAAGGGCTGCGAGGGCAAAAGGAAGCACTGGAATGAAACACGGGGATGGGCAGCTGGCAGAGCCCTCAGCTGTGTCTTACCTGCAGTTCCACGAAGCATGATCTGCCCCAGGACCAAAGCCTGCCCCTTTTAAAGATTTCTGCCATACCCCTGGGGATTTGTGCACGGCTGGATGAAGGTGAGCCTCCATTTATCCCACCTGTGGGCAATCCTGCCTGTCATGATGTGTGATGATGCCACTGGGAGCTATCTCAGCTTTTCCTCCTGCTGGGTGACGAAGGGGAGCTCCTCTCTGAGGGGTCTGTGCAGCATGGCCTGCAGGGGACAGCTGGAGGGCACAGCAGGGGCTGAAGGGTCAGTGCCACAGCCACCCTGTGCTGCTGCTGGGGACCTTCCTGTCCCCTGCCCTCCTCAGGCACGGCCATCCCGGGGTGAAGGCTGCTTTGCTGAGGCCACAGCTCTCCCCAGAGGTGCTACAGTGATCAACCAGAGGTCTCAAGCACATGGGTCTATCACCCAACACTCTCCCCAGTCCCATCAGAGCACCTGGCAGTGCAAGGCGCTGCTGTGACATTCCTGCAAACCTGCACCGTCATCCCCTCAAAACCCCGGGGAGCAGCGAGGCCGTTGCTGCTTTTGTCTGGTATTTCCCACACCGAGGGAGCCTGGCTGGGTGAAAACTCACGTGTGCAATGCAGTATCAGTGCTGGCTCTGGCCACAGACACAGCTGACGGGCACAACACGGGCTGCAGTGTCTGCGGCCATTATAAACACATTATGCATCTCCATTCAAAACAAGATAACAATACAAATTGTCCAGGGCCTCAACCAGTTGCCATGAGTGACAGCCAGGAATAGCTGCTGGGATATCTGGAGAGACTTTCCTCTGTCTCTGTACAAGGAGCAATCAAAGGTGTTTCTTATTTCTGGGGTGGAAAAGTGAATCCAGGGAGCTATCAGATAACCAAGGTTCTACCTCGCCTCCCGGAGCAGCTGCTGCTTACAACCACCTCGCCGTGTAATTGGAAAATGAGCACGGTAAACACCATGCATAATTGAGCAACAAAGTGCAGAGAACCTTTAGAAAACGTACTAAAGGCATAAATAGAGAGCAGGATGAGATTTCTGCCAGCAGTGAATATCTTTATTAAAAGGTTGTAGTTTCTGGAAATTATTGTTTAACCAAATTATCGATGTGAATTAAATCAGGCTTTGGGGAAACTTCTAATTCATACAATAGATCAGGTGTTGTTTAAATACTGTTTATACTGCGTGGGAAAAAACAGTATACACATTGTTTATCACTAGGAAAAGCCCTGTTTTTTGGGGGGCACTAAACCCTAGTTTTCATGGTGAAAATTATGAATAATCTAATTCAAACCTCCTTAGAAATATTTTTTCTGCATCAACATGTATTTTCTGTGTGGTTCTTTTTAAAAGAATTTGTTGCAGAGGAAGGGTCTAAAACAAACATGAAACATAGCAGTGGGTTTAGTACATCATGAGCTACAAATGCCAATTAAATAATGTATTTAGAAACTGCAGTTAAAGCACCCTCATGTAGAAGCAGCTTGAAATCAGCATAGGTGGTGAAGAAATTGTACCCAGACATGGAGCTCCATGTGGCAAAAACCAGACAGGGATTATTATAAAGTGTACATAAAGAATCTTCTGTAGAAGCTCCCAGCTTCTCCCAGTATGATTTTCCAAAATACTCTGGTTTCTGCTGGAGAATCCTCAGTGTTTGCTTCTGGGTTGGTTCAAATCCCCCAAGTCTTGACAGCACTGTGCAGATGAGCACCTGGGGCCAAGCCTGTGAAGGACAAATCCAAGTTTCCACACAGAGGAGTGTCTGACCTCACAGCTCTGGTGCAGGAGAGCACAGACCAGGCACCAGGCTATTCTCTGTCCTCATCTTTCTTGGATGGTGCTCATGAGATATCTGCTGATGAAAGGACACACTGCAGCAGTCTCTCCCCTTTGGTGATCTGGGATTTCATTTTTCTGTCTACCATTCAAAAAAAATATCCATATCTAGGTATCTCTGTTGGAAAAAGCAGAGGTTTATTCTTGGTTCCTTTAGCTACTACAGTCTGTGGAAGGGCTGTGGGAAGGCTTACAGCCTCCAGGAGAAAGGTGAAGGTGGGACACAAAAAGAGAGAGTGAGGAGGCAGATGTACCCAAAACAACAAAAACATGTATTGCTCATCAATGGAATGTTTGTACTTCTCACTGATCAGTCCGTTAAAAATGGGACTTATTTGTGATAAGGGTGGTAACCGTTTGACACTGGGATGATTCCAATTATCAATAATTACCCTTGCAGTAATTATTTGGAAAGGTTACTAATCAAAGATGATGCAAACAAAGATGGTGATACTCATTTTCCATGAAACATGTTCCACAGGACACGCTCACCTGATTTTTGCTTTGCATCCTCTGGGGTCATCTTGACATTGACCCGAGTTGTCAGGAAAAAGGAAATCACCACAAAAAATATCACAAAAGGGTCATCATGTGGCAACGGCTTAGCAGAGAGCAGAAATCCACTCTCTCCAGCGTAGGATGCTCAGTTAATTCAAATTCCCAAAAGATGACTCATACCAGCTTCAGCCTAGGCCTTTCTTCCATGAAAATACTTTACATTTCTATGATCTGTGTGGCACAGCAATCTCCTTTTTGAGCATAATGAAAGAGTTTTGTCACAAGGAAGGGTTTGTCTGTGAATCTCAGTCAGCCTCAACCTCAAATCTCTTCAAACTTTGCCAGGTCCTGTGGATTACCACCTGTACTTCTGGCTTCTTGGAGTAATTTTGAAACAGTTGCCAAGATGATGTACAATCAGAATATTTGTCCTTTAAAGGCAGCTTTCTGTCTTGAGAAGCTAAATTGTTCCCAAGAAATTGTTCTCCATCTTCAGATGCAAGGCCAGATCTGTGAAAGAGCTGCCTCCCTTCTCTTCTGTCCTTCGTGCCATAATTATAACCCAACCCTTCTCTGTACAAACAGCAAGGGCCTTAAAGAAAAGCAGCAAAATGAACTTAATTTCTTCACATCTCACTGCTCTCCAACATGATACATAAGCTGCAGTGAGGCTAAAACACAGCTATGGGGGGGGAAAAAATGACTGCAGTGCTGGGAGATGTCCCGGAGGGGATTCCCACTCCAAGAGGATTTATTCCTCCCGAAGTGCCTGCTACCACTGCACCATTTTTACAGCCCTGTGCTGGTTTCCCAGCTGAACTCCACACGTTCTGCAATTGTGTGGGGTAATTGAGCCAAACTAGGCTGCCTGTCTTTATTTGAGGGAGCAGGAGGAGCGCCGAGGAAGGAAAGCGTGGAGAACGTGGAGAACATGGGCAGGGGGATGGGGGGATTTGCCTGAGGAGTGACTGGGGCCTTTTTGGGGCTACCTAAAACAGAGGCCAGATGAAATTAAGGGAATAAAAAGCAGAATAAAATTTATTTATTTCAATAAATATTTATTGAAGGGCCTTCAGGTACATTTTGGGCAGACGAAGCCTCCCAGGGCCTACACCCAAAAATGAACGATGGGCCACGGGTTTTCACACTTTTATAAGTTTGGTCTATTTGAATATTGGGGGTTCATCTTCCAATTACAGCTGCAGGTAATGAAGTAATTTACCCCCAGTTTGCTCCCCCCAAACCTCACTTTTGTTTACATTTCTCAGGGCCTAGGACAGTGAGGTGTCCTGGACTGCCAGGCCTAGCGAGGAATTGTTTTGTCTGAAAATGGGAAAGCAGCAGCTGACACTCTCTATGGAGTTTAGAATTATACACTAAAGAACTGCAGAATTACAAATATAGGAAGAATATAAAAGCTAAAATTCTAAGACATGATGACCAGGACAGATGGAGCAGTTTTCCATTGCTTTGCCCTTCACCACCCAGAAGGTTTCTGAGCAGGAAAACACCAATTTTGGTGGATCCAGTAGTATGTTCTAAAACTTGACAAGAAAAAACCCAAAACAACAGTGATTATTCATCAAGAAAGTTCCTGGTTAAAGGTGGAAAAATGCAAGTTCTTCAAGGGGTGAAGTTGCAAGGCTTAAAAATCCTTTAGCTGCTGAGAAATCAGCTCACAGCCCTTTGTACCACACAAGGATGTGGGGTCCTTCTGCATGTATACCCAGCATCTTGGAAAATCAGATTTGTATCCCACATCCACCTGTGAAAATTCACCTTTGAAATCAGCAAATAAGTCATTATGTGGCTGCTAGGATTCAACAGTTCAAAAGGTGATTTTTTTTTCCACAGTTCTTGAAACTTCTCATGCATTTCCACTTACTGTCTTTCATCATTTTGAAATTGAAATGATTGTGCTTTGAGCAAGCATTCACCTCGGCAAAAGGGAACAATCTTTATGATATTCAGTGTCCTGAAATATGGGGAGGAATAGTTCAGGTGGTAATAAATTTTACTGCCAGATAACACTTTATACATAGAGAGCACATATTTGCCAGTGAAAAAAATTTAAAGTAAGGACCAATTAATTTTCATAGAAAGAATATTTTCCATATAAAAGAACCTTTCATCTACTTTACAGTTCATTGCATTTTACTGGATCTAATTTATATTTGCAAAGTAAAATTAAATTTTCCTTTTATATAAAAAAAGAAATTATATTGAAAACATAGGGCATTAAAATATTCTCTCTTTGAATGTAATTATGCAACACACAATAAAAAAGCCAACATTCTTCAGTCTGTGAAATTATGCAGGTATTTATTTAATTGCCAAATAAATTCTGTTGAGGGGAGGAACAAATAAAAGAAGAGCTGTCTGGCAGGGGAATGACATCTGCCATGTTTGCCTTGCAAAAAAAGGTCAGTGTAAGGTTAATTTTAAGTAATATTATTGTGACAATAATGTTTATACTGGCAAGATTATGTGTTGAAGCAGAAATTTTGGTACTGCTGGCTCTATGTGAGAGCTGGGGTTGTCCACCAAGGTAATCCACAAGAGATGAGTCCCCATGTGACTTCTGGCTGCCATTACACCTTCCTGGTGACAAAATGTCTTAAACATGATGGACTCTTATCTGGGAGATAATTATCCCAATCATCAGAAATATGCTTTAACTTTAGGAGATATAAATCACTTTAATTTGACAGCTGCAAAAGAAAAGGTGTAATTGAAGGTCAGCAGCAAAAATCGTAAAAGCTTGATCTGAATTTTAAAGCTGAGAATTTTAAAAAATCAGTGTTCAAATGTGGGAGAAAAGCAAGGAAACAAACTTTTTTCCTTGCAGTATGGAGGTGAAAGGCTCAGACCCTCACTGAGCAGGCTGAAGTCAGTCAGGTTTCCAGCTCACATTGCTTACTGTGGATTTCAGCTCAGGCTTTAAATCTAATGCTGATGTGATTTAAAGGGGAAAAGCCATTCAGAGATCTGGAAGTCTGTGGTGGAGCCTAACCTGCTGACACCATCAGAAATTTGGGGGTTGCTACCACTGAGGTCAAACACTTATTTTAGAGCTCTCTGGTCCTTCTGTCTATGATTTTAGCTGTCAGCAAGTGGCTTTGTGAGTTTTATGTGTCCTTTGATTCTGTGCACAGCCATGGGGTTTTGCCAGTGAGACTACCTGGGGCAGGAACAGAAACGCAGATGAGAAAGGAAGTAGTTTGCAATTAAATATTTTCATATGCCTTTAACCAGCTTGGATTTTTAAAGGATAAATGAGAACAGGACATGGGCCAGTCACTTGCAGATGGGAATGAAGGACAGTGGCCACTTGGTGAAGGTTTTTGAGAGATAGTTCAGTTCTAGATGGAAAATGTCACTTATTTAACTGAAAGGGTGTATGTTTAGATCAAATGTTAAGAAATTGTTCCCTCTGAGGGTGGGGAGGCCTTGGCACAGGGTGCCCAGAGCAGCTGTGGCTGCTCCTGGATCCCTGGAAGTGTCCAAGGCCAGGCTGGATGGGGCTTGGAGCAACCTGGGACAGAGGAAGGTGTCCCTGACCACAACAGGGGTGGGACTGGATGAGTTAATGTCCCTTAACCTTTCTGATTCTGTGATAAATCCCAGCTTTTCTTAAGTTCAGCCTCATGGTACAAAGATGCTCCTACTGGGGAAGAAGGACTGCACCAGAAGACCAGGAGACACAATATTTATGCTGTGCATAAATATTCACAGAAACACTAAAGATTTGTGGTCTTATCCATACAAACCTGAGCATTGACATTGTTTATGGTAAAAAAACTAAATCAAAATAAAACCAACCTCCTCACCATGCATGGGAGCACTTCGTGCAGCACAGAGCAAGGATCCCCAGCCTTGGGGAAGAGACAGTGAGGGAAAACCATTCTAGGGCTGGTTCCCAAAGAGGTCCATGGCTCATAGCTGATGTCTCAAAGCCTGAGGCTCCCCTCGTGCTTTGCTCCTTTCCACATTTGGGCACTGCAGGTTGGAGGATCCCACCAGGAAAAGACACCTCACTCCTCACAGTGCAGGCAGAACCTTCTCTCTCTGTGTGTCTCACACACAGGCAGAGCCTTCCCAAAGGGACAATTTTAAATCAGGCTGAGAAGGCAAACTCTGCTTTTATCAGCCTTACAGAGTGCCAGGCAAAATTTGCCCTTTCTGGACACGTAATTGCTGTTTGCCACCCCCTGGCTCCCACTCCCTGCAAACTGTGGATTTCCTCTCTCTTTTGTCAGCCACTGGTTCCACTGGCAGGGTTGAGCAGAGCAGTAAACAGATGAGGTATTATTTACTTGTGCCTGTGCCAGCAGCACATAATTCAGGCTGGACAGACTGCAGCAATTATGATGCATTTTTCATTCACTCAAATGAATCAATCACTTGCTTCACTTGTGAACAAGAAGTAACAAAAGAAAAGTAAAAATTAAAAAAAAAAAAAAATCCAAATACTTGCTTGTGAGGAAAAACCCAGAGAGAAGGTTTATTTTTTAAGGCAAACACTTACACAAAATTATCTTATATAATTAACAGCTCCTGGTTAACAACCATTCAGCAAACAAATGCGTATCTACTGAAATGAACAGATGAATCATTATCATTTAGCACTTATAGGATAATAACAGGATGTAAAAATTATAAAAAAATGGAACACTTGAAAATCTACCAGTAAGTGGCACCTCCAGAATAATACAAATGTGAAAAATAGAGAGAGAGAGAAAAAAAATTTAAACATGCAGAACTCCAGAGTCTCTACAGTTTGGTTCATGCTTGAAATGACTTGATGGTGTTCAGTGTTGCTGCACTGACCAACCATTGCTTGTGCCAAAAAGGGGGCAAAAATTTAAAAGATAACAAAGGCAAAAGTGGAAGAAAAGGGATTTGAGTGTGTCTAGGTGTGGGTGTGCTGGAGTCTGTGTGCACAGGTGACACAGTGACACAGTCCCACACCATCTTCCCTTCAAAGCCACCCGGGATGGCTCCCCACACCCAGGGCAGCTGGGAGGAATTCTGACCTGAGCGTGTGAAGCTGGTCCAGCTTCACAGAGGAAAACTGTGAGCAAAATCCATTTCTCCTGCATCTCTGCTCTTGCTGTCACTACAAGATTCCCCCACCTTTTTTCAGGAGGAAAGAAATGAGCCACAACCCCGATTAGCTAATTTCAGAAATAACTCTAATTTAGGCTTAAAGGCTCTGAAGCCATAATGGGGCTGCATTATGAATCTGATTGTCTGAAGTTAACGCTCTCTTTTTATTCATTTGTCTGGTAATTTATTTGTAAAAAGTAAGCAAACTGAAATGAGCAGGCAATCAGCTGCCCTGACACACTATTTTACCCAAGGGTATTCTCCAGGAACGGAGGCAGACTATTTCAGCCATACAATGTAATATTTATACCTCCATCATGAGAAGAACTCATGACCTTACTCCTAGATGTAATGAAAAGGTATATATTAAAAAAATAACCCTCTCTTTATAATGAAAGACGTTGCAATGCCCCAAACTCTAATACAAGTGGACAGAGATATTTTGAAGCATTGCAGGATGTGTTCCATTGGAGAAATATTCATCAGCCAGTCTGTATGCACCAAAGAGCACCTGCACAGAGCAGGTTTTGGGGGAGCTTCCTTACATTTGGACAGCTGTGAATTCAACTTTTCTGTGCATTTGTGCTGAGATGTATCAGCCTGACCTTTTTTACACAGATCGTTGCTTTTTTGTGTAATTTGTGAGCTGGCAAAAGCAGTCATTGATGAGAAGCATCTCTTCTGTCTCAGACCCAACCAGGCTGCAGGTAAAGAACACCTGGTGGCTTCCCTGCCCTCTCAGAGTGGTTAACCAGGAGTAGCTGGATAAATGGAGCAGGTTGTGGGCAGCCCAAGAGATGAAGAAAAACCAGAGATGAAAAAAAAACAGAGATTAACTTTTCTCTTGGGAGGAGCTTTTTGAGGGCTGCCTCTCCCACTGCTGCAGTGACAGGACAGGGGGAGATCCTGGCCAGGGTGCTACAAACAGCAGGGGATTTTTAATTTTCCAGGGCGTGAAGAAATCATCCAAGGCTTTTCATTGACTGAAGGAGATGTGCAGGGGAAGCCTTGTAAAAATACCCTGCAGAAGATACTCTCATGGCTACTCGTGAATAGAACTAACTCCTGCAAAATGCAGTATTTTGTCCTTGGCCTCAGGAAATGCAGATTCCTTTGGGTTTCTCCTGAAGGAGGTGATAATAGCTAGAAACAGAATTTGGGCCAGGGTGAATGTGTCTGTAAAGGTCTGAGAGTGATGGGTAAGCACCAAACATGGGGCTCTGCTTGTATGAAATTAATAATAATAATAATAATAAAAAAATATAGTAATAATGACAACAACACAGGTTTCAGGCACAAACCAGGAGAGGATTGCTGCTGCTCTCCCTCCTCCATCCCTGTGCAGAGCCCAGAGCCCTGTCCAGGCTCATGGACACCTCTTTTAGGGTAATTCCAGGGCAGAAGTAAAAGGCACACAATAAGATGAAAGACAGCCTGCACCCGTGTTTCTCCTTGCTAGAGGCACGACCACTGAAAAGAGAATATTGTTCCTGTAACAAAGGTGGATATTGTGAACCCAAGCAGATGATGATGAACACTGGCAAAGGAGTTCCTGTTGCAGCCAGCAGGAAGGCTAAATTATACCACAGAAAACTTAGGATTAAAACAACTACATGATTAATTCCCTATTTTACCTGGAATAAATAAACCTTTACCTCGGTAACTATTGTTATAATAGCTGGGCTGGCATGCTGGTATCTGCTAAAGAGCTAACATATTTAGTTTTATTGTTTTGTCAAAATATTAAGAATATCAATATATCTCCATAATTCAGTGTTATACAAAGAAGCATTTTTGTGCCATATATACCAAAGATTGTATTATACTTTTGAGATCATAGGTAATGATGACAAAGTGATCTGTGTTCAATTTCAGCATTAATGTCTGGTTTGAACAAAGCCTGAAATATGGTCTGGGAGCTAAGAGGCTTTAATATTAAGATCTTTAACTGTAATTTATGTGACAGAAGATAGGGTTTAGCATAATAAAATGTAATGGGCTCCTCGAATGAAGAGGACTAAGAGACAATTGAAAACAAGGTAAAAATGGTAAATTATAAATAACAGTAAATTTACCTTTATGTTGTTACTTCATTTATTTTTGATTTGTTAGACAGGCTCTGTAATTTTTCATTTTGCTGCATTTGGAACCAGGCATTTCTGCACCTCAGGAATAATGGGTCGAAGGCACAGCAATACTGTTGGGCTACTCTTAAGAAAACTGCATTAGGGCTCCAAACAGAAAACCTCTTTTTCTCCAAAATTTGTAATTTACTTGTAAAAATTCAGCTTGCGTTGCATTCCAGCACACAAATGTGGTAAGCAAATGCAGTTGCTCATTTTGCCTCCAAAATCAGTTTGGGTTTTTTTTTTTTGAAGTTGCTTAAGTGTAAGAAATGAAGAACATCTGTAACATTTTTCAATATTTGTTGGAAATCAGGGTGTTGAAAGGAAAATAACTTTAATAATGAGCTGGCCTTTTTGCAAGGTATATTTTGCAATATTTTTGTGGATGGTGACAACTGTCTGAAGCTTCTTCCTGTTACAGCTGAGATTCTGCCCAGGCAGCACCAGGCACTGAAATGGAAAGTGGGTCCTAAGAATTTATCTGAGAGTTTACTGGAATGGATGGAAACCTCTCCATTTTTCAAGGTCTCTCTCTGGGCCAGGCCCTGCGAGCCCTGCAGTGGCATGTCTGGAAGAAATCAAGTAAATAAGAAAAAAAAAAATCTGATCTATGTTGCTTCTTGTGTTCTTTTCCAGCTCTGGGACTTCTACCAGTCCAGCATCCTTTATCCTTTCTATTTTGTAGGGGCAATGGCTAAAAGGGCAGCCTGTTCTTTGCAGATGGCCAAATTCTCATTCTGTGTGTCTCCTTTTTTGTGGTAGCTCAACACTGGATTTTTTCTTTTTTTTTTTAAGTCTCTGGAACTCAAAACAATTTTCCTCCTCTACATTTCTGTCTAATTCCTGTCCTTTCTGAGGTCTAACTCCTGGTTGTGTGTCCAGGTTTGGAGTTGTACTCCCAAAGCTTTGCTTCATCCCTTTGCAAGTCGTGTCTACTTTTTTTCCCCCCAATATGTAATTTTATATTACTGATCTATATGAAAACTGTTCATGCTGCTTATGGTCAAAGACAGGGGCTCCTGGTGCCAAAGACTTGGGATTTCCTTTTTCCTCATTTCTTAACTTTTTGTCTTGGTCTGGTCCAAAATTAGTGATAGGGAGGAATAAGGCTGTATCCGTGTGGTATCTGTAAAGAAATAAAATTGGTTATTAATAGTAGATGTTGTTTGTTTGGTTGGTTTTTTTTCTTCCAGTGGCTGCATTCCATAAAATCTCCCAAGGGAAAATGCAAATCTTATGGGGAATGGTGTTTATTTTCATCACAACAGCAGTGTGTGCAGGAAAATAACCAGCAGAAAAACACGACAGAAACCAGGGAGGTGAAGCAGAGAGTGGTGTAGAACAATTAAAGAAGGCAGTGACCCAATAATAGTCACAGTTCTGGGTCAGGCTCCTCCTCCTCCAGGGCTTGGGCAGGTACAGAGCAGAAGTGAAGGTTCCTGCCCCACACCCCACCCCAGGGACCAGCTCGGGTCATTCCCTTGCACGTGGAGAGGGAAAAGCTCAGGGATTCTTGAGGGCAGTTTCACCCCTACTTTTTATGTTACAAATTGTTTATGCACCTGATACAGACCAATGGCCTCTTAATATCCTCTGTGTACAACTGACCTGATCTAGAGACCACTGGAATATTTGGAAATGCTCCTCTTGTTTTCTGTATGAACTGGACTGGAGCCTCACAGAAGCAGAAATTAAGCCTGAGATCAGATCAAAAGAAAGTCTGTGGCATTTCAGAGAAGAAACCCTGATGAAATATGAATTAAAATAAATCCGAGGTTTTAATAATAATTAATAAAACATGCTGTGAACACCTTATAAATGACTGATACATAATGAATGAGTCATACAAATGTATTCATTAGCTAAAATTATCATACATAATAATTATATTTTCTGAAAATTTATGATGAGGGAAAGTCTTTCCCTGGATATATTTGTGCAGCTTTTTGCTAACTTCAGTGCAGACACACGTGTGTACTCAGGGCTGGAATGTGGCCCTGAGTGTGTGGGGATTGTCAGATTAATAATTCTGGGAAGGGAACTTCCATGCTCTAAGAAGTATACAAATTCCTCCTGCTGTATTTCTTATTTAAAAACCACGCTGTGTGTTAAATGAAGTTCCGTAGCCCAAGGAATCTTTGCTGCAAACCTCTGCATAAGTGAAAACTACAGGAAACATGATTTATAGGATTTTTTTTGTTGTTGTTTTGATTTAGTTTTCTTAGACTCCAGCTGTCCACATATGAAGGCACATAACATCCATGAGCATATTGTTTAGCCAAGTCTTTTATTAAATTTGCCTCTGGAGTGGGTGAGGGCTCTGTTTAGAAGTGCTTTGACTTCCGTGGGGTGCAGAGTTCCAGAGCTGATCCCAGGGCTGATCAGTCCTGCTGCAGCTTTTCCTGCCTGTGACTTCCAGATGGTTCAGAGCCTGTCAGGTATTTCATCATGTGAAAATCTGCTTCTGCCTTTGGAATATTGTCTAAAATCAAGGCCTTGTCCAGGAAAGTTGTGCAGAGGTGCTGCTGCCATTAGAAAGGACATCTGTCCAAACTGACTTTCAGGTCAAACTAAAAAATCTATACATTGAACTGACCTCTCAAACAGGCCCAGCAGGTGCCATCATGGTTTTCTGCCAGTCCCCTCTGGTCCCTGGCTCTCTGCAGTGTCACTGGCTGTGACATCAAGGGACCCATCTCCCCAGGGCTGAATTTCCTCAGGCTCCTTGGGAGAGATTTTTCCCCTAGGCATGCCTACAGAGAGGATGCCTTCCCTCCCTGGCAGAACTGGCAATATCAGATACGTGTGCACCATTCAAAAGTTAAGCAGAAACGGAGAGGAGATCAAAGGTTATCAACAGCAGCGAGCTTTAATGAAGATTGTAGAGGAGAAAAGTAAAGGCTGATTTCAGGACATGGCCATTGTATTCAGTTCCAGCTACAAAATAGGGGAATTTGAGGATCAGATATGCAAGTGCAGGTGGTGGAGGACTGTAGCAACACAGTCAAAGAGTTTGAAAGAAATCCAAAGATTTTTTTTTTTTAGAACAAAATACTTAGAATTTATTCACTTGGGAAATGATATTCCTTTCCTGTCTTATCAACCGATCACATTTCTGCCTCTGTGAAATCTGACCTCGGGCTGGTGCAGCACGAGGTGGTGCAGATGGAGGGATTTTGCTTTGCTTCCCCAAAATGAGAGACGTGCCCTCCCTGTGCTGCAGCCAAATGATCTCGCAGCCCTGGACCACAGAGCCCGAGCGATGCGAGGAAAAATCCCCAACCCCTTTTCTGCAAGGTATGAAAAATCCACACCACGCATTTCTCGGGACTGTTTCGGCAGACTGCCTAGACAATTACTGCTCCGGATTAATAAGTGTGTTTTAAACACAACGCCACGTGTCTAAAATAAACACGCTTGCTTTATTAATTGCAGAAATTTGCCGTGGCACTGTAGCAGAGTGGCTCTGGCGTAACAGGTTTTAGGATTTGATTACAGCACCATCTACTGGGTATGGAACTTCTCCTTTCCCCAGAGCCTCTCCTTTGCAGTAAAAGTCGAGAATCGCTTTCTTCACAGGACGACTCAAGGGGAAAAAAAAGTCATTTCATTAAGGTCTAAACTCGAAGGCTCTTGAAATCAGTACCAAGACTCATTAGCTTCAGTGGGATTCAGCTCTTTCTGGTGATGCTCACCTAGAGTCATATTTAAATTACAATCTTGGACTCAGAGATGAAAGATCTAAAGATTGAGAGAGCTTGTTTGCTGCAATACATTTCTTGTAATTATAACGAGATATCATCCATTTAACTAATAAGGGCATTACAGCACTGAGTGGGTGTGCCTAGGCAGGTAGGAGTGAGCAAATAAATGTGATGTCCTCAGGCAAACCACTGACTGGCAGCAGAAAGCATTGAATTAATTTAAAGAAAGGAATTTTACTTAAGGGATTAATCAGTTAGACTTAACTCATAACATGTAATAGGAATCCCTTGTATTACTTGTGAAAAAATTGATTTCCTCCAAGAGAGGGGATATGTTTAAAAGCTGATTAGTGGCAGTAATGTTGAGAATATTTGCATTCCCCAATGATTGTTAATTTTGCACATAATCCAGGCTCCCACTGACTTTTACACAGCTGTAAGTGTTCTGGACAGAGCCCTGCTATCATCTGAGGAGTGCTGGATGCCATCTGTCACTCCCACAATCCTTCTGTGGTAACTGCTCAACACAGGCCTCCAATGCAAAATCTACTGTAGTAGATGGCACTCTCATTTTGTGCCCATAAATGGATTTCTTGTACCCTTTATCTGGGAAATTTTGGGGAAAGAATACACATAGCTGGTACTAGCAGAGCTGGTAAAACTAGGGGCTGATCCTGAGGTTGCCTCCTGTTGGAGCCTTGGTCCTTGGGGCAAAATTTGATTTTTTTGAACCACCTGGGTGGCAGGTGTGGCATGAAAAGCACCCCACAGCCCTTCTGCTCTCCAATCCCATTTTCTATTACATAGAAACCCTGGCCACAGCACTGTGCTGTGCTGTGATGGATGAATGAGTACAAAAAGTCCCCCCCGAGTGACCTCGTTCTCCATCTCGCCGAGTCAGGTGCCACTTTTAAACTGGTACTGTGGAACTATATGAACAAACCCCAAAAGGTTGCCCGAGTCCAAAAGGGCAGCTCACTTGCCCTTTTCATACACTGACACTTGATTTATTCTTCCTTGAGCTATTCTGTGGTGTTGGAAGACACGTTCACACTTCCTAACGGAAACAAAACAAAACAAAAATAAACTAAATTCTACTTTAAAATCACACTGATGAGGGGAAATACAAAATCCTACCCAGGTAAGAGAGTGAAATCCCGTGCATCATGCAGTAGATGGCAAATCCTCACACGTGGCTGTGGGGCATGAGCTCTCACTGCCATGTCATGTGTGGGATTACTTTTGTTTGTATCAGAGCAGCCAGGAATAGCTCTGCCCCTTGTCTGAGGTGAGGAACAACTGAGAAAAGTGGCCTGAGCAGCACCCTCAGCATCATCACCTTCCCCTCAGCACCTGATGCGGGGTGGCAGCTGGAAGAGCTGCAAGACACCCTCACCTCTCACCAAATGCAGCCCCGCAATGGGATCATACCCCTGCTGATGGGGTCTGCTGTGTGCACTCCTGGCAAACCACCCAAGGCACCTCCCTGGACTGAACAGGACTCCAGATCTCCATCAGTTTCTACCAGGACATTCCACCAGATCTCTAAACCTTAATTTCCGCAATTGAACCTGTTTATTTTTTCACTAAACCCATCAAGTTTCTCATCTTCCTAGTTTTCTGTGAAAGGCTTCAGCATGTCTGAGGGTTGTTAAATATTTCTGCTTGATCCACTGAATTTCTGTGCTTTCACTGGTGGTGAAAATCCCATGTGAAATCGTGTCCTTTGCATAAGACAATCCAATAATTCCTGCAAGATTGTTTTAGTGTGAGTGAAGTGTGAACTCAGCCTCAACCCAATACTTTTGTTGTTGTTTTCATGGGGAAGAAGTTGTCAAATCAAGCTTCAAGTTTTGAAAATGTTCTCAAGCAAATCCTTGATATATTCCATTGAAAAACATTTTATATTTGCATAAGTATAAACATAGCAGTTGGGCCAAGTTATTTATTGCTGAGACATTATTGTCTGAATAGCATTAATTTTTGTTTTATTAGTAAGGGTTTTTTTCCCTGCACATATAATTAGTGGAGCTCTCTACTGGATGGGGCATTGGTGCAGCAGGACTTTGTTTTGGGGTACTAAATTGTGAAAATTTGTTTCTTAATAGTTAATACCAGCATATTTTGTTATTAGGTGCGAGAGACTGAATGCTCTATTGCTTTTGAAGTCCATCTGTTCCAAAAGGCTTAAGAGCTATTTTGGAAGTAAATTGTTAATTTCGTTTTGATCACAGTAAAGGAGAGGTTTGATGGCCCCAAAAATGTTTAGATGTCTTTTGCTTTTTGGTACTTGCTGTGGCAGACAATGGAGTAACCCCAGGGGGAATACTAAGGAAGAATGGCATGATTAAAAAGTGATGGCAAAAGGAGATTTTATCTGTCTATTTATCCATGATCTACCTACCTGTAGATTCACTGCAATTAATTTCTTACTATTTTCCTTGCTATTTTTTAATCATGTAGTATTTATATTCAGTATTAGAATTCACCTGGTGTTACAATAATTCTCTTAATTTTTTAATTCTTGCTGTCCTCTGAGGCATACGGGGAGCTGATGGAAAATCCAGGAGAGCTGAAGGAAAATCCAGGAGAGCTGAAGGAAAATCTGGGAGAGCTGAACCTTTCCTGAAAGGCCTCTTAGCTTGATGGAGAGCAAAGGGCTGAGGGTGGCTGTGTGGATGAGGAAGGAACCTGTGGTGACAAATGGCAATTCACTCACGTTCAGCCTCCTCGCCCGACGGGGGCTTCACACTTGTTATTTTCAGGATTATTTTGTCCCACGTTCCACCTGGCAATAGATCCTTTCTGAAAGGTATTATAACACATTTTTCTCACAGGAGACTGAAACCAGTGGAGGGAATGGGGCTACCTGATGAAATATCCTGCTTATTTCGCTGGTGGTAGAATGTTTGAAGGCAGCACCTCCAAAATGGAGCTTCCACGTTTGTGAGAAGCAAGTGGCCTGTGCCTTCAGAGAGGTGTGTAAAGGAATGAAGTCTGATCTGAGGCAACCCCATGAAAAATACCCAGGACCATGGGATGATGAAATGCCTCCTTCCATATGTATGAGCTTTACTAAGCTAGTAATCCACAGTTTAAGGAACTTTTTTTAAATTTAATAAAGAGGTTATTTTAAACTTAGATCTGCAAAACACTCATACCTCCAGCACATTGCCTCAGTGAAATATCCCTCTACATGAAAATATAGACAGTTAGTTTTTTCTTCCAAAGTGAAACACTGCAAGGTCTTTCATTACTGGTTTATTATGCTTTCTGTATCTTTGCTCATTTTTCACCAGTATTGCATTAAGTATTGATATTGATTTCTTGTAAATGGTACTGAAATGGATGGCTCACAGTTTTTGTTATTGTTCTGTAGCACTTGTATGTAATTTATTACAGCTGCAATGGAACCTGCCCCTTGCTGCCAGGGTTTAAATTAAATGTGCCATGTTTTGGCCCCTAGTAGTCACATACATTTCTCATTCTGGATCTGAAAGTGTTATGTACAGAGTAACTTTTTAAATTACTTCCTTGATATTATTTTAAAAGTTTATTTCAATAATTTTAGTAATTAATATGTAATACACTGTTTGAATTAATGGCATTTTTCTTTTCCATTACAGAGACTAATTGCTGTCCTGTAAAAATAACATGGAATAGCTGGTAGTCATGACTGGCTTTCCTCTTTCTGGGAGAAAAAGGGGAAATCAGCTCCTTAAATTTTTCAGTGTGTGTTGGACCTAGGTCTTTTCTTGTGCATGGACTCCCCAAAATGTTATAATGAAAAAAATGGTACTGATGCTGAGGAGGGACAGCCCAGCTGGAAGGGCATTTCTGTGGACCACTGAGTGAACTTAGTTTTGGTACAAAACTTGACTTGGAACCATCAATTAACTTTTGATTTTCTGAGAATGAAGCTGCAGCACTGACAAAAATGAAATAAAGCAAAGAAAGTCCCCGCACCAAATCTCTCTGTACATAAAGTTCCTTCATGGAGGGTTTGTAGAGAAAATGATATTGAGATTTTTAACAAAAAACCCCAATTGAAAGAACAGTATCAAGACATTGATACTGAGAGACACTTTTTGAGTATTTCCCAGTTTTATTTGCTGCTATTTTAATAGCAATAGAGGTTGCTATTCTGGCAGGGAGGGAACATTTTTTGACTCTGCCCACGGACAATCTGCTGCTGTGTGATTTTGAAAGGGTTGGGATGAAGGAGGGGATTTGGTGCTTTAAGGGTCCCTTTCCTCCTCTTGCTGGGTTTCTGTGGGTGCAGCTCTGGCTCTGGGCTGTGGGTGTTCCAAGGCCATCAGTGTTGCTCTCATGGAACTGCACTGGAGTAAAGCACTTTTTACTCCTTCCAGAAGACATTTATACTGAAACGTGGAGCTTTTCACACAAGATTAACTGAAACTCTTTACAAAAAGTCTTAGTTCCAGTTCACTGAATAAATCCAACTGCCATTTCACAAGCTCTTCTCGGGCATTTCCTCCCCTTGATTTTGGACAACATCCCTTACTCTTCCCCTGACAGCTTTAGATGGGTCTGTCCCACTCAGTTCCCTCTGCTCATCCAGAGAGTGGCTGGACTCCCCAGGCCTTTTTAATCGAGGTCTTTCAAGGAATATTTTCACATCAATCACATTTCAAAAAATTCAACATTTATGCAACGAAGTGGCTGAAGCCACTGTTTTCAGGGCTGGTGTGAACACAAAGAGGACACAGCCAAAATTCTCAGGGAACACAAGGTTTTGGCAAGGCAGGGAATTGCTGCTCCACCACCTCATGTGTGCTGGGAAGGGATCTCATGAAATAACATTGCATTTACCAAAAAAAGCATCTTTAAGGCATAAAATCTTAGAATTACAGAATAGTTTTGGTTGGAAGGGACTTTTAGAGCTTATCTAGCCCACCTCCCTGCAGTGAGCAGGGACATCTCCAGCCAGACCAGGCTGCTCCAAGCCCATCCAGCCTGGCCTTGGGCACTGCCAGGGATCCAGGGGCAGCCACAGCTGCTCTGGGCACCCTGTGCCAGGGCCTCCCCACCCTCACAGGGAAAATTCCTAATTCCCAATATCCCATCCAGCCCTGCCCTCTGGCAGTGGAAGCCATTCCCTGTGTCCTGTCACTCCATCCCTTGTCCAAAGTCCCTCTCCAGCCTCCTGGAGCCCCTTTAGGCACCCCAGGTCTGAGAAATGGAAGGTACTGTTGTGATATGTGGAGTATTTACCATGCCAATCTTTCCCCCCAGTCCTCATGCCTGTCTGTTGTTTCAGCCTAAATAAAAGCCTATTTAAATAGCACCACTCCGTGTTAACTTATAAAATAATGTGCCAAAAATTCTTTGCTTGATAATGACACAAATTGCTTTTACTGGGCCTTAGACCTTGGTTGTCAAATCATTGCAAGGCAGCCTCCAACTTGTGATTAATTTTAGCCACCATACTTACACATTTTTGCTGCACTTACAAGATTTGGAGGAAACCTTGCATTGATAAGAGTAAGTGGATTCATTGAGAAGATAAAGAATAAAAAGTTGTCTCTAATTCTTTCCCGCCCCAAAAGGCAAATTAGCAACCCAGGAGTCTTAGTTTCCCTGTTGGAAGGAATTCCTTGTAATTTTTGCTTTATGATAGTTTGTCCAAGCCCCCTGGCAGCAACAGGTCCAGACCCCAGAGCTCATATTGCAGCAGTGATGATGTGTTGTGCAGCTGGAAAAGCCTGAGCGTCAGAGGTGCTAATCTGATCTATCAGTATTGGTGTCCCACACCTCAGCCCCGGTGCAGGAAATTAAAGAGTGAGATCTGCAAGGGAACTATTTCATAATGCTTTAAACAAATGAACTCCTTAACATTTTATGATCTCTGGCAGATTGTTTTGTTGGCAGCAGTGCTGTCTGCGGTGGGAAGCGTTTGCTGGAAAAGCAGTGGCGTGGCAGTCGTGTCAGCCACAGCCCAGAAAAACTGCACTGGGCACACTTACTTGAGCTTTATCATCGCTGGGTAAATGACTCAATCTTTGTCAATTTTCATTTGGGCTGAGTTTCGTGGGAAGAACTGTCCCAAATCGAGGACTGCAGCTTGCTTCATATGGAGAAATCACTCGCTTCACCCAGTCTTCCTCCCCGGTGTCACCAGGAGCATTTCACTGATGTGGGCAGTTCACAAACCAAGTAACCTTCTACATTTTCTCCCCTGCTTGGTTCAGAGGGGTTTGTGATGATACCTGACCACTAAAGCTCTTTGCTGGTTTATGCTATTTAGAATCTCGTCCCTTCCTTTTATACCATTTCCAGGAGATTTCAATTCACTTTTGTGCCCCTTTGCCACCCTCTGAACTGCAGAGGGGTGGAGGGAGACATCCTGCCCTGAATCAGCAGGCTGCAGCTCTCTCCATTCCTGCAGAGAAATAAATGCAGCCTCTGCTCAGCGAGAGGCTCCAGACTAACATCTCCCGTTAATTTCCCAGTCCCCCCAAGAGAAAAAAGGTGTATAAAAAGGAAGCAGGAATTCCTCAAGGATAATGGTAATGTACCCTCTCCACAAATTACCAGCAGACCTTTGCAGGAGCTGATCACCTATAAAAAAGCTTCGGAGGAGTCATTACAGTCATTGAGCTGCTGGGGGGTTTATGACTCCTATTCCCCAGAAGGCCAGGCAGTGGTGGCCTGGTGCAAAACCACACTGGAGGGGCTGGGAGGTGGCTCAGGCACCTCCCAGTGGCTTTGTCCTTCCTCCTCACCTCCCTGCTGCTCAGCTGCGTGTGTGGCTTGGGGCTGGTGCCTGCCAGACAATGTGTGTGACAAATGGTGGGGACCTTCTTGCCATCTCTGGCTCCCTGACAGGAGGGGGCAGCCAGGTGAGGTCGAGCTCTGCTCCCAGGGGACAAGGGACAGGACAACAGGAAATGGCCTCAATGGCACCAGGAGCTGATGCCTCAGGTTTTAGCTTTTATAGTTTTCAGATTCTGTGCTGCTTTAGTGTGTAGTTCTGAGCTTCACATTAGGGGATGGCAGCTCTCTTCACAGAGTAGGGAGACAAAACAATTCCTGCTCTAGCTGGGGACCAAAGACAGGTGATCCAAATTTCAGGCCCAAGAGCATAAACAACATGGACTGAAGAGAGAAAAACAAGAGGGATGGGACTTCATAACCTAAAGCTCTAATTGGACAATTAACTCCAATATGCAAATGGACAAGAACTTATAAAAGTGTGAGACCTCGTGACCATTGTCCATTTTGTGACCATTTTGGTTCATCTTGGGTGTAGCCCTGGCTGGGCTCTTGTGCTGCCCAAGGTGTGTCCATTGAGGCCTTTTAATAAATCCCTACTTTATTCTTCTAATAAATCCCTACTTTATTCTTCTAATAAATCCCTACTTTATTCTTTCACTCTGTCTAGTCTCTGCTCCAGGTCAGCCTTCACAAGGCAACAGAGGTATAATTGAATGAGGGACATTTTTTCACTGGAAGGGTCCTCAAGCACTGGATCAAGCTGCCCAGGGAAGGGGTGGAGCTACCACCCCTGGAAGTGTTCCAAAACCAAGCAGATGTGGCACCTGGGGACATGTTTCAGGGGGGGACCTGGCAGTGCTGGGGAATGGCTGGACTACACACAAGTATGTGTCTCCAAAATTCCCAAATTCAGTCCAGGTTTGGATAGGACTCCTGGATAGGATTGTCTTTTATTTTTATCTTCTTCGAATGTAAAAATATATTGTTCTGGGAATGAGCTGATGATGTCTCCCCTTTTCCTGGCTCTTCGTGGATGGGAGAGATGAACTAATTAAAGAAAAAAGAACATTTCAGATAAACCACAGCAGATATGTTGGACATAGTTGACCATCTGAGTGCATTGGCTGTTCTATTTGTTATACAATCAGTGAAAATAGAACTAGAAATTCTGATTGAAAACAAGCTCTATGGCAGAACAGAGATTAAGTTTCTGTGCATGTTCTGCAGAGGAATTACAGGTACTATCCTTGCTGTTTGACTCCATTTTATTTCATATCTGTACTGCAATGTAAAAAAGCTTAACTACATAAAGAACTCTTAAATTTGATAGTATACTTATCATTTGCCATCCAACACTTCTCTCTTTTTTTTTTTTTTTTTTTTCAACCAGAATCTTGCAGTGTTTATGCAGCTCCACTTCACTCTTTGTGCTCCTTTTTGGTTTCATTTCTTGGCAGGGAGCTATCACTGGTGTGAGAATATCACAAAATCAAATAATATGGAAAAATATAGTTCTGCCAAACAACCCGTGATCCCAAGTAGGATCATCAGAGTTAATTTTTCTTCCAGAAAGACAGAAGGAAATTCAAGTATTTCAAATAGAAAACAAATCTTCAAGTATAGTACACACATAAAATCCTGAACAAATGTTAACTGACGACAACACCTGGAACAATTAAGATGGTGCAGTGGAGCAGGGGTTGATTTAAGAGGGGGAGCCTTGCAGATGTGTGCTGAGCACAATCCCCGTGTCCTCCAAAGCACAGAACAGCCCCACCCCTCCCTCTGCTGCTCTTCTTGCACTTACCAATAATTGGTGCTCTCCACTGAAGGGAATGGGATGGGAAAGGGTGGTGATTTAGCAGCTGTGTTTGCTGCACTTATTTTGACTCATTTTTACTCCAGTGTGTGTTGAATATGGGTCAGACCTTTCACTGCCCAGCAGTGCAAGGAAACCTGCATTCCATTAGGGAAAGGTGTGCAAGTGGTGGCGTTTCATCCATTTTTCTGGCCAGATGCATTAGGTGATTATTTATAAAAATCTATATACATAAAAAAGTCCTTATTCAAAGTTACTTTTAGATTCATGAGTCCACAGAAAAACAGAGTTTTCTCTGAGCTCCTTTCTCATTTTCCTTCTTTTTTTGATACCGCCTTGGCCAGCAGGGAGGTGCCACATGGAGGTTTGTGGGGACAGGGCTGGCAGAAATCCCCTTTCAGTATCTTCCTTATGGGAATGCAGCACACACAGCCTTCCACAGGAGCAGCTCCTTAAATTCCTTGCCTCGTGACAGAAGGCAGCTGGATGTGAAAACAAACCTCACCCACTGACAATCCATAAAAGAGAGGAAATGAAAACGTTGTGTTTGTCCTTCAAACCTGAGCCAAGCCATGCCAGGAGAGCAGAACGAGCTGCTCTCAAAACATTCTGTTTATCTCTGCTCATAACTCTTTGTGTGTCTCTTGAACTGCCCAAGGCTCACCCTTCTCCCCCTTCCTTCAGGCAGCCTGGAGAAATTGGGATTTTCTCAGCATTGTCAGTCCAGGTTTTGGCAGAACATCACATAAAAAAAGCCAATTTCACAACTGAAGAGCTTCATTTGAGGATTCCTTGCCTGCAAAATGTTCTGCTCTGTTTGGGTTGGGGAAGTGATGTAACCTGACTAAGCCTTGCTTGGTGGGTCAGTGGTGAAGCTGCACATCCAGCACCAAAACCCAGATGTATCAGAGAATTATAGACAAAAATCCCCAACACATCTTGCAAGGGAATTTAGCAACTGTGGTACAGGCAAGGTGAGGGTGGGGAAAGGACTACGTCTGATAAAATTATTATGGTTTTATAAATGGCTTTCAAAATTCCAAATGGCTTCTCAAGGATTGATTTTTCTGTCAAGACATTGCACAAGACTTCATAAATCACTATATTCATGGGAACCCTACAGTCAAACAAACCTTAATAGATATGTAAATATGCATATATGAAATAAAAAGTAATTTTTAAAAAATTGTTTTCTTTGTCCTATTGGTGGAAAACAATCTTGTTGAAGGAACCATTTAGGACAGTTTTTTTTTTTCCATGTGACCTCCATCATGTGCTTGGAAAAGGACATCACAGGTATTTTGCAGACATGGCTTTGCATGCCAGGCATAACAATCGGCATAAAATCTGCAAAAGATCAGATTGGATTGAATTGTTTTGGAAATTTAATATTCCCCCAGCCTAGCATATGCTTGGGATAATTAGCTCTAAGATACCAAAAGCATTGGAAAGACTAATTAAATAAAACTCAGCAAAACGTTATATATCTTAGCAATATATTTTATATTTTAATGTAGATATAGCTGAAATATATAAAAGGAAAAAAAGACATTAGATGTATGATAGAAACATTATTCCAATTAAAAAAAATAAGCATTACTCAATTGCATTTATCTTACACTCTCAGCATGCTTGTTATTGAGAAATTTGGGTAAGAAATAGTAGAAAATTTGTGAATCTCTTATTTTTCCCACAGAGCATTCCCAGGAACAATTCCTGGCCCATGAAATGTTTGGGTGCACCCAGCAACTTGAAATTTAAGATGCACTGGTTAGTCTTGACTGGACATATATCAAATTGCTGATTCAGTGTCCTCCAACCAGGTCTGCAAAGCAAATTCTTGCCTTTACCCAGGACCTAACTGTTTTCTCCAGGGGAAGGAAGTGGGAGTGGAAAATCACAAAGCCAGAGGAGGGAAAGCAGAGCTGGAGTAAACCCTGTTTGTGTTCAGGAGAATATTCACTTTTTTTTTTGGCTTGCTACTCAATTCCATTCCACCATATTCCTCACAGAGGATTAGATTTTCTAGCTGATGACAGTATTTTTTTAGAAAATAAATGTCTTCAATGTATCCTCTCTGGAAGTCTTGCTTGGTCTAAATATCGATTGGATTTTACTACCAGCCAAGGTCAGAAACTGAAGAGGTTCTTGCTGCAGCAAGCTGTATATTAATCTCAATATCAACTAAGTACCTAAACTGTTATTGGAATTTGATGATCAATTACATCTTTGAAAAGTACTTAGTATGACATTTGTTGGACTTCCATATTTCGTGTTTTACAGTCACACCTGATGGTTCAATAACTGGAAGAATACCAGCAAAGGACCTCTTCAGTTCTTTGTGCAGGCAGGATCTGCTTTATAATTCACATTTCTTGCTTTTTACCCACATTAATAGGCATTACACGCCATTAGGAGGTTTTCTTGCTGCTCACTTGCAGTACATTAGAGAATGCACTGCTGTTACACATATTCAGGCAGACAAACACACAAAATCTTCTTCTTCTTCTTCCAGAAGAATATTTCTTAATTCCTCACCCTGCAGCCTTTCCATTTGGAAATGCCACCATTAAATTCAACTGCAGTGACTCAGTCTGTTCCTCTGCCATTAAATGCTCTGCTCTGTTCTCTGGGAATGTGGGGAGGGATGTGCACTGGCCACAGTGAGGAATGGTTGTCACAGGTTTTCTTTCTGTTCTGAGTTAAACAAGTGCTGTAGATAAATGACAGAATCACAGAATTATTTGGGTTTGAAGGGTCATCCAGTGCCACCCCCTGCCATGGGCAGGGACATTTCCACTGTCCCAGTTTGCTCCAAGCCCTGTCCAGCCTGGCCCTGGACATTTCCAAGGATCCAGGGGCAGCCACAGCTTCTCTCTTCAAAGCCCATCCTCCAAAACCTTTTAAATATTTACCAGTCCATTTCCTTCCTCACTTGCTTCCCGAGATAAGTTTCACTGAATTAAAATAACTTGCAGAAAAAAGTTTCCAAGAATGAAATCAACGGATGACACCCAAAAGTTATCACAGCACAAGGCCAAGGCTGTAACAAGTGTTTATGCACACTTAGAGCAATGGCTTGTGTCAGATCTTAAAACTACACCAGAATGAAGGAGCAGTTCTCAGCACACTCTTAACTTTTCTCTTTTCTCTGTCCATTCTTCATTAAATGGCGAGACAGGAAAAAAATCACAGAATTCAGTAGATGATAAATAGCTTTACAATTCATGGCTTGATTTAGCAGCCAAGCATAAACATGGTCCTCATTTTCTGTGGTGTTTGAGGGGTTTTTGTTGTTTTAATTATTTTCTTTTTGTTTGCTTGTTTGAGGGTTTTTTGTGTATTTTTTGTTTTGTTTCGGTTACTTGAATCATTCTGACATTTCTAATTCCTAAGAAAGACCATTAATGAGAGTACTGCAGAAGCTTTGCTTATTTTAAGCATCATCTGCAATGACATCATTATAAAAAATCAGCATCACTATAACTGCAAGGACCTTCCAATTTTCGAGCACATAAAGCGTGATGAGTGAACTTCTCTCATCTGAAATATGCGATGCACACTCTGAACGAGCTGGAAAGAAAGCAGAAAGGATGGATTTATCAGGCATCAAGTTCAGCCATCCAGATGTTGCCCAGCTCGTTTTTGTGGCTGGCTGTGGGTAATTTTGAAATGGTTTGTAAATTTAATTGGCCATGTATGAAGCGTGCACAGGCCGTGCACAATCAGCAGCGTTGCCGACATTAGCGGCTCCATTTCTTAGCTAAGCAGGTCTAATGTGCTTTATTGGAAGCAAAATACACCCTGAGGCATTTTAAACACAGCAGCCAGGTAGGATGGGACTCTCTGCAGTGAATATGTTTGGAGCAGGTCAGAAATTAAAGTGGTTTTGGGCTGTCAGTCACACCAGTCAAACTCTGGGGAGAAATGACCTAACTGAGGTACCTGTTGTTGGTACCTCAGTGCCTCAGGAGGGGCAAAAGGAGAATCCTGGGCTGTTTGCTGTTGGTTGGCAGGTGCTTACATTAGGTAATGCTACAAATCAAGGCCTAGAACCTCCTGCCAGTGGCTTCTTTTATACTTTGTGGGTGTTGCAATTTACTTGGCTCATTAAATGATGTTACACAGCACTACAATATACATCTGACATTCAGAGCATCTCAAGTCTTAGAATTAGATCACTTTAATCCATAGGTATTTATGTAGGATTCATTAAATATAGACAGGAATTAGAAGAGGAATAGAAAAAACCCTGGGATTTTAGATTTTTTAAAATTCATTCTTCACTCTGTTCACAGTGTGGAGAGGTGTTAACCTGGGGGCTTTCTGCTGGCAAAAAATCTGGGAGCTATGCATTGCAAAGTCTAGCTAAAACTCAAAATGGCAGTCAGAAATAAGGTCTGTTATTATTACATAATCATTCTGGTTGATGCAATGCAAATCTTTTCTCATCTTCTTTTGTGCTTGTTTTGCTTGGGATATTTGATCTTTTTTTTAACTTTATATATTTACCACTTTTCTGTAAACTCCCATTCCAAAGATTTATGTCACAGAGGCAATTTTCTTCCCAACAAGAGACTTATCTTTTTAGTCACAAAAGCAGGTCCCCAGAATATAGCTTATTGCAGCAGCACAGAAGAATAAGTCAAGAGTTATCACCAAGTATAGCCAATTCAAAAAAAAAAAAAAAAATTTCCCCTTGAATTATTTTTCAGCTCCAAATCCAGTTTCTGAGTTACAGTTATGAGACTCCCAGCTCTAGGCTCAGTTCTAACAAAAAAATTTCAAGAAATCAGAATTATTGTGTTGAAAGCCCTTTCAGAAATTAAAGGAAAACATACAGCTGTTGAACTGATGCCTTGGAAATGCACCTTGTAGCCCTCATAAAACGGGTCTCACATGAAATGTTCGCTCAAACTCACAAAAATACTCAAATCACTCTTTGTTTGTTGCTGACCTGTATCTTTTAAGCTTAACCCACACTTGCAAAAGCCCAGAGGAGTTGTATTTGGAGTCTGGTTGTTCATGTCCCTTTCTACCCTAGATCAACAAAACCAACCTTCAAATAGGAGTGACTGCACCACTTTTCCTCTCAGTAAATAGAGATTATCGTGCAATAGAAAATGATAACTTTATTTCACAAGGCTTTGCAGATTGGCCAGGTGGGTTTGTTCATCCCTCTGGCTCACTGGGGATGGTGATGGGGTGTGGGATGGTTTGGATGATGTTGGGACACAGGAACACTTTGAGGAGCCAGGTATGGATTTTGCTAAATGTTTTCTTAACCAGGTAACCAGATTTACATAATTGCTGTGACATTCCATAACAAATGACAAGAATAGCTGTTAGGTAATTTCAAGATGCAGCCATGACTCTGAACAGCCCTGGTGGAATTAGAAAAGGAAACTTGAATCCATCCTTAGAGAGGAAAGGGCCTGGCTCCCAGGCTGCAGGAAGGCAGGGAGATCCCAAGGGGATCCTGCTGGGCACTGTGCCCTGGGCAGTGCCCGTGGCAGGTGTGGAGCACAGGGAGCTCTGCCAAGGCCTGGGGAGCTCAGGTAACTCTACCCCTGCCGTGGAGGGCCGTGGAGCAGGGAGAGCAGGAGTGCCAGCCTGCAGCTCCACTGCAGACCAGCCTGGTGAGGAATGGCCTCTGGGAAAGGGAAGGCATCCCAGCAGGACTTAGAATATTAACTGCAGAGATAATGGAGACGATTCCGTAGGTGTCACACACGTGGGAAGTATTAATAAAAGCATCAGTTTGCAGGAAGAGCCTCCTATAGTCTGAGGGATGTCATCAGACACCAAGTCGGTTAATTAGGTCCAGAAATGAAGCCTGGATAACTCTTCTGTTGGAAATTCTATAATGCTTTGCTCATTGGTTTAAGCAGACAGCACAATCTTCATTCTGCATTTGAAGTCTGTGGAAAATTCTTAGGGATTTCAACAGAAAAGAGGTTTTCACGTGCCTGAGACAGCACCTTGACATGGAGGGGCATTCAAGGTGGAGTTCATTTGTATCTAGAGAGTCAGCAGGAGATCTCTGTGTCATTTAAATCCAAATGAAGTCCTATTTTAAGCACTTTAACATGACCTGAGTGATGCAAAGCCTTGTCATGGTCTTTCTGCTCTAGAGGAAATTTCACACTTGGTGAACTAACAACAACAACAACAACAACAACAACAACAACAACAACAACAACAACAACAACAATAACAATAATAACAATAATAAAAATAATTTATTATTTATTATTATTTAATAATAATTTATTTTTATTATTATTGTTGTTGTTGTTGTTGTTGTTGTTGCTGCTGCTGCTGTTGTCATTAAAGTCTACTTTAGGAAAGCTAAAGGGAACAACCCATGCAGGTAATACTAAAGCAATGAGAAATGGGAAGTGCTAACTGCAATTCTGAAGAACTGCAGAGGAGTGGCTGTACAAACCCTCATTCTGCACTACCAAAGCATGCACTGGATGGTCCATAGGTCCTCCACCAGCAGCTTCCTGCATGAAATCTTCTTTCATAAACTCCTGATGTTCCAGGCATCAGGCATTAACCAGGCATGTTTATCTCTGTTTTTTCCTTTATCTAATACCGTGTATTTATTAAATTTTCCCAGTCTCTTTCGAGTGCTTCCTGCATCAGAAGTGACAGCATCCTGCAGATGAGGAGATGGCGTTGTAGCATTTTCCACACCTCACTCATCAACTCATCTACTTTTCTCTGCTTTGCTGTACACGCATGCATCACCAAGGACAAGTTTCCTCCTCTGAATTCTTTCTCCTGATTCAAAAATGCCCTTTTAACTTCCTTGTCAAGCTCTTGTGAACCATTACTGTGTCTTTCAAAATGCACGTGTGCTTTTGCCTTTTGTACTGGTAAAATACTTCTAGAAACGCAGTGCTCTTTAGTTTTGAGAGTCCAGGGATACATCTTCTGCCTTAGAAGATGTCTTCATGGATTCTATGTATGTTGCCAATGTGAATCCCAGATAAAGGGTATCCAAAACTAATGCTGAGTTTAAGTGTAAGACCAATTTTTGTGGTCATAAGTTTAATATTAGGTATTTCCTTTAACCATCCCTCAGTTTTGGTGTCTATCTGCACTCAAGACCAGGACTGATTCTCCCTCTCTTCCCCCATTTTTTCCCCTCCAACTTCCATTTTTCTTAATAATCTGAATGTTATGTTGTGGAGACAAGGACAGCTGATGTTCACAGCTGATGAAAAACTGGGTTACTTCTGTAAATAAGATAAAATCTTGTTTATGTGATAGGCACAGATTCTCATATGTGCATGTATTCATTTTTTTGTGGACACCCTCTCTGAATAGCAAAAAGCTGCTGCAACCAGCCTGGTCTTCATGGGCACAGGTTGAATTATACACAGGAATAATCCAGCAGATTCTGAACAAAATTCGGATTTTGGGTGACTGTGTCTGTTGCTCCATCAAAGCAGTGGGTGGCTGTTCTTCAGTGGAGGTGGGAGACGACAGCAAAATCCAGACCTGTCTTGAATTTCAGAGACACTGAGCAAAGCTTTGATATCTCCTTTTCTTTCAGATCTCACTGTCCACATTCTAGTTTAGGCCTTGTCCTTCAGTTTTCCCTATGCCATGACAGGAGAAATGGGAATGGCTGTAGACTGACAGAGGACAGATTTTTGGATATTAGAAATTCTTTCCTGTGAGGGTGGGCAGGCCCTGGCACAGGGTGCCCAGAGCAGCTGTGGCTGCCCCTGGATCCCTGGAAGTGTCCAAGGCCAGGCTGGATGGGCTTGGAGCGCCCTGGGATGATGGGACATGGGACAAAATGTGCTTCCTGCAAGCAGTGCTTTCCTTCCTTCTCTTAGCCTCACCTCCCTTTTAGTTCTGACTCTGTAAGAGTAAAATAAATGCAATGCAACCAACATCAACAGGCCTAGGAATTCAAAGGCATTTTTAGCAATGGCAAAAAGAAAAAAAAATTGAATAACTTCAGGTGATGCTTATGGTTCCTAAAAATGCAAGTATCAACTGGTAAGTTTTTTGAAAATTGAATATAAAATCATAGAAAAATGCTTTATTTGATTCTCTGTTTATGGGAAATTCATTTTATTTGACTTTTTTATTTGTAATATCAACTATATTGCAGAGCAGAGTTTCTAGGTGCTCCCTTATGGTACCATTCTTCTAAATTATTAATGCCGTACTGTTGATATATTGTCAGCCTTGTACATACATTCTATGAAAATGAGTTTTACAGTAGGCTGGGATTTATAACAAAGCTTGACATATGCAGCTAATTCACCTAGACAGTCTTGTCAGTTTTAGGTTCATAAATAATTGATACTCGGGGCTTGGAGTTCAGCTACTGTTAGTGCTCCAGCTGTTAAATTTCAGCAGCATAATGGATGAATATTTGTTTATAATTTCTGTACATGGACCTGATGTCAGATCCCTGGTCTCATTTACATAGGTAGATTGAGATGTTGGAAGTGTAATGAGCATATGAAGATGATGAATTGTTTTCCTCAGTGCTGGTGCGTTTCTGTAAATGTTTGATTAGTTTTGAATGGATTACTGTTAGATTATCTGGTTCAGGGGTTAAAGTGAGCAGCTCTTTGCTCCCAAAGCTTTCGTGATCCCTTGCTGACAGATTTTAAAATTCATACAGTGATATTAGTGCTGCAAAAGCGAGGGGTATTCTTTGCAACAGATGTTTAGTAATTAAACATACGGTTTCCCTGTTTGGAAGTTGCCTGGGAAATTTAAATCAGAATGATTTGTTTACCGTAGTTTGAGGGAATTACAGTTTCTAAAAAATAATATACTTTTGCCCCTAAAGTGCTGGAGTTTTCCCCTCAACGACACTAATTAAAAATGAGCAAAACACACACATACCCTCCCAATAATTCAGATGCTTAACACCTTGGCCGACAGATGCAAAGCCATTAAAAACAGAGGTTCTTCCCATTTTCTCCTCCCGTAAATTAACAAGCAATACTCGGAAAAACATTTTCAATTGGATGTCCCAAGCAGAGATGCTGAAGCAAACCAGATTTGCAACCATACCTTCCTGCTGGAGCCCAGCTGGGAGAAGCCGTGGGATGTGGACATGTGGCTTGCACACGATTCCCGATGACGTAAAGGGTGCGAGGGAGCAGGGGGAGTTCAGCAAGGAAATGACATTGGAGAAACTCAGAATAAATTAAAATGAGGTGCTCCTTCATCCGCTGGGGCTTGGCGTGTGCCGCACAGCTAAAGGGGTGGGGAGCAGAAAATGTGGGGAGCGGACTGGGTTTGGCTTGCTGGGGGTTCATATAAAGATGGGAGGAAGAGGAGAGGGTCATCCCATCTCCCACGTGCTTCTGCCAGCCCTGGTGACACAGGGAATGAGGTGGGAACTGAGCCGTGGGGGGAAATCCCGCACCGCCTCCTCTGACCCTGCTCGTTTAAACGCAACCCTTTCTATTCCTGCCTTTCTCCCACTCCCCCCACGCCACCCTCCCAGCAAGCAGCCCTTGGACAAGAAGGTCTCGGGGAGCAGCTCCTTAATGAGAAGATTTAGTGGCCACAGCTCCTCGGAGCAGAGCGCCTCGCCCGCCACCGCGCCGCGTTCTGTCAGCCCCGCGTGCGGCTCCCCTGGCTTGTCTGGCAATCATGTTAGTGATTATATGGGTAATGAAACACGTGCTCTTTTTGTCTGTGGCTCTGATTAATCTGCTTTCTATTTAGCTGTGATTTATGGTGCTCAACTGTTGAGGTGAGCGCTGGCCCATCAGTTCCGTGGCCTATTACGGGCGCCGTGGCGGCGAAATGCCTGCGAGGCTTGAACTGTTTCTTGACAGCCAGGCTCCCCGCTACATTCCCTCCAATCTGTTTTGCTTCCTGGTGTGACCTTTCATACAGTAAAATACATTAGTTGAATAGCACAGTCTCATTAAAAGAGTGAATTAACCGAAGAGTCTTTTTAACTAAATGACAGCCAAAGGACTGAGTGCTAATAGCCACGGGCAGTTAGAAACTTAACTCATGAATCAGGCTGTTAATACTGCTCGCTGCCTGAAGCGCTAAGGGCACCACACTCTCTGCTTGCTCTCATAAGAAGAAAAGCTCATTACTTTCCTCCTGATGGGAGAGAAAGAGTGAGCGAGCAATAATAAAGCTTGAATTTTTCAATACTGTTAAAAATGGGGCTGACAGATTGCCGACAATAGAAGCAACGGGCTAGACACTGCAAAGAGAGCCACTGAATTAGCAATACCATATATCATACAATCTAATTAAATCAACCCCAAGAATGAAATTAGTTTTCTGTGAGTGAAATGGCCTTTGAAAGAGCGCTATTAAATGAACTGTAGAGCATTAATTAAATAATTCACAGTGAGGGATTTTGCATTTATACAAAAATTGTGCACTTAATTGTCCATGCTGTATTACAGATTTGGCCTTATGTTAACAATGTGTCTAAAGCACACTTATTGGAGCATATCACGAACAGCTTAACATAAATGCAGCTTATAAAGTTTTAAGAATTACCAAAGAAACTGGAGAAAAGCGATAACAATAGTAAAAAAAAATACACACCGAGTCAATCCCTTTTTCACATTAATCCTGGGCACGTGTGACAACTTGTTACATTTTTTTTTTCCCCAGTGGAATGACATTAGGGCTTCTGAGTTTTAATTAAACAAAACCTGCAACTTCTCATGATTTAGCAAAAAGAAACACCTTTAAATTGCCTCAAAATAACATATACATGAAAATAGCTGGGAAAAACAGATATTTTGCTTTGGAAGAAGAAAAGACAAAGTCTTTGGTCCTCAGGTTTTCAGTAAGACAAACAATAAAAAACCAAATTAGGGCCATGAAGTCAATTTAGGTTTTTTTTTTACACCTCTGTCACACTACAACTTCAATTAAGAAATATTCCATTTTGAAACCAAAACCTTTGATTTGGAAACCATGAAAATGATTTTTTTTTTTTTTTAATCTGCTACCTGGGGAGAGAGGTTGAAATTAAAAAACTTGATGATGTTTTTGTCCCTTCCAATCCTGATGTTTCCATACACACATTATGGCTCAGCAATAACATTACGCTCAATGTTATTCAACTTCTTACCAAAGAGAAGCCTTGGCTGTCAAATACACCTGACAATGTGCATCTGTATTAAATACACTATTAGGAACATTCATAGCTTTTCCTCTGCCCCTTTTTATTTTCATGTAGATTTTTGTGATGTTACTTTGAAAAGTGAAAAAAACCTCCATTTGGAAACTCGCAAAAACATTTAAGAACATGTAGACTATTGGTATTTTAAGATGTTGGTCCTAATTCTTGTTCTTTTTTATCCTTGCAAACATAAAAAATACAAATAGAGAAGGCAGTAAGTGCTATATATTGAACTTTTATAAAAAATAGATATAACCAGGGTATACTTTTCCCAGTGCTTGCAAAACCAGGCTTACATTGCTAAATAGTACATTTACTTAAATTTATTTGTGTGTTATTGTGTTTTCCTCTTTATTTTTGATTTTGATTACTAAAAAGAGCAAATGACAGCCTCTAATGCTCCAAAGGGTGACCACTTCAAAACCGTGTGGGTAAATGAAAATATTCTTCAGTTATAACGAGATCCAATCAAATTAACTCCCTAAATTAAAACACAAGAAGCTGGAAGTGTTATCTACATATTCTCTGTCTTCTTACCAGCTTCAGATTTTATCAGCAGTTTCCTCAATCAGAAAAACATTGTGTTTCAGTAGTCATTTACTAATAGCCTAGGTTTGAAGATGGCAAGAAAACGGTGATAGTCAATGAAGCTGTGGAAGGCAGCATCTGCACCTGGCCACCAACTTTAAGCAGAAGATGGAGGTGATTGACTTGGATGACTAATGATATTTTATAGCATGTTCCTGTGTTTGGTTCCACTTTGAGACCAAATCCCTGTGAAGGATGAGGTGTAACAGGACCTGGAAGTTAGATCTAGGGCACGTGAGTGCTCACAGTCTGACACAGAGCTGTCAGAAGGAGATTTCCTAAGAGAAAGTGGAATTAAACGGACTGAGAGCTTGCTGACTTTCAGTATTGTGTGGTGCCATGCAGGCAATGTGCTGGTGGGCATGGTTTGAGCACCTGTGTCCCCTGGTGAAGACAGAAGTTCTGCCTCTGTCATCTCTGTGAGGTGAAAGACAGAACCAGCCTTCCCCAGTTCCAAAGGGTCGTTATCCTGTAGGCCAATCCTCATGGTGGCTCTCCATGGACTGCTTGGCCATGAGATCCAAAGAAGGGCAGCAGAGCTGGGGAAGGGTCTGGAGCCCCAGGAGCAGCTGAGGGACGGCTGAGCCGGTAGAAAAGGAGTCTCAGAGGGCTCACAGCCATCTCTTGCTTGAGTTGTGTTAAGAACTCACCTCCTGAAATGTGGCAGCAGCAGTCACTGCAGGTATGGATTGGTGATGCCCAGTGAAGTCAAAGGTACCTGAGCTGATAAGGACATGTCCTCTCACAGGTCCAGAGGAGCTGCAGACATCCTAAAATGTTTTGATGCCTCAGGTTTTAGCTTTTATAGTTTTCAGATTCTGTGCTGCTTTGGTGTGCAGGTCTGAGCTTCACATTAGGGGATGGCAGCTCTCTTCACAGAGTAGGGAGACAAAACAATTCCTGCTCTAGCTGGGGACCAAGGACAAGTGATCCAAATCTCAGGCCCAAGAGCATAAACAATGGTGGAGTGAAGAGAGAAAAACAAGAAGAATGGGACTTCATAATCTAAAGCTATAATTGGACAATTATCTCCAATATGCTAATGGACCAGAACTTATAAAAGTGTGAGACCCCATGACCAGTCATGCATTTTGTGACCATTTTGGGTGCATCTTGGGTGTGCTCCTAGCTGGGCTGCCCAAGGTGTGTCCATTGAGGCCTTTTAATAAATCCCTACTTTATTCTCTAACTCTGTCTAGCCTCAGTTCTAGGTCAGCCTTCTCAAGGCATCAGTTTAACTGGCCTTAATCTCAAATTTGCACAAGGCTGCGATTTCTTGTGCTGCACCAACTCATGCTGAGTAGTCTTTCACTGAAAATATTTTCTTAAATGACACTGAAAGGCTCCAGTGACAAATCATTGTAGTTATGTATTTCCATTTATTTTATTCTGAGGTTTGGTACTGATATAAAACCACCGTGAACCTGTTAATGATATTTCATGTGCAGTAATGTCAAACTATTCAATCAGTCGCATCATTACCTTTCATATTAAGCATATTTCGTTTATTCAGTTGTAACAAACCATTTCAAGCACTAAAGGTCTTCTTTCCCAAAAGTACTCACTCTTTCAATTTCATTTCATATCATCTTTAAAATGTGTATTTTGTCTTGATTTTAGATGAAAGCCAAAGGAACAAATGGTTTATATCACCTAGCTGAGAAAACCTGAAGATTTGTTCCTCAAAATAGGCAACTGAAAATATTTGGGCTGTTTCATTGTAAAGCTAACAGAAGGCTGAACTTTTCAGGTAGTTCCTATAGAAATTTCACAAAGCCTTGGAAGGTCTGGAGGCATTTATAAAATTGGTGGAAATGCCAGTTAGATGCCTGGATCACCCTTCAGGCAAGGCAAGATGTAGTTTCCAGTTGGGAAGTGACACTGCACTTGATCTTAATGAAGGGATTGAGAAGCACAGAATTAACTTTATATATCCATGTATACATGCCTAGCAAGCTGCTGCAACTTACTGGGGGTTGTGGAACTTACTGGGGGTTCTTTTTTGGCATAAAAATGGAACAAAAACCTTTCTTTGTGAAAATGTGTTTTTGAAGTTGCTTTACAGGTTTGGGTATAAGTAAGGAAAGAGCAACATTTGGATTTTTGAACTTTAATTATGAGTATTATAAAACACTACACATGACTACAGTTATGAGGATTGGTAAATGCAAAATCCACTAACACACCTGTAACAAGCTGGAAATTAAAAGAAAAGTAAGACACATTAAGCAGCAAGAAAGTTCTGGTCAAAGAAGTTTGATTAATCCTCAGACAAGTGTCTAACTTCCTGTGGTTCCTCTAATTTCTAAGGTCTGTTGGGCTGTGGCTCCTGCCTCAGGGAAGCAGGGACAGAATTGGCATTGCACACCTTTATTGCTGCTTCTGCTTAATATCAACATCCAGGACAGTCATCATTCAGACCAAATTGGAGTTCCAAAAGATTTTGGTACAACTGAAAAAGCCGGAGTTTTATGGCTCTCTCCCTCACCTACTGCATTATCTATAAACTATTCCTTGCTGGAAATGAACTTCTAGTCAGCATGGCAGAGGACCAGTGTGTTATATATCAATATATAATGGAAGAATGTGTCATTCAATATGCTGCAAAACTTGCTATTAAGAATTAATCATTCTCCTCCTTGAGCAGTCTCTTCAATGCATCCAAAAATTTGCCATTTCTGAACATATTCCCAGTCAGGAAAGTCATCCACTCTTGTAGGCTGTGGGTCAGAAGAAAACTAATTATGGGATTTCAATACAGAGTTTAGCAACAGCAGAGTTAAGAAACAACTTTTTCCACTTGACAACTTTGAAGACTCCTCCCAGTGCTCCATTTTGCCTGGAATTCAGATGGCAGCAGTAGGAGATGTCCCTCAAGGCAAAGTGTGGAGGCTGGGACAGTTTCTGCTGCCCAGAGCTCTCCTATTTCCCTGTTTTATACCCACTGGCTTAGGAATATCACAAGGCACACCACAGGCAATTTTCTTAGTGTTTTTCCATGATGGTTTTTGCCTACTGCCTTCCTGCCCCTGCTGGTCCTCTCCTTCTTCCCAGCCTTCTGCAGAGAGGAATGCCAGGAGGTCACCACCAACTGCAGGCCACCCCCTTGTGTTTAATTTAAACAGATCTACCAGTTTAAAGATGTGCAGATGTCCACTGCTGTCCTCAGGAGCTTCTGTGTCCAGCTTAAGGGATTGAGTGGCACAGGTCTGTGAAGATGAAAAAGCAGGGAAAGTGTGTCCTGCATGCTTTCAGGAAGAAGGAGGATGTTTGAAGCAGAAATGTGGGAGTGGATGTGCATCTGGGCCATCTGCCAGCCCCCATACCCAGGGAAGACCTCATTTGGAGAGGAACTGAACCACATGGAACAGGCAATGTCCTGTGGCAATCGTTAAGTTTCCAAATGTCTCCTTAGGTTCCCTGGGAGAGATGAAAATAAAAATCAATACGTGTATGATGAGACTGTTCAGAAAATTTGACTTAAAGTTGACTTAAAATTTGACTTAAAATTTGACTTGTGCTCCTTGACTGGGTATGTTTAATGTAAAAACCCACTGATCTCAGGACATCTCTTCCTCAGGTGTCCCAGGTGATCCCATCTCAGACAATNAACAGGCAATGTCCTGTGGCAATCACCAACCAACAACGACCTCATATGAATAAATGACTTGACAAAGGTCCCTCTGCCCACTGAGTTTTCTCAACCAATAATTTTTTATCACTTTCCATCAATGTTTGGATTCTTTGAGGAATCCAGCCTATAACAAATGTGCCGTAGATGCTCTATCAAGAAAAGAGCAGATGCAAGTTTAGTGAATATTGAGTTTTAAACTCGTCCCGCGGTGATTTGTGGCTGTGTCACTGCAAATATTTTTCAATGTCATTGCCTAAGCCCTGGCTGTCACTAACGTGGTCAGCTGGGGAATAGAAGGCCTAACTCTATGATCTCGGTATTAATGGGAGCTGTTGAGAGTGGCAAAGGTGATAAAGTATTGTTTAGTTATTGGTGCCATACTTTTGCTGCAGGACATTATTATAAAACGTTGTGGTTTTTGTCAGATTTCAATCACCTCTCCAATAACATATTTAGAAACTTACTACAAAAAATATCTTTGAGGGTTTGGGGATTTTTTTTGGTCTTTTTTTTTTGGTCTTTTTTTATCAGGTTTCTTTGCTTTTAAACTGCAACTGGAATGAAATAAACTTAACATCTTAAAGAAAAAGAGATTTCACACTGTGTCTGAACTCCAGTTTATTTTCAGTTTGGTTGTACTTATTTTTATGCAAATGTTTTAGATTGAATGCTTAACTCAAACTGGAAAAAAAAAAAAGAATCCCTGTGATTTGGGACGGATTGGCAGCTACTAAAGGCAATATAGCTCAGCTCCTATTCCAGACCTCTGGATATCTGGGAGTCCATCCTTCCTCCTGCTGTGCATGTATATTTTATATAATGTTAATGGGAGTTATGTGTGGATATTCAGCAGAGAGAGCACACCCCATTTGGTAGGTAAATTTATGTGTCGCTCTTTTTCATTATTCCCCAGACCGGTACAAGGAGAAATAGAGATATAAGATTTATAAAGCTTCCACAATATCCTGTTTGGCCAAGTTGTATTCTAGCAAGGGCATGACAGGATTACTCGACTCACCCTTGACACCAGAGGAACACAAATTAATGACTCATTGTTGCTGTCATTAAGAGTAGCCGTGCATGTTTTTAAGTTATAATGTGAAACACCTGAAATCCAAGCTTTATTGATGGCCAAGATTGCTCCATTTTACACCTTTTGATGAATACATTCACGGTTACTTTAAATGAGGCACAGTCCCTCTTTTAAAAAGGGGATATAAAATTAGATTATGAGAGTTTATATAGCTTTTAAATATCAAGCTGTCAGGGCTTGTGCAGGTAGAAATATTATAATCAAAGAATGGCGAAGAAAGAGTTTATATTAGAGGGAGGATTTTTGAGTAAATTCATACCAAGTAGAATATAATGGAGACAGGTTTTTTGCCAGTGCTTTGGCTCTGCTGACCTCCATTTGCAGCAGAGATTAGCCTGATAAAGCCGACACAACCTCAATAAAACACTAACAATGGAAAGAAGTAAATAGAAATCATATTAAGCAGCAGCAATATTGCATGAATTGAAACAAAAATTTAGGTATAATAGCCTTGGTGGGTTTTAATATTGTTCCCAATCACATCACAATATGAATCATATCATAGTGATTCTAAATAACATTTATCATCTTTAAATCTTCTCTCCTAGAAGATGACTCACATTATTTGAGAGGGTTTTTTTGAAGAGTTCATACATAATTAAATGTGCTGGAAGCAAAGGGTACAAAATGCCTTGAGAAACAGCAACTTTTTGTTATATGTTCAATTAAATGCAACAATTACATATTTATTGTTATTTTGCTACCTTGCAGAAGTTAAATTAATAGAATAATAGAAAGGTATTGCAGGACAGAACTCAAATAAATCCAGATGGGAAATTTTATTCAGTTTTCAATTACTGTAGCATTGCTAAATTCTGAGCACAATCTGTAGACCATGACAAAACGAAAAGATTGGTCAAAAATGCATTTATAGGGGATTAGAGGCTAAATATAACAGAAAGATGGTTCAATTCATTTTGTCAGAAAATTAACTGTCCGAGGGACTATATCTTCATTTACAAGGAAAAGGTTTAATCCATCACATGGATGGACTTTGCTTTTCAGGGGTCTCTGGGGTTCAAATTGCAGGGGTCCACCTCTCAGTGCATCAGGACAGGCTTGAAATGGTCATGGAAGACTCCAGACTCAAAGGGGAGAGGTAGGAGATAATGTCAAACCCCAAAATTTGTACCATCCTGGCTCCAAAGTGGTGGTGGTGGTGACATGCTCACTGCCACCCAAGTGAAAAGGTCCCACGGCTGGGAAGACACCAGTCTGTGTCTCCCTGAATGAAGGAGAGGTCTTTGTTCACCCACAGAGCCCCTTAGGAGGACTTAAATGCAAATGTTGACATTGAGGGCAAGGTCTTGGAAGTGAGGCAGGGGTCTGAGTTGTTTTAGGGTGTGTCTGGGTCAGGGCCTTTCAGACAGGATGGCCAGGAAATCCCTTTCCTCTCTTGCCTCCTGGGAAGCACCTTGCACAGGAGCCTGGCTGCAGGACAGAGGCCATGGGCGTGGAGCCCAAACAGGGGAAGCAATTTCGGTTCAGAGGATGGATAAGGAATGAGGCTCTGTGTGTCCTGCTGGCCAAAGCACCTCCCAGCTCTGCAGGAGGGTTTTGTGGATGCAGCCAGAGGAACATTCCCATTTTGTACAGAAATCCTGGCTGGTGCCTCATGCACAGCTCTGGGTCCTCTTGGTGGCAGGGTGTCAGGAGGAGTTTGCAGATGGGCTCTGGTTTGAATAGTTTGGACATCAATAGTGACCTGGGGATAGCTGACATGAACTGAAAAATGAGAAATGAAGGATATTTATCCATTTAATATCGCAAAGTCTGGTACTGATGCTACCCAACCAAGATCAAAGAGACAGTGCAGTGTCACCTGCAATTTATCACCTTTCACAGGCGAAGTCCAGCTGGCTAAATATCCAACTTTACTAATTAAAGGGTTAATTCAGAGGTCCTAATAGGGGCCTATCTTTAAACTTTGTTTCTCTCTGCTCCAGAGGGAGCAAAAAGGATCATAAAAGTCATCCACAGGAAAAACAGAGCAGCATTTGTGTATTGCATGATGGTGATTTGAAAATACAAATTGTAGGTATTCTTGACTGGTCAAAGAGTGGCTAGGTAGCATCCAGCAAGAAAAATTATATTATAAAATATAAGCACAGCATATATTTTTTGGTATTTTGTGGTATTTTTAGTTTATTTTATGGTAGGGCTTACACATCATGATTTTATATTTTAAGAAATTTAAGGACAGATTCATATGTTTGGAACAGGCGTTAATAAAATGCAACAACTCAATGGAGTGAACAATTAGATGGAATGAATAAAACGAATTAAGAGTTAGTAATCAGCAATGAGAACAAGCTAAATTTCACTCAGATGGCTAATTAGCAAAAAGGGAATTTGCTATTTTTTATATTTAATTTAGATCTCCATAAAGTGTATTTTACATACCTAAAAATGAGTATCATATTTTTTATTCATGACTGTTCACAGACAATTATTTAAGCTGCTTCCCTCTGGCATCATGGCAAAAATGTGAATACAGAAAAGGAAGGGCAGAAGAAAATGACCAGGTATGGCA